>OX453255.1:18810550-19410550 GCA_949709985.1 Luffia ferchaultella | reverse complement strand
TTTCAGATTTATACATGAATCACAAAACAGCATGTCCAAGTCTAATAACTCAATTTATAATGTATGGAAAAAAATTTCAATGGTGACTTGAAGAAATTATTTCATGAAATTTTTAATGACATAATTTGATCTTTTTTGGGAACACTAAAGGCTCCACTTTCCATCCGTCTGTCACAGTACTGTATTTTCTGAACCATAATAGGTAGGTAGACACTTGAAATTTTCACAGAAGGTGCATTACTGCGGCCACTATAACGACAAATAATTAAAATGAAATTAAATATTAAAGGGGTACCCCATAGGCGAAACATCTTTTTTTCGACATTTTGGTGATTGTGAAATCATTACTTAGTCTGAAATTTTCATGAAATATGTGCTACTATAGCCGCTATAACGATAAATAATGAAAATAAAATAAAGTTAAAAAATTTAAGGGGCTCCCCATAAAAGAACATTTTTTACTAATTGTTAAAAAATTGTGAGATTATTGCTTACACTTAAAATTTTCATGGAGTGTGTACTACTATGGCCATAATAATGAATAATAAAAATAAACATGTACGGTATATATGTAAGACACATGTATATATTGTACGGTGGTATGAAACCCTTTGTGTACTAGTCCGACTCGACTTAACCGGTTTTAAAAAAAATAATAGCCAATCATATAACAAGCATGTCCAGTGTTTCAAAATAGTTGTAATATTTTATCATTTAGCATTCCATTATTGGAATTCGCATTTTTAGGGTTGTCCATTTTCTATATTATGCGATTCAGTCAAAACATTCTTTACCAGAATAGTATATTATGTTTACATATTTTTACTTAAAATTACATGTAACTTAAAATTTTTTTTTTTTAAATTCATACCAATGCACTGTTTATTTATAATGTTATTTAAAATAATGTTTAGAAGCCATTAACATCACCATTCACTGTAACATTGCTTTTATTATTAAAAATGTCATTTTCTTCTGTCAGCAACTTATTATCAGTTTTATGTTTTAGGATAGCCTTACGTAATGCTTGCAAGAAATTATCCATAGAAGTTGTTGTAGAAGGAACAAAAAGAGCAAGTGCTAGAAAAGGCAATTTCCTTAATGCTCTACCACTCAAACCTATGCTCAGGTGGGCCAATTGTAACAGTATGTCGCTTACTGTCGTCTCGTACTTTGCAACATTTTTCAAAACTTCATAATCAAATAGTTGTTCACGAATCACAATACCTTTGTCCATCAGCTCAGTGACACAAGAATAATATATGGCATATATAGCACATTCTGTAGGAGGTCCTACATATTGTCTGATATCAGCACGATCAACAAATGCTAAGTCGATGGCACCGGTCATGTTTGAAGTGGTAAGAATCAATACATTTGGATAGTTTTTTATTTGATCAATTTGTGTTAGAATCGCATTCACAACACGGATGGAGTCAGATGGCTCTGCACCTGATAATGCACTTTTTCTTGCATGTGTCAATGATTCCACCTCATCAATCAATACACAAACCAACAATTGTGGATCTTCAACAATTTCTTTTATTTTATTGAACAGTTTAAACACAAGTTTTCCACTTTCTGAAAACCACTTTGAAAATAGACTGTGGCTATTTATTTCAATAAGTTGAGCGTTTTTAAAACGGTCTTGAAGGCGAATTGATAGTTTTTGAGCGAGAGCGCGACATAGACTAGTTTTTCCGGTTCCAGGAGGTCCGTGAAGGAGCACCACGCGATTCCAGTTAATAATATTAGGATTGACGCCTCGATCTGAAAATTCAAAAGCAGTTTCTACGAAACTTAACGTATGTTCTTTGACTTTGGAATCATACACTAAACTCTCCCATAAACCATAAAATTCTTTTGAAGGTATGGACCAAATATTGGCTGCGGGTAGTTCCTCTCCTGAGGACCCATCATGCATAGACTCAATTTCTGAATCAAATATATTAAGGGTATACACGTGGTATATTATTTCAGTCTCAGTAATATGGAGAAATTTGTTCTCATGGCCTAAATCGCACAAAGTGATCGAAAGCACTTCTTCTTTGAGAACGGAATTGTCGTCAAATTCAGAGTTCTTGATAATTCTTCCTGGGTGAAGCGACATGAAATTAGATAAATATGAATGCACTAACTTTTTGATCTGATCTTTGTCGGCGGAACTTTGTTGTTTTTGCACGATTTCTACGTGTAGAGACTTCATATTGAACTTTGGTAATTTAATTCAGTACACAGATTGACTGCGTCTAAATATTAATTAAATAAAAAAAACAATTTTGTCTAGCACACATCTGAGACACAATCAAATACCTAGGACACCTAGTCTAGTTTTAGTTTAGTTTCAAATTTTGAATATAACGATGAACCAGAAACACCAGAATAGAAAGTAATCAACTTTGATCAACAGACATCCGAGCAACAGACTCGTGCATGAGAACCACAGTCTATAACGAATGCCTAACCACAGCGTAGAATACACAGTCGTTACCATTCTTCAGTTATATCAAGTTATATTTTCTGCATCACTCTGCTTAATCTCAGATTCTCAGAGGTTTGTTTTATGTATACTACGGTGCATAGAAGTAGCGAAACCCACCCGCCTCGCTCCCCACTAGAACCACAACACACTATCGACAGGAGGGCGACCGCTCATTGCCGTTCAAGCCGCTCATACACCGCGCTAGTAGTGTACGGTATTGTGTATGCAAACACAAATCATCAGCAAATGTCCGCTAACAAGTATTTCTTTGCGAAAACGCCAAATTATGCAATGAAATGTTGTAAAAACACGTGCTAAGACAAAAAAACAGCGTTGAGTGTTGTTTTTCACGTGTAAATATAAAATTGCAACGATGTTTCCTTCCTCCTGCAAACGCGTCTCACACCCTCGCTAAATGTAACGCTCTGATTTCGTACTGTAAATGTCTTATCTTACCGTGTGTCACTTATTTATGAATGCTCATAAAGGTAATAATAATAATAATAACACACACAATCACAACAACGTCTAGGTCCCAAACTAAGCATTAGCTTGTATTTTGGGTACCAAGCGAAGACACCACATATAACAACCAAGACCCGGTGCCCAGTATTAATATTCATCATATAAATACTGACCCGACCTGGGATTCGAATCCGGGACCTCCAGCTTCAGGGTCACTGCCCACTAGGCTAAGCGATCGGTAACGTGACGTGACAACATAAATGTGATCAACATGTAAAAAAACACCAGTTGATGTTTGGTGATTTGTTTGAATGAGTTTGGTGGTGAGTTTGATAATTCGCTGTTCAATAGAATTTTGAACCCACATATAAAATTCGTATCGTAAAGTGGAATACTTTGAGTGTTACCAATATCGTAAATAGATATTGGTAACACTCAAAGGGAAGTGTCGTAAGTTGGTTCACACGGCGGCCTTACAGTAATCTGTGCTGACACGGGTGACACTTTAGCTGGTGGGGGGGATACATGACTCCACAGCATGACTCCAACAAAAACTCTTAGGACTTTGAGAGTGCATATCTCAACAACTAATGACTTAAATAAAAAAAAATGTTTTTATCATTTTTAAGGCCTATCGTTTAATACCTCTCGAGTTAATATACGATGAATTTTGGCGATACCGGTAGACGCCTGGCGGGAAAAACAAATACGAAAAACTGGGGGTTTTTTTTTCAAAATGGCGCACGTGGAACGTCGTGGTTTCTGGCGATATTTTTATACCTACCTACGAGATACCTATGCCGCGTCCGCACACGCGCGCACAGGCAGGGACTGCTTACATGCTTGAGTCTTACCAAAAATCCTCGGTTTTGTAAATCACACCAGGAACGACGGATGATTCATTCATAATGGTGTAGGTAATAAAATGAAGCTGTAAGGCTGTGTTTCCGGCTTTCGACGAGTGCACGTCATAGTGCAATTAGGGTTGCGTGTTTATTTGTAAACCAAGTAGTACTAAAAATTGATTTTCTCGAAAACGGCTACAAATATAGTTTCTTCAGCGAAATTGTTATTGAGTTCCAGCAGATTTTAAATACGAGACTCTGGACGATTAAGTAATAATTAAAATTTAAAACAATATTGTTAGTTTTTTAAACTTACAATTTTTAGAATATTTAAACTCTCTGTTTATACTGTTTGTGACCCAAGAGTAAACTCAAATGCGTGGTTGGGCTGAAAGTGCGATGGAGTACTGGGTTGAGACTGACCTTGAGTTCCTGATAGCGAGAGTTCCGGGAATGGCAAGAGCCGTCCCGGCCTGTACCGGTTCCGAGTATGAGCTGACGAGATCAGTGTTAGATTAAGTTGTCACTTCACACTGTTACTTATTTGTCTGATTTGCACTTTTAGTTCACAAACTTTGTGTAACGCACTGACTTACTTTACGCGTACCGTTCGCGATGCTTACTCCGCGAAACCTTCTTGGAAAGTATATGATCTGGCCGTTCGGTACTGTGGTTATGGAATGAGTTTACGCTTTATACGAGGCATGTTTTTTAAGTAAGTACCGTTTTGCGATTCCGCCGCCCCACGCCACGGTCGGCGTTCCGCGCATACGCGCTGGTTACCTAAATCTCTTGTCTACGCACTGACGCCATTACAGTCTGATTCTTCATTGTTATGCGTTGTTTACTGAGTATTTAAGATGCCTCCGACAATCGTGAGTCCCGCCGATTGTGAAGTACGGGCTGTTATAAGATTTCTTAGTGCTAAAGGCGTAAAATCGATCGATATTCATCGTGAGATCTGTGAAGTTTACGGACAAAACATTATGAGTGATGAAATGGTAAGGAAATGGGTGAGAGCATTTAAAGATGGCTGCACAAATGTGCATGATGAAGAACGGAGTGGGCGTCCTTCGGTCCTTAATGAAGATTTTCAATGGGAAACTCTAGATCATCCTCCATACAGCCCTGATCTGGCGCCCAGCGACTACCATTTGTTCCTGTACTAGAAGAAACACCTGGGCGGTCAGCGTCTTCAAGACGATAACGAAGTCAAAACAGTTGTGATACCGTGGTTGTCAGGCGGCAGAATTTTATGAGGAGGGTATTCAAAAACTGGTGCCACGTTATGACAAGTGCCTCAATATTCACGGAAATTATGTAGAAAAGTAGATTAAGGTACAGGCTTCCATGTAAAAATTAAATTATTGTTATATCTTTGCACGTCTGTTTTTAATTCCAAAACGGTACTTACTTAAAAAACATGCCTCGTAATAACTGTCGCCGATCCTTTTTTTTTTGTTTTGCCCTTGCGATGGGAAGGCGGATTAAACTCTACAGCTTCCGCGCGCCCGAGTGCGCGGGGTATGTGGGAGTTGCATCCACTAAACAACCGCCTGAAGCAGAATAAGGACGCGTACCGTTAGCCCGAAAGCTCTAACGCCTTCATCGGAACGGCCAGGCAGCACACTAGGGTGTTGCCGGCGCGAAGTTGTCGGGTAACCCGTAAGGGTTACTCGAGGCGAAATAATTCCGTTGGCGCGGGCCTCCGGTTAAGATTTACGTTATTATTATAACGTGAAAAGTGTTGCCGCCGATCTGTTGTGTTCGGCAGTTATATAGCATTACCGGCGCTGGCGCGCGCTCGGTCAAAGAGCGAAATCAATGAATATGAGAACGTCAAGTCATGAAGGAATGGCTTGAACACTGTTATGGTAGTTTATTGATGAAATGATTGAGTGGGTATATACAAGGTGAGATTTTATTAACCGGCCAAAATTTTTCTAGGTGTTAGGTATCACCAATAAACCTCATTGCGTAAATAAAAAATATGGGTTACATTTTCAAAATAAATTATTTTATCTACAGTTTATTTTATAACGTTTGGTTGCCTTCTCAACGCTATAGTAAACGTATGCGCCCGAGGCCTTTGAAACGGGATGATGCGGCGAGCAAGAATGGTAACTAGAGTTTTTGGTTTTTTCGGGAAAGGTTTATGTAGTCATATCTCAATATTTTTCTATAGAACGATACTAAAAGGAAACAAGACGGCTATAGGTTTTCTACCAAAGATCATTATATTAAAATTTGGCTGGTCATAAAAATCTCACCCTGTATGTATAAGTCCATATTTATTTTATAAGTTGTTTTCTATTTCACTTTACAGAAGATATGCTAAAAGCTCGCGAAAAATGAGTCGGGATAAGCCACAGATTTGGAAGATAAAAACAAAGTCAAGAAAAGAAAAAAGAAAGCTGTTGTCTTATTAAAAAAAAAAAGAATTATTATGTATATCAGTTGTTTAGTACCCCATAATACAAGCATAATACTTACTTCGGGCTAGATGGCGTTGTATGGGATTTCCCAGATATTATACAATATAGGTACTTTAAACATATTTAAGTCAAAAAACATTTGATAATTGTTATTTTTTGTGTTTTCATCTAAATGGTAAAATGAAGGAGCTCAAATGTCCATCTGATGATTTTTCTTTTAAGTTTGGTTAAAATTAATTATAACATTACAAAACTTAGCTTTGTTAGTTTTTTTTATTTGAAACATTGACATTATATTTTTCTATCAGAAACTTAGTTCTATTGTATACCTACTTAATAGAAACATTTGTTATAATAGAAAGATAACAATTTGATTTCTTCCTTTTACCTGGTGACCTAAATTTTAAGTTATAATTACATTTATTGTTTTTCAACATTATAGGTTTCCAAACTAAGTGTACATTTGCTAACAACACTTATGGAACAAAATAACCAAATATTAACATGGATTCGAGGACAAAACGAATCGGAGACCCTAAAATTGCAACAAACACCTCTTCAATTGCCTATAGACAGTAATGAAGAATTGAGACTGGTTGAACACTATTTAAATAATGACAATTTTACAAAATTGGTAACTGTTTTGTCCACTATTTATTCATCTGTTTGTCATTTAGTGTTTAGTGTAACCTAGCATAAAGTACACATTTTGTAAATTAGCCTGTAAGCTTCTCAAATAAAATAAATTATAAATATTACAATAAAATTTATATTAATTTACAGTATTTATAACTACTTCATTTCGTTTTGTGGGTATAGTTCCAAACAAACTTTATGGCGGATCGGAATATAACGCTTTATGCATGCTTGCGCAGGTTCAGTCATCTGCCCCTCGCTCCACTGCGCCCCGCTACACCTGAAATTGGTTACTGCGACGCGACTTGTGCCTATGTTCACATCCGCCATAAAGGTTGATTGGAACTGTATACTCCTTCAACATCAGTGAACCTAATTGTGAAAAATACTATAACTGACAGTATTGGTTAAAAGTTTAGCTTCCAAGGAAAAAAAGGAAAGTCAGCATTTGAAGGAATTATTAGGAAAGGAGGAGCAAAGGAAGGAAATATTTAACCTGAAAACTGCAATAATACTAAGTATTATTAAAGGGTGTATTGTGATGTTATTAACAATATTTATTGTTTTAGAATAAATCCACATTACAATAGCTGACACTTCTTCCAGTCCACGCAACTATTATTCACTCTCGTTCAAGCTTAGGAATGTGACGTCTTTACAGTGTTGAACCGTGTCACATTGAAACATCTCTAACAGTATTTAAAAAAATATATTTAATAAATATTAATTATATAATACCATCAGCCCATTTGTGGTCCACTGCAAGGGCTTAGGCCTCCCCTCGGGAATCATTGATAGTATAAGTGAGATCTATAAGATCTATAAGTGAGAACCTGTTATTGGCCTTTTGTAGCTATTATGTGTGTCAATAAGTTAATTTGTGCTGTTGGTTTTCCTTACAAATAAAATAAAAAAAATTGTAGTCTGTGCCTCGGAAAGCACGTTAAGCCGTCGGTCCCGGTTAAAACCCACCAACCCATACTGGAGCAGCGTGGTGGATTAAGCTCCATGCCCCTCACCCCGAGGGAAGAGCTAAGCCCTCCTCCCTAATATTAATTATATGTTATATCTTTTTCCTTGTATGTTTTTTTTCAATGTTATATCTTTTTCCTTGTATGTTTTTTTTCAATGAAAATTTTTTATTTTGTTTTAAGGCGCTGTGAAGACACATTTTAAACTAGATTCTGAAAAAAACTTTATAAGGCTATATGAAAGTGTGGCTCAAACATTCACCACAAAGATCAAAAAAGAAGAGCTTTCAAAAATAAGTGTTGCTGTTTTGTGCTAAGTAGGTAACTTGTTTGGTCTAAGTTTGTTGTTCTAAAGACAACAACTTTGCTTTCCTCCAGGCTCTGAGAAAGCCAATATGGATATATAATATTTGCTAACTATCACACGGTTTACATGTTAGTCTATTTTTGTATTTTTTTATATTGTTTAGAAAGTATCTTTATTTATAGTTTGGCCGTCGTCAACGCTTAGGAGCTGCCTTCCCTCCTCGCCGCGCACGTACCTAAGGTGCGGTACAGCAGTTTCAGTCAAACTTTAGTTTAAATCTTGATCTTATAGAAAATTTTTGAATTGAGATTCATTATGTCAGATAAGAATTTTTTAAGTAAACGTCAAATTTATAGAAGAGTGTCTGTTAGCATGAATCAATATTTGAAAACGCCAGCCATTAAAATGTGCCAGCCAGTTATGCCAAAATAATAAGAATGAGAACTTGGAGGTACAAATTGAAAAAAAAAAATTGTTATTTGACAAGTTTTAATTATAATATCAATGATAGGCAACTCAGCTTGCTCTCAGAATCTACTAATAGCATGAACCATAAGTCGAAATTCAATTTGAACTGTAAACAACTCAAAAAAAAAATTGGACTCTATGCTGAGAACTGATGAGTCATTTGTTGACGACCGCTTAGCCTAGTGGGTAGCGACCCTGCCTACGAAGCTGGAGGTCCCAGGTTCGAATCCCAGGTCGGGTCAGTATTAATATGATGAATATTGATACTGGTACCGGGTCTTGGTTGTTATATGTGTGTGGCGTCTTTGCAAAATATTTATATATGTATATATTATAAAGAATATTTAAGTATGTATATCAGTTGTCTAGTAACCCATAACACAAGCATAATACTTGCTTACTTTGGGACTAGATGACGCTGTGTGGGAAGTCCCATGTATTATTATTATTATTATTTGTTTTAGTTACATGAAGACCATCATATCACAACATATCCCTTATTGGAATTAGGTTCAGGGATTTACATGTTTTCTGATAGATTACATGCATAGTATTTGTTTAGGGGTCATGAGAAAAATCATTCAATCATGGGTTGAACCCCCTAAATCTGAACTCAAACATGCAAAATAAGATTCTCGTCATATAAACTTGCTTAATGAAAAGCTTTGGAATCTTCGTCAATTTGTACCTCTTGAATTTAATAGAAAACCTAGGGGAAGTAACGAACTAGATAATTGGAAAGCAACTGAATTTAGAACTTTTTTGCTGTACATTAGATCAGTTATTTTAAATAATGTTTTGAACAAAAATATATATGATAATTTTATGCTATTACATTGTTCTATATTATATTTTAGTTTTTAAGAAATTATATGAAATACTCTACACTTGCTAGAAAACTTTTAAAAACTTTTGTAGAACAATGGATAACTTATTATTATTAACCCGATACAGCAAGCAGTGAACCGCTTGTCAGAGACACATATTCAACCAGTTTATTGCAACGATAATTTGAAGTTTTACAGTAACAGCAATGAAATTTTTTGTGGGCCTGTACCATCACTCCTTATTGACAAACAATATCATCAATTGTCAAATGGAGATTACAATTCACCCACAAAAATTTCCCTTCATGGGTGTCCCAACAGTGCCTCAGGGAAAATATGGCAACCCTAGTACATACACAAAACTAGATATATATAGCATTGATGAGGCATTGATACATTTAGTTTATATTATTATTATTAGTAACATATGTATAATGAGGGTACATAAATCCCTTCTCAAAATTCAACTTATAATCTCAACTGAAAATGGTTACCATCTGTGTATGTGATAAACAACTTTTTAGCCTTAGAAAATGAATTTTTTTTTAAATAAGTAGTCTATTATCATACTATGAGTGAGCTGTGTCGCCACAATACTATACTGTTAAACAAAAGAAATTGGCCACACGAGAGGATGTTGTACTTTGCTTCATCATCATTAAAACTACTATATTCTTAGAATAGGCTATAATTAATATATATGTAATTGAATCTTATGGCGCGATGTCAATTAAGCGATACGTTAAAACGTTAGCAATCTTTCTAAACGTTAGCAATGTTCATTTTGGTCTGCCAGAGTACACCTTTCTGTTGGGCCAATTTCGAACGTTATTTCGGATTATATACACTATCCGTTCGCCCAACTCAATAACCACAAAAATACCATACATAGAAAACAGTAACGTCAAGAATATAAAATATAGTACTGTTTCGTAAAGTTTTGTGAAAACAGAGGATGACCTGTTTTTGGTGGGATCTTTTTAGAAACCGCTAGAATGTCCAAACCATCGAATATACAATGCGTAATTGATAAGCGAAGGGTCAGATAGATGTCAGAAAGTTAGATTGGGATCAGTCGGGTGATGACAACAAGGGCCAAGTTTAGAGAAATATACAAGTTGTCCTTGTCGCGGTGACGAGTGGGTCTCACGTTGCTATTAAAGGATTTATTTCAAAGTAAACCGAAAGTAGAGTGAAACAAATATAAATTTCGTTTTTGGTTAGAAAGCAAAATAAGGCCTAGGCCACACTATGATGAAATCTATGTACTATACGCGCCACCAAAGTAAAAGGCTGTCAAGTTAGCACCAGATACTTGCGCAAACACCAAAAATATGGGCAAGGGGCGGTGAGGGCAGTTGGCGCGTGGAGACGGGTCGGTCTCGAAAGCAGTGGCCCTAGTCTGACTTTTCACGACACCGAAGTAGCGCCGAATACGTTCCGTTTCAAAAATCCGGTCGCTAGGACTATGGACGAGAGTACGGATTTTTGAAATGGTGCGTATTCGGCGCTAACTCGGCGCTGCTTTAATTTACCAAAGTAAGGCCGCGGGTTGCCTCTCCCGCACTCCGCGCAGACTCCACGCTGTCTATGTACAGTCGACGTACATCAGTCTCTATCCCACTCGTAAAATATAATATTTTAATCACAAAATATTTTAATTCATTTATTTAATTAATAAATACAACAAAATGGCTACGAGGATAAAAATCCAAAAGCAATAAAAATATAGAATACAAAGAACACCGGTCACGTCCCATACTAGCTTGGACCTCATTTTTAGGGTATTTGTATAAATATAATAAATGGTAGATTTGATAAGTATAAATGTAATAAAAATAATCATATATTAATATTTTCGATACGAAGTCAGAAATAATAAATATCTTATAAAAATACTTGAGACATGGCTGTATGGGCATAGTATTTTTCCCTTTTTTTCAATGAAAATATGACTGCGCGCGCTATGCTCCATGGGTTATTGACGTTTGTAGTTAAATATTTTTTTTTAGTTACTTACTGCCTTACTAATAAGAGTTACAGTCTATATACACACCACATAGACACCGTATAACACTGTCAGTCAAAATGTTTTACTAATAAAACGTCAAATCGTGTACAACATCTGTGTAAGCATAAAGGTATATATACTAGCGTAAGAGAGGAACACAGTGTGCGAATGACATCCAGCTCTTTGCGGAAATCCTACATGCGAGAAAGAAATGCAAGAAAATCTGACATAAAACCTCTTTGAACACATTTAGTCTCATTTAGACTCACTTGTCAAAATAAGGTCCAGCTTTGTTTTCTATTTTGTGTTATAATCGTTTTGAATTCTACAAAAATTAATTCTTGTGATAAAAATGGTGTAGTGTTCAGTTTTAAATTGCACTGTAACATATGTTAATAATCCAAATAAAGAGACATTTCACCGGTAAGTACTGCCAATAACATACTGTTATCTTAATGCTTATTTTTAAAAAAAGCAATCCTAAATTTACTTGGTTATACATCAGTAGTATACGGTAAATACTTTATTTTGTAAATAATTTGTTATTTTAAACAATTATGTGTACGATACGAAAATATTGTGTAAAATTACAATCAAACAATGAAGCATAGGGATTGCACAAAATGTATCGATATGTCGATATTTTCAAATATAAATATTTTGTAAATTTGATATTACCTAATTGCACCTGTTCCACTGGAATGATGTCGTTAACTGTTTTTAAACATATTGTGAGGTTTATTTAGCCTGGCAGCACATTGTAAGGGAAAGTATGACATCTATACATATATACTACACATAGGGTATATATGTAAATACAAGACTTTTTCAAATGAAAATATAAGATATATACACAATTAATTTTAATCGTTATTTATTAATGATTTAAAATCTGATGCTCTATTTAATTTTAACCGTTATTTATTTATGATTTAAAGTCTGACGTTCTATCTGTTCTCTGATTATGAACGTCGTAAATAATTAAACTTTGAATGACAAAACTACTGTATACAATAGTTTAACCTCATTTTCCTCCAAGAAACTGCGGTGTTAAAAAATGCTTCCTGATAATGATGACTATTTCATAATATCCAGGTTTCCTGTAAACACGGTTAGCATAGAACAATGGAAAAAAATGTTAAATAGAACAGGTGGGACTCCTCGAAAACATTCTTTGGTTTGCAGTAGACATTTTACGGATAACTGTTTTGTCTAACTAAATCACCGACGACTTTTGAAGAAAGGATCTATACCTACTGAATTTGTGCCGTTAGGGGTTTCTTTTTTTTCATATGTGCTTACTAAGTATATTAAGTAATATACTAATAATACTTAATATCTAAAGTCAGAGCATTTATGCCAACTGTAATTTCTGTACAGGTCAATCTGAAGACCAAGCGATCGGTGTCAGCGTACGTTTACCGGGATATATCACCAGGACCTTCAACTTTAGAGCCTAAACCTTTATTTCAGCACTAATATAAAATGGATTTGAAGAAAAGTCCATCACAGTGAAAATATCAATTTTAGGCAAATTATCACTGTCTTTTACAAAAACTTGTTCCTTTATATTCAAATAAAACTTAATTACCTATTACACAAAGAAACAAAAGATATTATAGACTAGTCCAAGGCATCCAAGGCATAATTTGTGGTGTAGTGAGACGACGCGACACTCAATCGAGTAGACAATGTGACGTCATGGGCAGTAAGAATCCACCAGTCAAACCGCACGAAAATACATAATAATAATAATAACGTGCACATTACAACGTCGTGGCCCCAAACTAAGCATTAGCTTGTGTTTTGCGTACCAAGCGAAGACATCACATACATATAACAACCAAGACCCGGTACCAGTATCGATATTCATCATATAAATACTGACCCGACCTGGGATTCGAACCCGGGACCTCCAGCTTCGTAGGCAGGGTCGCTACCCACTAGGCTAAGCGGTCGTCAAATTAATAAATATCAATAATTTATTTCTCAGTCATTTATTGACGAATTTAAGAAAAACTTTCACTGTTTTATTAGTTTTGGTTTATCTTTCAATTCTATCGAGTTAAATTGTATATTTTGAACATCATGAACTTCTCTATTGTAAATGTTTTTGTTTTGTACATTCTCATTTTTTTGTTTACAAAGAGTTAAAATTTTGTTGTTATGCGTTGCAACGTGACGTATTGTAATTAAAAATAAAAATCGTTTATTTATATTGTTTTATTTATTACTTGGCTTGTATTCAACTAAATATTAACATTTCCATAACGATGTTAACGCTTTCTTTACTTCTGCAAATTTTTTATTATCAACTGTTAACAAAAAAAATATTTATTGGAGTAAAGGAAATGGCATTTGAATTGACTGATTGATGATTTGTCATTTTAAAAAACTGAAAGTTAGGAAAAGTAACTCAAAACAAAAATTATGTAGTATAGCAGATTCAAAATAATAAATAGTATTGCCGATTTCGACTTATGATATCGCGGTAATTTCAACGACACATTATCATGAAAGTACTACGTGCTATCGATAATATAAAAAACACCCATGCACATCACTAAAACTGGCTCAACCACATGTGAATTTTGCACACATACTCATTTCCGTTTCGGTCATGCGATGTTTAGATGTCAGTTGGTCTCCTACGCTAGTATATATATGTCTATGTGTGTAAGCAATGTATAACTTTATACAATGGAGGACCCTAGTTTAACGCGTCTATAGATGGTTTAAAGCGTATAAAGCTAAGTAATAAGTGGTAATAAACAAATTGAAATACGGTTTTAAGGTTATTTCAATTTTAGAATATTTTATAAAAATGGACTTAATAGAGTTTTTGATATTGCTGACGCAGAAGACGCAAGGAGAATTGAACCACGAAACATAAAAGTATATAAAGATGTAATATTTTACAAGTAATGGACTGGTCGAATACTTATAGGTACAAAACAATTTGTTAGGATGGACAATAGTATCAAAGCACCGTAGCAACCTCCTTGTAAAATGTAAAATTTACGATAAAACTATGAAAATGATGTGAAAGGAATGTTTGCGACATTGGGACAAAAACTGTACACTTCATTTCACGTACAATTTTTAGTTGTTTTATTATAAATATTTATAGTACTTAAATAAAATTGTCAAAAAAATACAACGGAATTATCAACTCCTTACTTATTTTTGGAAATTGGATAAAATAAGTATTGCGTTAGTAAAATTTTACGTATAAAGAAAAGCGTTACGCTATGAATGCTATGATTAACACATAAAGTTCTGCGTGATGAGGAACGCAAATAAACGAATTTGCTATCAATCGCTTTAAACGTTCCATAACTATACATGTGCCATGCATTGTTTATTAGTAAGAATTATAGACAAGGTCTATACAACTCCTATTCATTGGATAGTTGTACAGTTGTTTAACGATTGAATAAGAGGTTTTTATTAGTAAGGCAGTTAGAGATTATTGGACTATTACTAGACTATTCTTACGTACGTACTGAAGTGTGGTGATGTTTATGATTAAATAGACTTATTTTTTTTTTGTAAACTAGTCCACTTTTATTTCAAAAACCCTTTTCTTTTTTATAATACATACTTTTGCGGGAATTCCATTCTTTATTCGGGACTTTATTTCATAAGGAGCGGATGATTGCACGTTAATTGGCGACCAGCAACACTCAATCATAAGAAAAATGAAATAAATTTCTTTTGAAGTTTTGGAGTTTTTGAAGTTGGGGTTATATCATAGACATATATATACTAGCGTAGGAGACCAACTGACATCTAAACATCGCATGACCGAAACGGAAATGAGTATGTGTGCAAAATTCACATGTGGTTAAGCCAGTTTTAGTGATGTGCATGGGTGTTTTTTATATTATCGATAGCACGTAGTACTTTCATGATAATGTGTCGTTGAAATTACCGCGATATCATAAGTCGAAATCGGCAATACTATTTATTATTTTGAATCTGCTATACTACATAATTTTTGTTTTGAGTTACTTTTCCTAACTTTTGGTTTTTTAAAATGACAAATCATCAATCAGTCAATTCAAATGCCATTTCCTTTACTCCAATAAATATTTTTTTTGTTAACAGTTGATAATAAAAAATTTGCAGAAGTAAAAAAAGCGTTAACATCGTTATGGAAATGTTAATATTTAGTTGAATACAAGCCAAGTAATAAATAAAACAATATAAATAAACGATTTTTATTTTTAATTACAATACGTCACGTTGCAACGCATAACAACAAAATTTTAACTCTTTGTAAACAAAAAAATGAGAATGTACAAAACAAAAACATTTACAATAGAGAAGTTCATGATGTTCAAAATATACAATTTAACTCGATAGAATTGAAAGATAAACCAAAACTAATAAAACAGTGAAAGTTTTTCTTAAATTCGTCAATAAATGACTGAGAAATAAATTATTGATATTTATTAATTTGACGACCGCTTAGCCTAGTGGGTAGCGACCCTGCCTACGAAGCTGGAGGTCCCGGGTTCGAATCCCAGGTCGGGTCAGTATTTATATGATGAATATCGATACTGGTACCGGGTCTTGGTTGTTATATGTATGTGATGTCTTCGCTTGGTACGCAAAACACAAGCTAATGCTTAGTTTGGGGCCACGACGTTGTAATGTGCACGTTATTATTATTATTATGTATTTTCGTGCGGTTTGACTGGTGGCTTCTTACTGCCCATGACGTCACATTGTCTACTCGATTGAGTGTCGCGTCGTCTCACTGCACCACAAATTACGCCTTGGATGCCTTGGACTAGTCTATAATATCTTTTGTTTCTTTATGTAATAGGTAATTAAGTTTTATTTGAATATAAAGGAACAAGTTTTTGTAAAAGACAAAGTGATAATTTGCCTAAAATTGATATTTTCACTGTGATGGACTTATTCTTCAAATCCATTTTATATTAGTGCTGAAATAAAGGTTTAGGCTCTAAAGTTGAAGGTCCTGGTGATATACCCCGGTAAACGTACGCTGACACCGATCGCTTGGTCTTCAGATTGACCTGTACAGAAATTACAGTTGGCATAAATGCTCTGACTTTAGATATTAAGTATTATTAGTATATTACTTAATATACTTAGTAAGCACATATGAAAAAAAAGAAACCCCTAACGGCACAAATTCAGTAGGTATAGATCCTTTCTTCAAAAGTCGTCGGTGATTTAGTTAGACAAAACAGTTATCCGTAAAATGTCTACTGCAAACCAAAGAATGTTTTCGAGGAGTCCCACCTGTTCTATTTAACATTTTTTTCCATTGTTCTATGCTAACCGTGTTTACAGGAAACCTGGATATTATGAAATAGTCATCATTATCAGGAAGCATTTTTTAACACCGCAGTTTCTTGGAGGAAAATGAGGTTAAACTATTGTATACAGTAGTTTTGTCATTCAAAGTTTAATTATTTACGACGTTCATAATCAGAGAACAGATAGAACGTCAGACTTTAAATCATAAATAAATAACGGTTAAAATTAAATAGAGCATCAGATTTTAAATCATTAATAAATAACGATTAAAATTAATTGTGTATATATCTTATATTTTCATTTGAAAAAGTCTTGTATTTACATATATACCCTATGTGTAGTATATATGTATAGATGTCATACTTTCCCTTACAATGTGCTGCCAGGCTAAATAAACCTCACAATATGTTTAAAAACAGTTAACGACATCATTCCAGTGGAACAGGTGCTATTAGGTAATATCAAATTTACAAAATATTTATATTTGAAAATATCGACATATCGATACATTTTGTGCAATCCCTATGCTTCATTGTTTGATTGTAATTTTACACAATATTTTCGTATCGTACACATAATTGTTTAAAATAACAAATTATTTACAAAATAAAGTATTTACCGTATACTACTGATGTATAACCAAGTAAATTTAGGATTGCTTTTTTTAAAAATAAGCATTAAGATAACAGTATGTTATTGGCAGTACTTACCGGTGAAATGTCTCTTTATTTGGATTATTAACATATGTTACAGTGCAATTTAAAACTGAACACTACACCATTTTTATCACAAGAATTAATTTTTGTAGAATTCAAAACGATTATAACACAAAATAGAAAACAAAGCTGGACCTTATTTTGACAAGTGAGTCTAAATGAGACTAAATGTGTTCAAAGAGGTTTTATGTCAGATTTTCTTGCATTTCTTTCTCGCATGTAGGATTTCCGCAAAGAGCTGGATGTCATTCGCACACTGTGTTCCTCTCTTACGCTAGTATATATACCTTTATGGGTTATATACTCACTAAACTTATTTGTTTATCTATCATACTTTGGGGTCATATTTATGCAAGTAAAGCATGGATGAAACGAAACTGCAATTCCTTATTGCCTATTATGATTGTCCTACTGTACAAGCAAACGAAGCGGTAATGTTTTTATTACGCAAGCCTGTTTTTTGCCCGTATAAATGATATTCAAGGCGACAACCTTTTTAAAGTAAATAAAACACAGATACTTATTTTTTTGGGGTCTGTGTTTATTTATCTTTATTCTAAATAGGTCACCATTTGCGATGGCTTCGAAATTTATCTAAGAATATTTTTAATACCAGAGTCAAAAAACTAACTAATGAGAAAAAGTGTACTACAATGGTTACACCGCCATTAATCAACACCAATATACCCACGTGCCGTTTCGTTCACAGAAATATTGCCCTCACAAACAATTTAATTTACATGAAACTTTTAAAAAAATTTTGACTTCTATTTTTAACAGTGATAAGTTAATTAAACTAAGTGATTTTTAAGCTTTTTTTTTTGTATATGAGTAATTCATACCTATACGTTTCAAAAAAAAGATGGTCCATTTTGACATATTTACGAAGAAAAAGTTGTTTTACTTTATTTGTAAACTTATCTTAATTTTTTTGAAATATGTTGAATTTCTATTTATTAGACTTATTATGAGCAGTTAAGATCGACGATATATGCTTAATAAGTTAAAAGATTTCTGAAGTTCAAAATAATTAAATATTATATTTGTTTTATTTAATTGCGCGTTTAATTGTACCTGCGCGACCTCATGCGTAGCCAACTTCAAGCGGCCTTTTAGATAGGTGGCGGGTATAGTACTAACTACAATGAGAACGCACACATCTGCGTTTTATTTCGACATAGCCGCGAGAATATACGCCAGACGCATTTGTATGTGTAAGGACACACTACACGTTTTCCTCGCCGAGAAAAAGCGTAGTGAGAAAGCGTATTGTGGAAACGTAGCCTTGCACTAATAGTAAAATGAATTTGCCATGCGTTATGCAGGGTCACATGGTACCTCGGGTCGTACATTATGATCATAAAATTAACCTTTTAAAATAAAGAATTATTTTGAATGGTTTCAGAGTTACTATCTAATTTCATCTTATCGAGTTTTCCAGAGATGTCTTCATTGACTTGGTCAAGACAAGAATCGATGATACGTTCAAGGCCCCTCGCCGTTACTTCTGACGGGTAGATGTTCACATCTGGCACGTGGACAAATAACGTTCTCGTAGGGTCCATACTTAAAGACGTGTAGTAGATATATTCACATAGATATCTAAAACAAAAACAAAACTTTTGTATTATAAGTTGTTTAAAATTAGTGAAATAACATGCAACAAGAAACCAATGGAAAATAGTTATTTGTACAACAAAAGAGCAAAGTTTGCTTTTGTCGCGAGTGTTGAGTTTGAATCATAAGTACCTACTTAACAAAGACATATTAATTGAAAATTGTTTTGAAGGTTGCAAGTTATTTTAGATAAGCACTAATCACAGTTATTAACGAACTTAATTGTCGTGATAGCCGGAGCGCAGAGAACCTATTCCTAGCTTAGAAGCACGTGCGGCCGTGGTTCAAATTCGGGTGTGTACCAATGAGTCTTTTCTGATTTGATTACATAACTATCACTGAGTCCGTGCCTCGAAGAACACGTTAAGCTTTCGCTCCCGGGTTAAAATCCGCCAACCCGCACTGGAGCAGCATGGTGGATTAAGCTCCAATCCTTCTCACTCAGCGACAGGCCTAAGCCCCTGCAGTGGGACATTAATGGGCTGGTGGAAGAAGAAATGGAACAAACTTTATTTGAAGTCCTTGAAATAAAAAAGCCATCAGAGTGGTAGTTGAAAAACACTAATAACAAGTAAAACAATGTGTTAAAATGAATGTAGACCAGAGTCAGGATTTACATCTAATTGCATATAAAAATGTCGTAGGATGGACCATTTCTGCTTAATGTCGATTTGGATTTGTAGCTTATGTCTATAAAGACAATCTATTCTGGACTGAAACAATGGTTGAGCGACAGTTTACGTTTGATAAACAATATTGCAAAGATAAGATAAATAGTTTATGATACACACACACACGAAATACGTTGAAGTTTTTAGTATTTAATAAATAATGTCAAAGATAAAATGTGATAATGATTTTCAACAGAATTTTTCTTTATTTATTCTATATTCAATCTTAGCTTATCATCATCAGCCCTTTTTTACCCCACTGCAGGGGGCTTAGGCCTCCCCCAGGGTGAGGAGGAGAGCTTGGAGCTTAAGTCCACCACGCTGCTCCACTGCGCGTTGGGAACTGTAACGACCGCCATCTATTGACAGCGTCCAGGACCGACTGCTTAACGTGCCCTCCGAAGCACGGTGTCAGTGATATTGTGTACTTAAGTCAGAAAAACTCATTGGTAGACGCCCGGATTCGAACCATGGCCCTGTGGGGCCTTATAAATTTGAGACAGGTTCGTTGCGCTCTAGGCTATCACGACATTAGCTTATACAAAGTTGTATTTCATTTTTAGCTTTTGTCTTTGACTGCGCCCACATTGTTTCCACAATATACATTATATACTTTTTTATGCATAAATATTGACATATTTCTTACATCATAAGCTGAGTAAATCTTTTTTTTTACTTATCTGATTTATTATATGTAGTCCGGTTTAATAGGTCTGAGTCATACATATTCAAACACTAATAAATCGACAAAAAAATTTATACTTCGAGTTCAGGGGGTAGGTAACCATATTGACCATATCTTCCACGTCCAGACTTCAGTCTGTTACAGCTTTAAAACAGTAGGTACAGAATATGTAAATGTTATACCGGATGTTCGGCTGAACTTAGTCCAAATTTATAAAGCGTGTAGAGTTTACCCAACATGAGAATGAAGATTTTTGTAATGTTGACAATATAACATTACATTTAACTAATAAACTTATACAATATTATTGGAATCTGTTAGTTAATAACAGAACAACAGAATTTCATTGTTAGCTTATTTTACTGGGGGTATTTCAGCATGCACTAAAGCACAAGTGACATCACATTTGGTACCAGAGGGGCAACTGCGATGCACGTAGGGTATTACAGATGATGTTACACCATTTCAATCAGACCAAACAAATCTCTATTAAAAAACTGGTAAAGTTCTCCATCGAACCTGTGATTTTCCACATTGCAGGCAGTGTTTTTTCACTGCACCATGGAGGGTGACAGAGGCTACTTATATTTAAAAAAATTCAATTACCTTCCAGCATCACAAGATTTCATAGCACTGACTTTATCCCCGCTAGATAAATTATTGAACTCATCACAAATACGGTCTACATTTAATTTTGTGTGAATTCTCATTGCTCCGTCGGCCGGACACGTAGAGTTGATGGGGTATTTGTCGAAATAATCTAGTCGTTTGTATCCTTTTCTGTGTGCTTGACTTTCTAGTGTGAAACATTCTGCTACTCCAGATACACCCACATGGATCATTAGCTGGAAAATCACAAAATGTATTCTAAATGTATAATTTTATATTATTAAATATTTCATTACCAACTAAAATGGAGGTGGTCTGGGCACCTACTGAGAAGCAGCCTGGATAAGTGGAACAAACGTGTGACGCTCTGGTAATACCCCAGCAATGGCCGACGAAAAAAGAATGCTGGATAAGAAGGCGAAGACAAAATCCGCCATACCTTGGGGTCATTGTGGACGCGAGTAGTGTTGGATAGAATTTAATACCCAAGTAGTAATTATCCTGCATAATAGTTTTGAAAAATGCCTTTTTATCATATAAAAGTTCTATCCGAGAATTGGCATATCCAACATGTTGTAGTTCAGTTAAATTGAGTGCTTGTTGGTTTCGGAACGATATGGTTTTTCACCTAACCTAAAAGCTTTTGTCAAGAGGTTACTATAACGCAATCGTAGATAGTTTCCCATAGCTAGTCCTAAAACTCCTGAGTTTTGAAAAGGTATTTGTTATGTTATTTTTAAGATAATTGAATGATTAAATATGATTTGAAGCGCATTGCCATATCTCAAATATGACTCTTCCTGAACCTTTTTCATTTATGCCTTATTAGCTTTTTTAATAATTGTTTGATAACCAAGTAGCATTTTGTGGGTATGTATGGTTATAAAAATTACTTACAGGTTATTTTTAGGTAAATTTCGTGCGTTGGTTATCTATGAGTTATTTGCAAAACTAGTAAGTCTTTGATCTAAGGTCGCCATTTTTAGTTGTTTATTGTGACAAAATCTCACGAAAACATAACATAATTTACGTTAATTGTGTAGTTTTCGCTGTTGAAACCGTAATTTAAAGCGCCTTTGAACTTTTATAAATGATTATATGTTAATATGTGTTCGCGACAGCAAGCCGGAGGCCGAGCTGCGGCCGACGAATACTTACGAACTCGAGAAGTGCTAAAATAGAACATTTAAAACCGAAAACTTTGTAATCGAATTATACGCAAGCTATATAGTATGTAAGGTTCAATTTATGAAAATTGAGTAAAGATGGGCTTCTATATTATTTTCCTAATTTCCCACTAGTCTGTACTTGCTAAAAGAAAATAGGAAAAATCAAGGAAAGTTCGCCCTTCCATACGCGGCTCTCTATAGAGTACTGCCGCGGAGACATGCCTAGCGACCAAACAGGGCTCTCTTTGTGGTACTGCCCTCTGAGGGTGCCTCGTTTGTGACGGCTTTTATTGCCTTCAGAGGGTGCCAAATTTTGTTGAAAGAACTCTAATTGGTCGCTGAAAAAAGGGATGAAAATTTCAGAAAACGCGGCAAAAAACCGCGGGAAATTAATAAACAGAGAGTACATAGAATTTATATACAAATCGTGTATAAAAGGGCGAACGATCCGCAATATCGTCACTTCAGTTCTACACGTCTACTTCAAGAGTCAAGCTCTTTATAGTGAGACCTCTAATACAAGTCACAGACAGCAAGTACTAACACTAGTTGGCGGGGAGCTCTGCCCAAATCGAAACTGGTGTTTTGAATCTTCACACAACCAGAAACCAGCACCCGGTACAACGTCGCACACCATGCCGATCTATAGTGGCCGGTTCGACACGTACAATATGTATGTCAGTTCGAGACTAACATTCATCTTACACATATTTTTTTTAGATCCTTATGAGCGTAAAATAATTTAAATATGCCTGTTAATGAGGGCCTGTCTACTTTATAAGCTTATTATTCCATAATTTTACAGTAAACTGGTAGTCACAATAGAATTTACACCTGGGTGAATTTTATTCACGTTTTTCTGTTGTACACGATATACATTATATTATTCATGAAAGTATTACAAATGGAAGCCATTGTCGGTTATGAAACAAGTTTTAACAATCCTATATCATCACTTCTAATTTCAAGCTGTACATAATCAGACCTCTGAAACAGGTAATGAAGTGCAAGTACTAGCTAGTTTGCAGGACGCTCTGCCTGGAAACGGATACTGGTGTTTTTAAATCAATATCCAGCCGAAACCAGCACCCAGTACAAGGTCGTCAACTGTGCCGAGCTATGCTGGCCAGTCCGACCCGTACAATAGGTATAAGAATGGATTTTAATGAAACTTTACAATAATATAGCTTATACATCAGAATAAGACATAGGCTATAATTTATAGTTTACTAGCTTTCTGCCCGCGGCTCAGCCGCGTGGATTACACAATTGTGCACTGATTTTAAAAAGTCTTTCACCTATAGAAAGCTACATTATTCATGAATAACATGGGTTATATTTTATTTTCAAACTAGCTTTTTGTTCGCGCCTCTGCTAGCATTGTCACGTTAGAAATGAGAAAAGAAAAGATCTCAGGGTTTGTGACGTAAAAGAAGAGATAGAGAAAGAGAGACTTAAGTTCATTCAGTCATTTACTATAACTATAACAGATTTTGACCCAGACAGAATTTAAAGATTAATTCAGAATACTTAATATATGATTTGTCTTCATATTAGTTAACTTCCTCTTGATCCTCAATCTCTTTTTCATCATGGAGAGGATCAGTCATTATAAGTCAATCCACGAACCGAGTTTTAATTTCAAGCTTTTCATACATGTGAAGACATACCTATATTGACAACCGCTTAACCTAGTGAGTAGCGACCCTGCCTATGAAGTTGGAGGTCCGGGTTTGAATCACAGATTGTGTCAGTATTTATATGATGAATATTGATACTGGTACCGGGTCTTGCTTGTTATATGTGGTGTCTTTGTTTGGTACCCAAAACACAAGCTAATGTTTAGTTTGGGGCCTAGACGTTGTTGTGATGTATACATTATTATTATATACCTACATTGTAAGCATGAAGCTATGTTCTTCGGGCACTTTAACATTGAACTGAGTACCTTTCCAACAAGAAATCCCATGGCTTATTTTGGGCAATTCAAACGATTGGGTATAGGTCCGGTCCGGGTTCGGTGCAACTTTATCATAAAGGATGCATAAATGATTCAGAGGAAATAGGACACTATGATGGTAAATGTTCAAGTAGTATTGTTATTATATGCCCACGTTGATAATTTACAGTACAATACAAAGAAAACTTGAAACGATTTCAATGCCAAAAATGATTTTTTTCTTTTTCAGTATTAAATAATAAATTTTTTAAAATATTTAATATTGAACCAAACCATTACTTTTCCCCGACAGCTGTCAATCCCTTCACATTTTTTCTTTCCAATTTATAATTTTAAAATTTCAGAAAATTATGAATTAAGTTATACTACATAGGTCGATCAGCGCAAATAAAACTTCATAGTAAATAAAGAGAAGTACCAAGTTAAGGAGTAATTTGACAGCATGGACTGCAGTTATACACTGATTTTTAAAAATATTTCACATTTAAAAAGCTATATTATCAGCAAGTAACAGGGGCTATATTTTATTCCCAAACCTTCCACCCGCGGCTCCGTTAGTGGGCACTACACAGTTGTACCGGGACCGCTGTAATTTTTCACATGGACATAGTTTATCAACTGAAGAGTAACATAGGCTAAATTTTTTATGCTGGAAAAACGGGTCACTGTACAACTGTGTAGACCACGCGAGCGGAGTCGCGGACGCTAATGCTACTAATATTATAAACACGAAAGTTTGTATGAATGGGTATTCGTTCCTCTTTCATGCAAAAATTACTGAATAGATTTTAATGAAACTTTACAATAATATAACTTATATACCAGAATAACACATAGGCTATAATTTACAAAGATATTCGCTTTCTGTCCACAACTCCGCTTGCGTGGACTAGTTATACATTGATTTTAAAAATTCTTTCACCTATAGAAAGCTAACATAGGCAATATTTTATTTTCAAACTAGCTTTCCGGGGTGAGGTAGGGGAAGAAGTCATTCAACGCTGAGTGCGGGACCCGCGGAATGCGGGCAAACATCATTGACAGTTGTCCGTTTTACGAATTTTCAAGGCACTGGCGATTTGTTAAAACACACTATAGCTATGTAATGTAATAAATAGTAGAGGGAGGGAGAGTTGATAAAGGAGAGGTAGGGTAAGGGGATACGAGGGCAGGGGAGAGTAAGAGGGTGGAAAACAGGAGGGGTGGTGGAGCGAATGGGAACGTTTCCGTAGTCCACCCGGGCGGAGCCGGGTACGACCGCTAGTAAATTAATAATTTACGACGCGACTTTTGAATATATACCTTAGGTGTATGCGTTTCCCAAAGAGCAGGTATAAATTCATCGACGTTTTCGTATGTTACAGGTATTTCAATTAACACTAGTTCAACGTTATGTTTCTTCTCAAATTTTTCTTTGTTAAGTAATTTAACAGCTTCCCAGCTAGCGTTTACAGGATGGTTTATGAATGGACCAAAACCAGTTACCAAGACTATGGGTTTGAATAAAAAGTCCAAATCGTTACACATTCTCTGTACACGATTAAAACACTAAAGTAAATAACAAACTTGGTTAGATTACAACAAATATTAGGCGAAGTAGCCAAGCCAAGCTACCCTAAGCAAACTATTATTTTGACTTTTTGAAATGAATTAATGAAATCAACAAATTCAACTCAATACCCTCAACACTTTTCATTTTTTGATGTTGGTTAAACTGATTGTGTCAGATCAGAAGCTCGTCAGCTGACTTATTGCGTCATATTGGCAATTCTTCTTTTTCCAGGATAAAAAGTAGCCTATGACACTCTATTACCATTCTGAGGAAGTTTCGCGGCAAAAAATTAACTATTTTTGAAGTGGTTGGTTATCTATGTTTGAGTCTATGAGAAACATGGAACTAATAAGTACTACGTACAACTGCAGGCTGATTCCGAACTAGTGTTAAATTCACTTATCGCGAGAGATAAGGTGTTATGTTCGATATAACACCGATACATATTCTGAACTCAGCCTTTTCACTCGCGATAACTAAAAGTGCGAAAGGGAAGTAACCAGGTGCCTAACTATCTCTTTCTACACAACTTTTGTGTGGCTAGCATAAAATATTGTACCACTACATTGGGAAAAGTACTATGGTGAATTTTAAATTTTATTATGAGGGAACCGAGGAATAAAAAACTATGCGTCATGATAATTACGATACAGGACCTATGATTTCCGCTGACGCATTATTTTTTCCTCTTCATATTTCTCGTTTTTTTATTATGGGGTTCATCCATTGCTCGACTGTTGAACATTTTTCTTAGGGTAAGTAATTAGTGGCCTATAAAGGTTACATAATAGCATTGCGAAGCAATGCCATGATTGCTCACGTCGCGTTCTAATATCAATTATTAAAATATGTGGACTTAATTCAATAGGACTTTATACATTTTTGGCCGTTAATATTTCTGAAAATTCTGTATGGATTTTGATAATTTTTGTGTTTGGTCACTATTTTATAACTTAGGGTAGATACTGTAAAAGAATTATCGAAAGCAGTTCACTAAATTTAAAGCTGTAGCAAATCAAAGGAGTCGATTCTTTGTTTTTGCAGAGTTTTTACTAAACTACTTTATTTCTGTTTTCTTTTGCAGTCTTATTTCTGTCTATCTTCTTTTCTTTTTAAACATTATTTAGGTACCGTAGTTTAGCTTTATTTGGGTATCCGTTAACGCAAAGTTATAGTAGCCTTTGACTAAGGAAGAATTAATAATAAATGAAAAAGGAACGTACCTAAAAAGCATCAACGCAGGTTGACAAGCTATTAGCAAAATATGAATATAACACAGGTCTACAAAAATATTTTTTTCCAATTTTGATTTGATAATATCATCTACTGTTAATGTTTTTTAGTGTGTTGAAACCGAAAATGAAGTCAATTTTTTTCCATAACGTAGGTACAGATTTTGTTCAATCTCGAGTAAGTAAAATAATTATAACAATAAAAGCTAATAGAATCGGCTGGTAACTATGATTTATTTTCATCTTGTTCACAATATCAAATACATAAATACATATTACATACATATTACATAAATGCATAGTATATATTTCCGCTGGTCAAAATTAACGATGACGCAAACTTAATCATTATTTTTTTTAAAATTTTTTGTAACAATGAATATGTTTATTAGATTGCTTTCGTATAGGAGTGTAATAAATTTGCTATATTTCCAATATTTATGATGATAGACAAAAGACAGAGATGGGAAAAAAATCAAGAGCTTTCGGAGCATTGTAAGATACTAAATTTTCTAAAATCGGTTCGTAACTTTATCAGAAAATCGAAAATGGTGAAAAAGACGAAATTTCCCTATTTTTCGGACAAAAAGTTGATTGTTTCAAAAACGGAAGAAGTAATATTGAAAAAATAAATAAGCTTCCGAGACTGGTAGATTGTCTACAAGTTTGAAAAATAAAATTTAACAAACAGTCGAAAACCCTGTCTTGGGCAGATGCCCTTTTCATTGACTGATTAACAGATTAGCTACCATAGAAAGTAAGATTCGGCCTTATTTCAAAAAGTTATAAAGGTAGACGAAAACACTAGCGTCAAAAAATGCAAGAGCTTGCGTGGCAAAATATAGTAGCACATCGAAAATTGATCCATGACTTTTTTCGAAAAATTTTTGTCGTACAATTTTGTTCAATGTCCTCCGATAATTGCAAGAAGAGCGAAATCTGTAGATTTTTTTTCTAGGAAACTTATTTTTTTTTAGACCTAAATTATAAATATATATTTATGGAAATAGATACTAATACACATCTAAGGGGCTGTCCATTAATCACGTGATCTTTTTTTAAGCATTTTTAACCCCCCTCCCTCTTAGTGATACATGGTGAGGTTTAAGACTACCCTCCACCCCCCACCCAACATCACGTATATTATTAGTACCTATAAAAATTCTTAATTTTTTTAGAATATTTTAGAATACTATCTTAAATACGGGTATAAAGTATAATCTTATTTTATTCTGAAATTAAGGACCGTGATAAAAATGTCTAAACAGAAAAGTTGCAGGTTGTTTTTGATTGGTATAAAAATAATAAACGAATGGTGTACACTACACGCCGCTTTTCGATTTAAAAATAGCGCGTTTGAAAAAATAAATACACGTGATATCTTACTACACCCCCCTTTCCCCTTGTGACGTTTCGTGATGTTTGTCAACCCCCCCCCCCCCCCCGCTTTCAAGCCTCACGTGATTAATGGACGGCTCCTAATATCTATTTTGTGTGACTTCTGGTTTTTAATATATCTTATTAGGGGGATGATAAAAGTATTTTTAAAAGTTATTATGTTATATTTCATATTTGTTAAAATTTTTACTAATATTTAAAACGAAAGTTTTAATTTATGGTTATATACTGGCAACTGAAACGAGAATTTGGGGAATTTAGACATTTGTCAAAGTTGAAGTTTTTGACGTCATAATACTAAGGTGTCCATAATGTTTAGATTGGTTAATAATAATACTTTGGTAGTTGCCTTTTGCCGTCTTTTGCTTATGATGTGGCCGTAATAATAGGTTGCCAGATATTTCAATGAATATGAAAGATGGAAACCTATGTATTGTTTTAAAGAGAAACGTTTTTCGTTAAAGTAAAAAAATAATTTAGTTACAGATCTGACGTCATTCTAGTTACAGATCTGACACCATACGGGTAATGAATTTGTCGTCATAAATGCATTTGAGAGACTTGTGTGTGTGATTTCGATGGGGTATTGAATCTGTCCGTATCTCTGGTGCCAATCGAAAGGAAGAAGGCCATCATATTAATATTTGAGATCCTTAGGTCTAGCACCAGCGTTGAATTTTGAGACATTTCGGCCCTAGAAATAATGTGTCAGTACCTAGAGTCTTTTAAATCCATTTTTATCCGCCGAATGATTGGGAATTTTTGAGATTGTTCGGTTTTTTCGGGAAAGAAAGGAGCTTGGTTGCCTGTACGAACTTATGTTTTCAAGTTCCCACGTGCGCTCAAGGCGGTGAAGTGCGACAATATATATGAGAAATATATTTCAAACATATATATCAACAGAATCCTTGACCTTTTTAATAACGTGTTTAGGATCATTGGGATCGTTTCAACGAGATATTTCCTGAGTAATGGTTCTGAGGGCTTCGGCGTGCAAAAGTGCCTACGCAACTTGTCGCGCTTGGATCTTTACTTCTGTGGGATTTAACTATTTTGTAAATAAAGGCGGTCAGCCATCCAATTATGAATCACATTCTAAGTAGCTTTATTTCTGTAATCAATAGGGTAGGTATTATACATAAAGGGAGCATGCAGCTAATTTACTAAGGTGATTGAGATATCGATATTTGAAGTTTTGATTTTTAGAGTTACTAACTGCTTCACAATTTATTTTGGAGGTGAGAAGCCTCCGTCGATTGATCATATTTTCTGCGGGTTGCCCGCTTTTAGTGACTAGCTCAAGAGAGCTCACTTGAACTTCTGTTTGCTTGCTTCTACTTTTCTATCAAGGTGGATAGGAGTCGGGCTAATGCCGTTTATTTATTTTTTTTGTAATGTTGATGATTTGACAGTATTTCGTACAAATCCAACCAGTATTTTTGATGCTATCGCGAGTTGTGCTACGCAGTGGCCACGCGAGACCTCATTTTCAGTGCTTACGTTCGTGGTTTATGATCCCTTATAAATATTAAAATTACTTGTTAATAATGAATGCTAAATAAAGAATGTTAAAAAATCCACAGATCTTGCAGTCCCCGCAACCATCGGTTTCATTGAAAATGAACCTACCCAAACCCGATTTTCACAGATTATTTTATTTTATTGCCACGAAAACGTGGCACTATTCTTTTCAACTCTTTAAACTCAGAAATAAATCAACGAAAAAATTCTCTGCTACCCGTGCGAAGCCGGGGCGGGTCGCTAGTTCAATATATTTGAAACATTTAGGTTTTAAACTGCAGCCTCTGATATCCTTAAACGTTCTGAACTCGATAATTAAGCATTCGAACGAATAAAGGCCGAAAGGCGATGACCGTAATGTTAACAAGTTCCCGAACGTCCATAAAATATAACATGTGATGTCAAATTTCTTGTTCGATTTCCAACCGATTTCCAAAATTTTGGTCTCAAACTGTAGCTACTGACGCCTTCTAACCTTTGGTATAACACTTTGAAGCGATCCGACGAATACCCTCTGAAATATAGTAACTTATATCCACAAACACAAGCGATCGACCAAAAAATCTCATCTTTCGGAAATAATTTCTCTTACAATCACCAACCGATTTCCAAAAACTTGGTCTCAAATTGTAGCTACGTTAATGGCCGAGTTACTATTTTTTTTTATTTTCGATATCAGTTCCCGTTCTTGAAATATTTTGGATTTAGTAAAAAAAAATTCCGAAAAAATCCCGATTTTTTTACATTTTCCAATTTTTTTCGAAAACTACTTAATCGATTTCCAAAATGTTGATGTCATAGAATGCACAACTAAATTTTTAATCTTTTAAAACCTTTAAATCTTGGCTAGACCACATACCCTCGGAGTTATGGCCAAAAATGCGTCTCCCGTGAAATGGATATGATAGTAATTTTCAATGACAAAAAATGCTAGACGATAAGAAATTTAAAATTTTTTTAAAGAAAATACTTATCGATAAAAGTTATTATAATATTCAAGAAGCAATAAATGATAAATCATGGCAAGTGTAGCTCTTCAAGGTGTAATTACTAGTTTAAATTGTGATTTTTTATATTCAATATGTATAAACGAAATAACAGTGCCTCTGTACAGCTGCTAATATTAGAATATTATATGACAAGGTCTTTATACAGCACAGTCGCTTTCTCTGACATTTAATATAGGACCTAGAATAAGTTGACCTGTGATATTATTTCAAATTTGTATTAGTATAATAATGAACGAAGCCCCTTTACAGCGGATATTTAAATAGGTTTTATAGTATAACTTGAGTAATATGTGTAATAGTTGACAATGTTGATTTACAGCAGCAACTTACTCAGCATTAAGCTGCATTAAACTGTGTCTGTTTCTGGTCCAAAACTAAAACTATAAATGAAAAACATAATTGTATGTACGCTATTTGACCGTAAATGTGGTCAAAAATTTATATAAAGTCCTAGTTTTTTTTTTCAAATTTCTTGTTAAGATAACTAATTGACGTGGCTATATGTACTTTTATAATTAAGACATCCTTTTTATATGTAACTGAAAATTTTTAGAAATTTGTAAAATTAAACGTACGTAATAACTTTCAAAAATACTATTATCATCCGAATACCAAGACATATTAAAAAGTAGAAGTCACAGAAAACAGATATTAAACGAATATTCGTATTTATGGAATTCGATTATGAACCTACTAGATGAAATATTTTTTTCTATTGGCAAGTGTTAGAAAGGGACAAACGGACTCTTCGGTTGCTATCAACTCTCAACTCTTTTTGCCTCCTTATGATTTACAATCTGCAAGTGAACCTCATGTCCAGATGTCGTGATAGCCCAGAGCGCAACGAACCTGTCTCAAATTTATATGGCCTCATAGGGCCATGGTTCGAATCCGGGCGTGTACCAATGAGTTTTTCTGACTTAAGTACACAATATCACTGACACTGTGCTTCGGATAGGGCACGTTAAGCAGTCGGTCCCGGACGCTGTCAATAGATGGCGGTCGTTACAGTTCCCAACCCGCAGTGGAGCAGCGTGGTGGACTTAAGCTCCAAGCCCCCCTCCTCACCCTGGGGGAGGCCTAAGCCCGTGCAGTGGAGGAAAAATGGGCTGATGATGTTGATGAAGTGAACCTCATGTATAACACAAAGGTTTAATTTTTGTATTATACAGTTTCGGGAGTGCACAATCCTGAACCTACGTAGTAGGTAGTATTACGTCCATGATTACGTCCATGTTTTGCTCACTTGAGAGCATAGCAATGGTTAATTCCATTTTCTAACATTTGTCTTATATGTTTTTTACGTATTTTGGTTTTCTATTGGTTCTACCTTGTTCTGAGGTCTTAGCAAGAAGTGTCATTGTCTGTGGTATTATAGTATCATATTCATAGGGTGCGTTACATTCGCATCAAATAACAGCTGCAAATGATAAATTTTGCCATTTTTTTTGCATTCTAGTCAAAAAAATATGGCCAAAATTGTTCACTTGGGGTGATTTAGCTGTCAGTTTCACGCATTTGTAATGCTTCGTTTTGGGTGTTTGTGGCGTTTGCAATTTGCAACTACCACATTAGATTAGACTTTATGGATTAGACCCATCTCGGTAGTTGGGTCGTTCATGGGTCGTTCATATTCATTTCGAGTTTTGACATTTCTTAAGGTAGTTTTGAGATTTAAAGCCGTTTCACATTCAATATATGTGTTAGTGGCTTTGGTAGTGAATTAATTGTTTGTAACAGATTAGAGTGGATTAGAGCGCAAGGCAAGGAACAAACCTTTGTAGCGTTCGCAGCTACATAACATTCGCATCGGTAGCGTTCGTGTCTGTTATTAAATGGTCTGCGTATAGAACCCGTAGGGAACATAGCCATAATCACTTTAATCATGTGTCAGTACCCATGGTCAGTACGGACAATGAAAATCAATGTCAGTGATGTCATGTCTGTCAATGATCGTCATCAATCATAATCTATGGTTGGTCGCGGACAGTTGAAGAATTTGCAGATTGTGTTTCGTGGTGTTTCGTCTGTGGTGTTTCGTGGTCAAAAATGTCCGGAAATAATATTTTAACATTTAAATAAGTCAATGAAATCAAGTCTAATGAAATTGTTTTAACTGAATTCACATACTGGAATGTTCATTCGTAGTCTTAATTTGTAATAAATCGAAAATCCTGTTTCCAGCTGGTCGTGTCTGTGTCTTAAGTCTTATAGGTTATGTCAAATCTCAACTCGATTTGTCCACTCATTTTGTATTTACGATGACTGATTTAGAATCTAATAGCTTAATAAGCTCTAGTAATAACTTATTAAAAGTGATATCGATTCCTATACCGTTTTTAACGAAAAAAGTAGAAAGTGCAGGGGCAGCGTTTCTTAGATATTATAGTATAAAATGCCACGGCGAAGACGCTCTCTTACAAACCTCAAAAAAGAACGAAAAAACTGAAGAAGTTGTATTTGATGATGACGTACAGTATCTACGTAGCTTGGATCCTAAAGAATGGAAACAGCAAGACCATTATGCAGTTCTGGGTATGAAAAACCTTCGTTACAAAGCTACTGATGATGATATCAAAAGAGCGTACAGACAAAAAGTATTAAAACATCATCCTGATAAACGTAAAGCTCAAGGAGAAGATGTGCGGAGTGATGATGATTATTTCACCTGCATAACTAAAGCTTATGAAATACTTGGGACACCTGTAAAGAGACGATCCTATGATTCGATTGATCCTGAGTTTGATGATGCAATACCAATGCAAGCTGAAATAAAAAAAGATGGATTTTATAAAGCTTTCTCAAATTATTTTGAACAGAATGCTAGGTGGTCAGATAAGAAAAATGTGCCTTTACTCGGTGATGATGATAGTCCACGGGAACAAGTTGAAAGGTATGTATATATCTTGGACTCTGGTTGCCCTGAAAGGCAAAATAGTGTAATAATTATTTAATTATCATTTAAATATAATTATTATTTAATCGTACACTTATAAACATTTTGTAAAACAACAACAAATGATATTCTTTTTACTAGGACGTAGTATTGCTATTTTTTACAGTGGCCAGCAACCAGACCTTCATATACTTACGGAGAATCTAATAGCTTTGTGAATTTCGTTTCATTCTTTTAACCTAAGTTAGGGTTGAAATATTTCAATTCCAAGAAGTACAATTCACAATTTTCTCTATTTATTTATGGATCAAACAGCCATTTGATATCATTTTCTGATTTTGTTATTAATATTAATGATACAGCTTGATGTGATTTATGATTTGTATGGGAGTGGAAAACTGGTTAGTATTTTTATTGGAAATTTAACTTTGATGAGGTCTCTTTGCACGGCGGCGCACTATGTAACGCAGGGGGAAGATAAAGCCAAAAATTAATAATTCTGTTGGTTTTAGAGATACAATTTTCAAACTTTAGCATTACTCAGAAGAATGAGAATGGTGAATTATTATACTACATACCTATATGGTGATTTTCTGTATATACAATATAAATTTCTTATATACACTATATAAACTTCTTATATATGTAGATATACAAACATCCATGACTCGGGTATAAATGGTAGGGTCACACAAGCATTTGTACCCAAAAAGCTTTGAAGCCGGAACTTGCGGTTTCGCATGCAGGGCCGCTACCCACTAGATCATTAATTGTCTTGATATTAATAAAACATTAAATAAACACTTAATCTTTGTAAGTTTAGATCTATTAATTTATAAAACTCGCTACGCACAGTTTCTTATCCATTAATTGGGCGTACCTGTACTTAGTACTTCGCTTGTGTATAGTTAGCAAGTTTTAGCAAGAAAAAAAAACTTTATTGTATAGGTGGTCATCTTTTTGGTAGAAAGAGATAGGTTTCCCAACTTCGGTAAACTTCGGTAACAGTTAAAACTCTAATTAAAATTTAATAAAACACAAAAAATCTGGAACCTGTTACTTTTTCCAATTTATAAATTATTTATATACATACAATAAGATAATATATACCATTTAACACTAGATTATTTATTTATTTATTGTTATAAAGTAAATGTACAGCTATAAATAGTTTGTAAACTTAAAATTTAACAAAATTACATTTTATAAAGCCAATGATAAGTTTACCTGAATTAAATTTTCTATAACATGATATACCTACTTGATTAATAAAAACCTTAAAAACCACAAAAAATAATAATTGTATGTGTGTTGAATATGCATGTGAAATTGTTCTGTTAATGTTTCCAATTATAGTTTCGTCTGCAAAAGCAGCTGATCTGATCTTGATAATTATTTTACAAATATGCCTCGATTGAGATAAAAGATGTCCAAATAGCTGAATTTGCTATCATATTTGTTTACTATTCTGTGCAAGCAAATTTGGGCGCGCCCTATCCCGCAATTACCAGTGACCGTGTATTTCGGGTGCGAACGCGTGACACTCGCAATCCAATCCATTTAATTAGGTAAGAGCAGTCTAGAAAACCATTTACTGTATTGAACAGCAGCTTCATGTCAGTAATAAGCCGTCTATCTTCGAGAGATAGCAAACTGAAAGAGACAAGTCTATCTGTGTAGGCACGTTGTTCACCAAGACGATAATTTAGGTAACGGGTAAAACAGCGCTGTACGGATTCCAGCTGCGCAATGTAATGTAGGGTGGGGACCAGATTGGAGAAGCGTATACCATCACACTACGGATATAAGCAAAGTAAAGTGTTCTCAAAGGCGCTATGTTTTTAAAACATTTTGTACTCCCAGCATTTTATTGGCTTTCTGTGTAATGTATTCAAAATGCGAAGTATATAATAGCTTGGAGTCCATCATCACACCGAGATCTAGCACCAGTTTGACTCATAGAATAGAAATACCATTAAGGTTGTAGTAATTTGTAATAAACTTTTGTTTGCGAGTGAAAGTGATTGTCTGGCATTTCTTGACGTTTAGATCCAGTTTATTGAGCCTACAACACTCCACGAGTCTGTCTAGATCTGTTTGGAATTTGTAACAATCTTTAAACAACTGATGGGCATGATCTTACTACATACATTAGTATACATTATCGTCTGCATACATTAACATCTCAGAATATTCAAAACAACTTTCTGTCACACAGATAGATATTGAAAAGCAGTGGTCCCAGATGAAACCTTTGAGGTACACCTAAAGGGATTAATTTAAATTTAGATTTATACATGCCACCCCTTACAGCCTGCAGACGATTTTTTAGATATGATATTAACCATTTAAGTAAATGGCCATGTATACCGACACTAGACAACTTAGATATTAGAATATCATGGTCAATTTGATCAAAGCACTTGGAGTAATCCGTATATACAACATCGACCTGTTGGCCTTTGTCCATGTGTCGAGTGATTTGATCAGTAAATTCTGCAAGATTAGTGACAGTTGACCGCTTTTGCATAAAGCCATGTTGAGACCTAGGGACGCAGACGGCTGCATCAGGATAAAGTTGATCATACACGACCGACTCGAACAATTTTCCAAATACCAAGAGTATAGATACTGGCTGTAATTTTCAACACACTGTTTTGAACCGTTTTTATGAATTGGGATGATGTAAGCCTCCTTCCACTTTGCGAGAAAAATTCCATTGTCAATAGATCGCTTAAAAATAACCGATAAAGGAAGAGAAAGTTCCTTCACACAAGACCTCACAGAAAAAGATGGTATTCCATTGCTCCCAGCCCCTTTATCTGGGTTGAACTTTTTACATATCTTTCAACCAATGCTTGTGACACCTCGATGGAATTTATAGTGTTGATATAGTTTGATGAATCAGTGACAACACTGCCATGACCTGAGGATTGTGAGATGGTATAGACAGACAGAAAATATTCTAAAAACATATTACACACATCTATGCTGCCACCAGCGACATATTCTGTGTAAGTTACTTGTGCAGGAACCCCTCGGTCCCTACGTAGAGAATTGGTGTATGACCAGAAGTTCTTCGTCTTAGTTGCAATATAGTTTTCACAGTTATGAATATTCCGATTCCAGCACTCTTGCTGTAAGGTTTTATGACGTTTTCTTAACAGAGCAAAACTGTCGTAATTCAATTGATTACCATGTCTCTTCCAAAGCCTGTGATATTTAGATTTTTCCTCGATAATATTAATAAACGGCTTAGAAAACTGTATTGGATAGCAACCGCCGTCACTCATAAAGCTTGGAACTTCCTCATCAACAATACATTGCAATTCAGTGGTAAAGTGTGCCACTACATCGTCAATGTCACCACATTTGAGTACTGAGGACCAATCTATGCGAGTCAATCTCGATTTTATATTATTGTAATTAGCTTTTCTAAATCGATAGACTTTAAATTTGGGGTTTTTTAATATGTTTTTCGAAATAGTATTCGGTATTTCCATGTCGATCGCAGGGTGATGAGGCATATCTTCACGGGTGAAGGGAAGCGTACAGCGTGTTGTAACTACTTCTGAAGTGCTAAATATGAGGTCCAAGCAATGGTTATTATCATTTAGTATCGAATTATATTGTCTCAAGGCAAGACTGCTAAGCGTAGTCAAAAAAATATTTTGAATATTTTGGTACTCATTGTTTACATTCAGAGGCACGCAAGAGGGACCGCTTGGACATTCAATCCACTCGATACTTGCACAATAAAGTCCGCAAGTATTAAAAAATCTGCTCCCGAATTACTATTAATGAGGTCGTGTAAATAATCAGATAAATGAGCCACTTGGGTATTGTGTTGGTCATCATCGTTCAAATAGGCGCATTATATATGCAGATCGCGCGCAGCACAGAGCAAGAGCCGGTAGGACCACGTGAATCAAGTCGTAAGGAGCATCACATGGTGAAGCAAACGCATCTCGCCGCACGCCGCCCCCGCGCCGCATTACCCCGTTGGGCACTGAGCGGTCTTGCCTGTGTACATCGTACCGGCAATCCCCAATTTCAGAGTTGCATATACTGCCCAATAACCAAGTTTCGCAAATAGCCACGATATGGTAGTCGTGCAAAAAAAACCCCTGGTTAAATTGAACTAGCTTGCCGCGAATGCTACGAGAATTCTGAAAGTTTAGTTTAAGACTCATGTAATTGTAATAAATTAAACAAATATAAACAAGTTACCCGCATTCCTAGCTACAAATGACTGAACACTGCAATCCATCTATCTTTATCTATTAAACTTTTACGTGTGCCTGTTTATTTATTTTACATAATAAACTGTTATATTGTAAAATAAACTATTTTTCTGAAATAATACATGTTACATCTTTGAATGCTTATAATTATTGTTGGAATCGACTATGGTTTATTCAATATAATTCTAGTGATAGCGCCATCTGTGGCAAAATTTAGCAACAAATTTGATTTCAGATTATATTGCTGCATCTATAAATGTTTGTTCTGCCTACTCCATCGAAATTTCATTATTTTATTGAAATGTTTATCAAATGCCATTGAATAGAAATTCAGAAAATCGAAATGAAAAATATTTTCACATGACTCTTATCAATCAAATATTTTTATTTCGTAGTTATTTAACATAATTTTGAAATATGTCACAAGAGTGAATACATTACTTTGTGTAAAAACGTCACCATAAAGGTGCATTCATAAAGTGCTGGTTCCTCTCAGTTGAATACACAATAAACTGAGGGACGCTCTTTTTTAAAAAATTATAAACAATTTTTTAAACAATAAATGCTTAAACATTAATATTATTGAAACAAACCTATTAGTAAGCTGTTTACACCCATTTATAATAAGCTTTTGCATAAAGCTTTTGTTTTATTGTAGTTTTAAACTTGTTAAGGGATATAACTTGAATGTCAACTGGGATCTTATTGTAAAAGCGTATACATTGCCCTTTCAAAGATTTTGTGATTTTATTGAAGCGGCTGACATGGTTAGCAAGTTTATCTCTGTTTTTTTTATTAAAATTATGGCAATTACATTTTTTTTTTAATAAAAAAAATAAAATGAACTCTGTTTTTGATAGTGATTTTCTTAAGACAGCCTTTTTATTTTTTAACAAGTAGTCAATAGTGTGGGTCAATACTGAGCTTTGTTCTTTTTATTTAAGATTGCATGTGATGTACCTTGTCTGTACCTTGATACATATGTGTATAATTAATTGTAACTGTTTGGCTAGTGACTAATACTTTCTAAATGGATCTTAATATCATTAATTGATGTTTTATTTGTCGTGATAGCCCAGAGCACAACAAACCCGTCTTAAATTTATAAGGCCCCACAGGGCCATGGTTCGAATCCGGGCGTGTACCAATGAGTTTTTCTGACTTAAGTACACAATATCACTGACACCGTGCTTCGGAGGGCACGTTAAGCAGTCGGTCCCGGACGCTGTCAATAGATGGCGTTCGTTACAGTTCCCAACCCGCAGTGGAGCAGCGTGGTGGACTTAAGCTCCAAGCCCCCCTCCTCACCCTGGGGGAGGCCTAAGCCCCTGCAGTGGGGTAAAAATGGGCTGATGATGATGATGATGATGTTTTATTTAATTTTTTACAGATTTTACGCATTTTGGTATGAATTCGACTCATGGCGTGAATTCTCTTATCTTGACGAGGAAGAGAAAGAGCGTGGAGCCGACCGTGAAGAACGGCGATGGATTGAGAAACAGAATAAAACAGCAAGGGCCAAACGCAAGAAAGAAGAAATGGCAAGAATCCGCAGTCTCGTAGACCTTGCATACAACAATGACCCCAGGATACAGAGATTCAAGCAAGAGGATAAAGACAAAAAATTAGCGGCTAAACGTGCGCGACAGGTACATTATTTTAAAATAATATTTGGTTATTAGTGATGCAGTTCATGCATTGTATAAATGGTAATTTAACATTTTAATTTTGAATTTTAGATAGTTCAGATATGACTGCATGTGATAATAATACCAATATTCTTATAAATGATAACATTTATTACTTACAATTCAAAATGTCAATACCTAACTTAAAAAAAATGATGGGTTATGTTACATAGTTGATTAATATTATTTAAAATGTCTTGTAATGTGAAGGACCTCATGGCAAGAACCTCCCCCGGTTTCTCCATTACAAATGGCACATTTCTACTCTTCTCTCAAAAGGGCCAACTGTTAATTTGAATTTGTCCTTTTTAATATTTCAATATTATTAAGATATGGCTACAAGGCCGAACCAGCAAATGTGATATACTATCTTTAAGCCTGTTAAAACTCTAAAATAGAATAGTTATGGCATAATGATTTAAAATTTGTCTTTAAAGGCATGAAATATCTGTTTCAACTTATTATGAAAGTTGTGTTTGGCAAATGTAATTTCACTATGCATTCTCAACCCAGCATACACTGACGAGTGCCAGCACAAGAAAATTCACAAATATATTGTGAAAATAATTTCATCCAATTCAAATTCAAAAAGTTTTTATTCAATATAAGATGTTTACACACACTTATTGAAAGTCAAAATAAATTGATTAGGTACCGGTTCAAAAACTTTTTATATAGCATAACATGTAAGAAGTATTGATGTACCGGATATCCAATTTGTATCTATAAACGCGGAAATCCATAGCAAATTAAGTCTGTCTTCTTATTCTTATCTGTTTATTTCTAGATTATCTTAAACAAATGTTGTAAAATTAATATTTATAAAATTGTAAAATAGAAACAGAAAACAATTTAAATTGCATAATTATCAAAATTACACTCAGTTTGCACACTATTACACTAAAATAAAAATACAAATTTGTAACTTCTCAGTGCAATTGGCAACATTATTCTGTTAGAGAATAGCGCGACGCGTCTAAAAGTATAATTTCAAAATTTATATCTTTATTTCTTAATACTGGGGATTAAGAAATAAAGATATAAATTCTAAAATCACTTGGAAGAAGTAATATTACAGTTGTTGTTCTATTTGACAGGATGCCGTACAAGCTAAAAAAGCAGAAGAAGAACGATTGGTGCGTGAGGCGGCGCTTGCTAAACAAAAAGCCGAAGAAGCCGAACGAGCTCGTATGGAAGTGGCGCGTGCAGAACGGGAACAAGTCAAAAAGAACTTACGCAAAGAAAGAAAGACCATCAGGGATATATGCAAAGCTCAAAATTTCTATGCTGACAATGAAGCTCAAAAGGTCACCCACATGGCAGCTGTAGAAAAGATCTGTGAAGTACTAAAGTTAACGGAACTCCAGTCATTCATTGAAGATCTCAAAGCTAAAGGTAAGGCGGCTTTTGTGATAACTATGAAAGAGACTGACGAGAAATTGGAGGCTGAACGTCGAGCCTTATTCGAAACAAAAAAAGCTGAAGAACAAAAAGCTAAAAAAGAAGCGGCTTTAAAAGCTCCTATTGAATGGACACCTGAAATGACGCAACTTCTAATCAAAGCCGTAAATCTTTTCCCGGCTGGTACAAATCAGAGATGGGATGTAGTCGCTAATTTTCTGAATCAACACGGCGTATTTGTTGACAGTAGGCGCTTTAATGCTAAAGAAGTTCTAAATAAAGCAAAGGATCTACAAAGTTCTGATTTCTCTAAAAGCAGTCTCAAAAAAGCGGCCAATGAAGAGGCTTTCGATCAGTTTGAGAAGGAGAAGAAGAAAATAGTATCTTCAGTGGTTGATGATGATAGCATATCTAAGAACGATAATGTGAAATTAGTTAATGGGGCTGTCAAACCTAAAATGAATGGTGAGGTAGGTAAGTCTGAAATAAAAGAAGAAAGACCTTGGACAAAAAGCGAACAAGAACTTTTAGAACAAGCAATAAAGACGTTCCCCGTGAACACGCCAGAAAGATGGGAAAAAATCGCTGAATGTATACCCAATCGTACTAAAAAAGATTGTATGAAGAGATACAAAGAACTAGTTGAGCTAGTGAGGGCTAAAAAACAAGCTGCTAATGTTAACAAATAACATTGAAGGTTTGCTTAGCTATAATTATGGATTTACCCTGTCATAATAACTTAGCTAAACAATGCACATGTACAAAAATTAGGACACCGCAATCAAATTAACTGTGTCATATTTTTGTATATATTTTTTGTTTTGTGATAAAAATAGTCAATTCGAATTTATGTTGTTTTTATTTATTTGCCCAAAAATTACAAATATATTTTTATTTATTTATTCGAAGTAAACTTACAGCTACACAGCTATACAGTATGGAATTAATTATAGAATAAAATTATTTGCTATTACAACGGTTTGTGCTAAATAAGATCACAGTTTAAGGTGAGGATGGCTCAATAAAGTAGGTATTTGTGCTAATGTCCGACCGAAACCCAATATTTTCCTTCGGCCGAAACCGAAACTTTACTTTTTAATTCCTTTCGGTTGAAACTGAAACTTTTGAATTTCATTTTCTTTCGGTCGAAATCGAAAGCCGAAATATCGCAGCCGTATGAATATTACATGAAGCACAAGAACCAAACAAAAACTTTTCTACTACTCATTTAAGCTATGTGATACTAGCTATCAACTTTACGTCCAATTATCAATCTAAAAGTATGACAAAAAGCGCGGTATGGCGGGCGTCATCACCGACCTGCTCGTGCAGCGAGCTTGTTGCGACATGTTAAAATTTATTTCGGTTTAAACCGATAATTATTTTTTTTTTCGGCCGAAACCGAAATTATGCCGAAAGACAAATTTTTCTTTCAACCGAAATCGAATTTCAGCCAAAAGTTTAAAAAATGGCCGAAAATCTTGAAAGCCGAAACAATATTCGGTCGGACACTATTTGCGCCATCATATCACATCAAATATACAGCAACTAATTTCATGTTATACTGTTATAATTTAAGTATATAATATAATATTGACGACCGCTTAGCCTAGTGGGTAGCGGACCCTGCCTACGAAGCTGGAGGTCCCGGGTTCGAATCCCAGGTCGGGTCAGTATTAATATGATGAATATTGATACTGATACCGGGTCTTGGTTGTTGTATGTGTGTGGTGTCTTCGCAAAAATATTTATATATGTATATATTATAAAGAATATTTAAGTATGTATATCAGTTGTCTAGTAACCCATAGCACAAGCATAATACTTGCTTACTTTGGGACTAGATGACGCTGTGTGGGAAGTCCCATTTATTATTATTATTATAAGTTTTTTGTTCAGTTTTATAAATTACAATAGACATTTCCTAATTGATTTATTTATTTTAAGCGTTCGTCCTTGACTCTGGCCGTGTGGAATATAACATCCCAATACAGTTCCACACAATCTAGAACACCATTAGACATATTTTAATATAACATGGAATTAGCAATATTTATTTATTCATTACATAGATACAGCAACAGTTAACAAACTTAGAAATAGGTAAATACATAAAATACAATAGAGGCGAGTCTGTTGACCTTAATAGCTATATACGGCATTGTAAAAATTAAATAGTACATAGTAATAATCAAGTAATAAACACAAAAACGACCCAAATATTTAAAAAGAAAGAAAACATTTATAATTTGGATAAAGCTTTTTTAAATAAGACGTAACTCTGGTGATGTATATCAAATTCATCGTTCAAGGCATTATATAGACTACAAAACTTATGTATTGGACGATTGTAAGAGACGTTATTATTCGTGATTGGTACGTCAAACAGTCGCTTATCACGCAAACGATGTTTGTTGACTCTGAAATTAAGAGCATTCAAAAGTTCGACGCCCAGACCACCGTTAGCTATCTTGTGAAAAAGGCACAAATCCGTAGTTCTACGTCTGACCTGAAGACTCTGAAGATGGAAGTACTTCAGGCGATCGCTATACTCTGGAAGTCTTTTCCTCAAGCCCAACTTAACGCTGAGACAGCGCAGGAAACGTGCCTGAACTGACTCGACTCGATTAATATGAACCTGATAGATCGGACACCACACAGAAGAAAGATATTCCAGAAGGCTACGGACCATCCACCATACACTCATAATGAGGTCTGAACGATAGCGCACTATCGAACAACACCCCCAAATCATCAAATCAAATCACGAACCGCTGACGCGCTCCAGTGGAGACTCGTTTGTATTGTAGGGATAGTAAATGATTTTCTTATTCTTGGCGAAGGATATGTAGGTAGTGGCATTTTTTGATATTCAGTGACATTAGATTATTCTCACAACAAGAGTGCCACAGATTTATATTGTACTGTAATAGAAGTCTGTCGTTTCAGAAATGGATAAGAAAAGTTTAAGATCATTTGAGAAATTGCATATTATTGATAATTTCTTTCTGCCACTTTTCTGTTTATTATCAAAATTTCCTCTAACAGAAAGAAAGGCTGAAGTAGCAACAATACCTACTGAAATGACTTTTTAATCTCATAAAACCTTGTGATGGTGGTGTAATATGTACCTACCGAAAAATTTACACTTTCCGAGATTTCGGCATAAGTGGATTACAAAATAAAGTTTTTTCAGTGTGAAAGAGGGAAAAATATGCAAATGTTTTCTAACACGATTGTAAATTAAGAACTATTCTTTATTTCAGAATTAGGTTTATGACGATATACCTTTCCAAACTTCCTAAAAAAGTAGCTAAACATGGCGTTATTTTTTAATTGCGCCTTTAACAAGTAGGTAGGTATCTATAATTTTTATTTCTCAATTATTTTTTCACTTGCGTGTTTTAGACGGGCGGTGGCAATTGAAATACTTTTTTTAGGTTATTAAAAAAGGTTAAAAGGATCCAAGAAATATAAATTCCTTGACGATTCCTTGATTCCTTGCTGCGGTTTTCTTTACTTTTTAATTTACGATGCTGAAAGAGCATGCTCTATTCGCTCTGTTTAGTTGTTTTTAGCTATGATATATGTAGGTAGGCCTAAACGCACAGACAAGACGCTTTTGTCATGAGATCAGAATTTTATGATCCGAAAAAATCATTTATCGCTGTGAAAGTCTGCAACCATTAAAAACTTAGTAGGTATGACAATTGGAAAAAATAAATAATTTACTGTTGCAAGCACGACAGCTAATCTTTTTTTAAGCCAAACGCACAGTAGACCTTTTTCTTCTCAAATCGGAATTTTATTACGATCGAAAAAATTGTTTGTCACTGGTAAGCCCTGACCAATAACAAAACCGTTATCGCCATTCTTTTTGTAAGTTTTTATAGGGTGATTTCGCCAGTGCGCCAGCCTTCGCCAGTGACCAGCCACACGCGGCATTTATTTGAAAAAATAAGTAAATTGTCTTCACTTTCTATTTGAATAACGTCTCTGTGTGTTTTTTGTCTCATTCTTTGCCGCATCCGACAGTCACTTCCGCTGGGGCTCTAACAGGGAACTCCCAATAAATGTTTAAAAATTGCGATCAATGCACGTGCTCACATATTGCTTGGGAACAATTTGTAAAATAGTGCGACGCGAGTTTTTACAAGGTGCAAGTACATATCCAAACGTTGATATACATTATGTAGGACGTTATTATTAGTGCAATTAGATGTTAAAATAAAGTCTTAAAAGCAAAAACTTGCTTTTACATATTTTTCGTAATTTTTTAATGGTGGCTGGCAAACTAGAACTAAAAACATAGTATTAACCAGTCTCCAGCCGGGGGGGGCTGACTATTAGCTCTGGCTAGTCATTAATTTTTCATCTCTTTTAGACCCTTTCCTTATTTTAATGTTTTGGCTTATTCTATCTCTCTTTTTTTAAACTTGTGAGAAATCTAGTGACCAGTGGTCAGCCGCCAAATTTGCTATAATAATATAAAATATTTAGTATGAAAACTGACGGCTGACCTCTAGCATAGAGTGGTCCAATAGTCAGCCGTTAAGAAATTATATGAATTAAAATAACAACAAGGTAGGTATTTCAAAATTACCTTGTTTTTAGGTTTTTAAAAAAAATAATTTCATAGGTATAATGCTTTTGACTTTTTAGTTTTGTTATGTTCGTCTATTGTACTTTACGACATTTTTTATTATGATTTTATTTGGTGATGGTGCAGGTTACAGAAATTAGGCTAAGCTTTTATTTCAGATGCACAAAAATTCATAAATACAAATAAAAAACAAACATAAAGAAAACGTTTCATAATTACAGTGACAAAGCGTTGCGTAAAGTTCTGTGAGATGGAACGAAAGGGATTTAAGAGGCTAAGATTTTATGGAATAGGTACCAAGAGGAACTATTCAAGACAGACTTCATTGCAGAGTAGCGGAGAGATCTAGACAAATGGGACCAGAGCCTATACTTAAGTCTGAAAAAATAATAAAAATATATGTGACTGTATTAAGAAGATGGCTTTTTGTGGATTTCCTATAAATAAGAAAGAATGTGTCAATCACAGTTTTTTTCATGTGTAGGCTATAGTTGCCTTTTAATATATTTAATATTTGTTTTAACAATCAAAATTTTTTCCATGTTAACGTTGATTAATAACATCTCAAAATGTTTTGTTCTATGCTACTGAATAATAAGATTAATAAATTCTGAATTGTTCCTTGACTATTACTGTTGTAAATTCAACCATATTTCGTACGTCATAGGACTCATGGCTGAGTACCGGTAATATGCTGGCTGATCTTAGATATAAGTGGCTGACTACTAGTTCATTGGTGGCTGTAGATTGGGTTAAACTGGCTGACCACTGGCAAAAACGACATATTTTTCTTTTTTTAATTATAAAAAAAATATATCATGAGTATAACAACAAAATAGTTGCAAATTATTATTTTTGAATGTCTACTTTATACTTTAAAAAAAATCCAAGATGATATACAGTCTCTAAGTATATTTTACAAATGCTTCAGTTTCAGAATTGCCTTAACTGGCTGACTACTGGCGAAATCACCCTATACACCGTGGCTTACACGGCATCTATTAAATAAATAAATGTAGGTAAGTAGGTATTTTAAAAGAAAAAAAATATTAAATAGGTACCGTAACTGGGGGTGACTTTGCACCTGCCAGGAATACTTTGCTCTAAATCTTACCAATGTCAAAAGTCAATTTAAAAAATAGATTTTAGATTTTATGGTTTTATTGATGTCCGAACCATAGACATATATATACTAGCGTAGGAGACCAACTGACATCTAAACATCGCATGACCGAAACGGAAATGAGTATGTGTGCAAAATTCACATGTGGTTGAGCCAGTTTTAGTGATGTGCATGGGTGTTTTTTATATTATCGATAGCACGTAGTACTTTCATGATAATGTGTCGTTGAAATTACCGCGATATCATAAGTCGAAATCGGCAATCCTATTTATTATTTTGAATCTGCTATACTACATAATTTTTGTTTTGAGTTACTTTTCCTAACTTTTAGTTTTTTAAAATGACAAATCATCAATCAGTCAATTCAAATGCCATTTCCTTTACTCCAATAAATATTTTTTTTTGTTAATAGTTGATAATAAAAAATTTGCAGAAGTAAAAAAAGCGTTAACATCGTTATGGAAATGTTAATATTTAGTTGAATACAAGCCAAGTAATAAATAAAACAATATAAATAAACGATTTTTATTTTTAATTACAATACGTCACGTTGCAACGCATAACAACAAAATTTTAACTCTTTGTAAACAAAAAAATGAGAATGTACAAAACAAAAACATTTACAATAGAGAAGTTCATGATGTTCAAAATATACAATTTAACTCGATAGAATTGAAAGATAAACCAAAACTAATAAAACAGTGAAAGTTTTTCTTAAATTCGTCAATAAATGACTGAGAAATAAATTATTGATATTTATTAATTTGACGACCGCTTAGCCTAGTGGGTAGCGGCGACCCTGCCTACGAAGCTGGAGGTCCCGGGTTCGAATCCCAGGTCGGGTCAGTATTTATATGATGAATATCGATACTGGTACCGGGTCTTGGTTGTTATATGTATGTGATGTCTTCGCTTGGTACGCAAAACACAAGCTAATGCTTAGTTTGGGGCCACGACGTTGTAATGTGCACGTTATTATTATTATTATGTATTTTCGTGCGGTTTGACTGGTGGATTCTTACTGCCCATGACGTCACATTGTCTACTCGATTGAGTGTCGCGTCGTCTCACTACACCACAAATTATGCCTTGGATGCCTTGGACTAGTCTATAATATCTTTTGTTTCTTTGTGTAATAGGTAATTAAGTTTTATTTGAATATAAAGGAACAAGTTTTTGTAAAAGACAAAGTGATAATTTGCCTAAAATTGATATTTTCACTGTGATGGACTTTTCTTCAAATCCATTTTATATTAGTGCTGAAATAAAGGTTTAGGCTCTAAAGTTGAAGGTCCTGGTGATATATCCCGGTAAACGTACGCTGACACCGATCGCTTGGTCTTCAGATTGACCTGTATAGAAATTACAGTTGGCATAAATGCTCTGACTTTAGATATTAAGTATTATTAGTATATTACTTAATATACTTAGTAAGCACATATGAAAAAAAAAGAAACCCCTAACGGCACAAATTCAGTAGGTATAGATCCTTTCTTCAAAAGTCGTCGGTGATTTAGTTAGACAAAACAGTTATCCGTAAAATGTCTACTGCAAACCAAAGAATGTTTTCGAGGAGTCCCACCTGTTCTATTTAACATTTTTTTCCATTGTTCTATGCTAACCGTGTTTACAGGAAACCTGGATATTATGAAATAGTCATAATTATCAGGAAGCATTTTTTAACACCGCAGTTTCTTGGAGGAAAATGAGGTTAAACTATTGTATACAGTAGTTTTGTCATTCAAAGTTTAATTATTTACGACGTTCATAATCAGAGAACAGATAGAACGTCAGACTTTAAATCATAAAAAAATAACGATTATAATTAAATAGAGCATCAGATTTTAAATCATAAATAAATAACGATTAAAATTAATTGTGTATATATCTTATATTTTCATTTGAAAAAGTCTTGTATTTACATATATACCCTATGTGTAGTATATATGTATAGATGTCATACTTTCCCTTACAATGTGCTGCCAGGCTAAATAAACCTCACAATATGTTTAAAAACAGTTAACGACATCATTCCAGTGGAACAGGTGCAATTAGATAATATCAAATTTACAAAATATTTATATTTGAAAATATCGACATATCGATACATTTTGTGCAATCCCTATGCTTCATTGTTTGAATGTAATTTTACACAATATTTTTGTATCGTACACATAATTGTTTAAAATAACAAATTATTTACAAAATAAAGTATTTACCGTATACTACTGATGTATAACCAAGTAAATTTAGGATCGCTTTTTTTAAAAATAAGCATTAAGATAACAGTATGTTATTGGCAGTACTTACCGGTGAAATGTCTCTTTATTTGGATTATTAACATATGTTACAGTGCAATTTAAAACTGAACACTACACCATTTTTATCACAAGAATTAATTTTTGTAGAATTCAAAACGATTATAACACAAAATAGAAAACAAAGCTGGACCTTATTTTGACAAGTGAGTAAAGAAGACTAAATGTGTTCAAAGAGGTTTTATGTCAGATTTTCTTGCATTTCTTTCTCGCATGTAGGATTTCCGCAAAGAGCTGGATGTCATTCGCACACTGTGTTCCTCTGTTACGCTAGTATATATACCTTTATGGTCCGAACGCAATCACAAAGTGTCAGTAGTCTGTCAAGTAAATTGACAGATCGCCATTGCTATTTCCGGTGCAAGGATTCCTCTTCCTCGTGTGGAGATTGAAGTTTTGTCAAAAAAAAAACCTAGTTTAAATCTGTGAGTATCTGTACAATCACTATACTTAGGCAAATGAACCCAATCGTCTTCTATGTGTAATACATTCCATTTGTCTAATTAGAAAGTATTTTACGCCTAAATCCAATCACTTTAATTTTCAGTTGCAATTTTTATCGTTGGGTCGAAATGATGCAAAAATGGGGGTACTTTGCGCCTGTAACATAGATGAATTACTTGCAAGAATACCAAAAGCAAGCGATGTGGACAACACGGTAGTATCGGCATCTTTCATAGATCACCTGGAATCAAAATGCAAGACGATCACAGAGTCAGGGCCAAAGAGACGTAAAAACAAGTTCGAAATCTCAGCCGGTAAAAGCATTTGTCATGAAGCATTCGAAGACAGAGAATGGTCAAGCTTTTGATGTGATAGCGGAGTGATCCAGATGAATACTCGATAGATAAGTCAGATGATGGCGATGGTTGCTTTTTAGAGCCCGACAGCAGTGATGAGAGTGATGTATACCCCTCTCGACTAGAAACTAGATTTAAATATTTGAGACGCGAGAAAGATACATTTGTGGTTGTGAAATATGATGGAATTTTGTATCCTGGTTTTATCATCGACTTCAATGAAAAGAGAGCAACTGTAAATGCAATGGTTAAATCCTTAAAGTCATGGCAACGGCTACAGAAAAAAGATGTAACCTTCTGTGAGTGAAGAGACGTCCTCGGGAGGATTGATACTCCAAAACTTATCTCTAGGTGAAGTTTTTTCATTGTAAAAGAGCTTGATGGCATAGAGTGAACCTCTGCGCCATAAAACATGTAGGGTGTTATTGCGCCAAAATTATTTTGTATGAGTTAAGGCTGATTTTATAAAGTGACGCAAAATATCCCCACGAAAGGGAATACTTTGCTCCAAATTTAATTTTAAAAAAAATGTACCATATTATGTGTCATTGTCAATTACTAATTACAAAAATCTCTTAAATAAATCATCTTTCAATTACTAAAAGATCTTTAGCGGCAATAAAAAATATACTTAGGTATTTTATTTGACATTTACTTGTCACATAATAAAATTCGGTGCAAAATCACCCCCGGTTACGGTAGTAGGTATCTATTTTTTCTATCCAATTTGAAAAAAAAAATCTTATTTATTATTAACTAAAGGTTATTTTCGTAACAAGGGGCCGAGCTTGAACCTTGAACATTCCAAAAGAAGATCTACAACAATACAATATTATTGTAGATCTTCTTTTGGAATGTTCAAGGTTCAAGCTCGGCCTTTCTTTCTTTCTTAAATCTTTAATTTTTATTTGTCAATAATTTTTTCACCGGCGTGTTTTAGCCGAACGCTCGAATGACTGTGGCAAGTGAAATATATTTTTTAAAGTTATGAAAAGATTACTAAGCAAGGTTAAAAGAATCCAAAAAATATAGATTCCTTGCTGCGGTTTTAAAATTTGGACTTTCTTTATTAGATTATTTCTTTGAATGTGAAACACATGACATAAATTAACGAAAAATTCCTTATACTGTTATTTACATATTATAGGTAGTAATCAAATATAAGTAATGTAGATAATGAGATATTTACTTGAAATTATAGGTCCTTTAGGTATGTACGTAAAATATCATGAACTGTTTGCCAACGTCCATACCACGTTGAATACACCCCGGTTCTCGTCCGATCACCGAAGTTAAGCAACGTCGGGCGTGGTCAGTACTTGGATGGGTGACCGCCTGGGAACACCACGTGATGTTGGCTTTTTGACATTTTAAATACATTTTTTCAAGTAAATCAGTATCACGTAGTGTTTTTTAAATAAAAATAAAATCGTGATGGCAAATAATAAATAAAACACTTCAAGGTTGTACTAATTTATTCATATAATTTTAACGGATAAATTAAAAATAAGCTTTTTCTGTCGGACCCTACGCAAAGGTCCTATAGCGTCTGCGGGATTACCGCGCTGGATCGCTATGGCGAGCTACTGCGTCAGGAACAACACAGAACCTAATAAAATTTCTGGCTTCAAGGCTCCAACAGCTCGTCGTTTCCACGACAAAAGGTACGAAGATATACCTACGGTTTTTTTAAGTGCGTATTTGCTGCGTTGTTTGCGTCCACAATAATGCAATAACGAACTTTATCGGTAGCGCTTTACAATGTCACCTGACGAAAAGTTAAAAAGGATTTAATCGGGCGGAAATGCGAAAAAAATAAAATGGGGGGGGGGGAAGGGCTTATTGGTGGCTCGTCACTTCGCACCGTTTCACTATGCTCGCATTAACACAAGCAAAACCTATTTTAACAATTTTTTTTAATGGTGCACCACAACCTATTTTGACCGAATCGATCATTATTATGAACACGATTTAGTCCAAAGTCAGTACACTCTGGGCACCGACATAAGTACGTACTCGTATAATAGATATCTACAAGGTGTTATCTTTCGCTTCTGCCAAATTAATACATTTAAAAGCTTAATAGAATTGACAGAATTTTTCATTTCATCATACGCAACTATGTCATATCGACTCTATGCATACCTAAACGTTCACACGAGTATACTGACCGCAAAACGCATCCGGCAACACCTTGAATAGCGGTGAAAATGCTACAATTTTACAAAAATAAAATTAATTAAATTTAATATTTTTTTTAATATTTTGTTTTAGCTTACAAGCTGGCAGGAGATGGAACTCTGTTCGAGATGGAGCAACGACCGACGTGTGAAATGTTAAAAGGCGTTTTTAAATATGAGTAGGTAGAGGTGAAGACTAGATAAATAGATATTATTTCTAGAATAATAATCTGTTATACGCCCGGCTTCCAAGTCCAACAATTACCCGAAAATAAACAAGTTTAATTCTGTACATTTTATTACAAGGAAACATTTTATTTTGAAGTTTTCGATTCATCCATCAACAGGGAAAATAATGTCCTTTATACTTTGGGATGCCGAAGGGATATAGAAAAAAAAATAATAAAATATATTTTTTCAAATAAAATATATCATTTAAAAAATTTTCTGGGGTCACAGTACCCACAAGACTGGCAGCGTTACCTCTTTCTATAGCCAGGCTTATACGTCGACGGAAATAGCTGCCAGCCTTCCGGTCGCCGGACACCTCGACCAAACGCACAGACACTAATAGGATATTATTTTATTAGTAGATTATTTGCCAATTATAACTACAATTACTATCATATATTATGCTAATATGTTGGCTACTACTAGTCATGGAAATTTAATATATACCTACGTAGAGACAGACATACCTAAAGTTTTGCACGTTATTGCACCTTGTGTATACTGCTCAAGCAACGGAGCGAGCCATGAGAAAAACGGCTTGGTAGAAATGTACCTACCAACCTACAACCCAGACATAGCATGTACATTTAGTCTTTTGGAGAAAGACTTACGTAAGGTGTACGTAAGAGGATGACTATTTATAACAGATGATGAGGTGATGACAGCAGTAAACGAGCACTTTGACAACAAACCGAAAAAAATAAAATTAAAAGCTTAATGGAAACGACAAATAGGTATTCAAAACGTTATATTTCTTTTTTTCCCTCGGCCGCTTGGGTACCTACTGCCGCGTATAGCGTCTTTTATCTTTAACCTTTAATTTAATGAAGGCCTTAATACTTATCCAGATTAAAACTTAAATAAGTAGGTATCTAATGTGAATCATAAAAAAACTGTATGTAGGTATAGTTCGCCTCAAACTTTATGGCGGATCGAATGGGCTATATTTTACTTTGAAACTAGCTTTCCGCCCGCGGCTCCGTTCGCGTGGACTACATAGTTGTGTCAGAACCGTTATAATTTTTTGCATAGATATAGTTTATAAGCTGAAGAGTGACATATTAGGCTAATTATTATCCGGAAAAAGGGGTCGCGGTACAACTGTGCAGGCAGTACCTTCACGCGAGCGGAGCCGCGGGCGGAATGATAGTAATATATGTGTAGGCACATTACTAATAAATAAGTTAACGCGTGTCAAGTGGGACTAATTTAATTTGCGAATCATGAATCACATGTGATCTTGCGGTTTAGGAATGAAATAATGTTTACTGTAGTCTACTTGCAAAAAGATTAGACGCATGAAGGGGATTGATCACCTGTTTATTTGTTTGTGCTTTCGACTGTGGCTACATTAGCTCTGAATCAGTAGCTTATTACTCACCACAATCAATTACATTACGCTACGTACCTAAGACAGGCCGGCTGCTACGTGGCCTGATGATGTGATTGGCTATGGCTGCTAGTAAACTGTTAATGTACGTAGCGCAGCTTTCTTCTTCACGTTGTCGGACGGAGCAATGGCATCAAGTGACTTTTTTGCACGAAATAGTTAAAGTTTGATTATGTAGGTATAACCGAACGAAATGTTTCCTTGGAACACAAAAGAAGGTAGTAAAGTTCTCTGGTAGTAATCAAGATTCGAAATGAAACGAGTCAAGTTTGGAGTTGTGAGAGGAGAAAAATCAGGAAGTGACGTAAAAACGGGATCAAGAAAATCTATCTAGATGATTCAGCTGATATGTTCTATCGAAGCGACGATATTATGCCCACGAGGGCGAAGTCGTGGGCAAAGGCTAGTAAAACATAAAAAACCGGCCAATTGCGAGTCGGACTTGCACACTAAGGGTTCCGTACCACCGTACTTACAATATATAAAAACGTTTCTTGTATTGGAACCCCCCTTTAATTTTTACCTTTATTTGATTTTAATTATTTGTTGTTATACCAGCCATAGCGTCTACTTATCACGGTTCAGACGTTACAGCCCTGCCTGTAACAGACGGACTGACGGACGGACGGACAGGGGAGCCTTCGTAATAGGGTACCCATTGGTATTACCTTTCGGGTACGAAACACTAAAAAGAAGAAAATAACGTCATTTAACTGAAACGATACCTCTGACTAGAAACGTACAAACACATAGGGAGATGATTCATTTTAACTTTTCCCCCTCAAAACGAGAAAGGTCATGGCGTTCGCACCGAACCGAGAAATTATTTGAACCGATTATTTAATAACAATGCTTTGAGTGTGGGAAAATTTTAAGACAGTCGGATGCGCTCACTGACTTTCTCTAATAGAAGATAAAATCGAAGTAGCTTTTGATACTTTTCTTTTTGTTTTGCTACAATTTCAACTCTCTAGAACTTCTAAACTTTATTTTTAGGCGGTTCCGCCCAACTGGCCCATGCTTGGCTGTACAAAGTGGCCACACACACTTTGGATTCAAATTACCAGTTGTTTGTTGCGATATCGCATGAACGCAACGCAACACAACAGAAAGACTTTTTCACTACCACAACCAAACTATACGAGTACGTATACAATACGTGATTTACGCGTTTCAAATGTAAATTGTAGGTACATATTTTCACGGGCTTAGGTGGGGCTTACGGGGAAGTGCAACAGACTTATGCTGTTCTCTGTGAAAATGTTATTATAAATACGCATCGTAAATACGATGGATTTGTAGAGTTCCGTAGCCAAATAGCAAAAAAGGAACCCTTATAGTTTCGCCATGTCCGTCTGTCTGTCTGGGGTCTCGGAAACGAAATAGATGAAATTTGGAAGGTAGAAGTGTAATCTATGAACCGCTACACAATGACGTAGTGAAATTAACAAGAAAATTTTTTTGGAATAGGTCGCCATACATGTAATTGAAGTACGAAAAAAAAAAATTCATCGGATATTAACGTGAGATGTACCAAATGAGTCCTGTAGTGTAGTCATGTGTCCCTCTCCTCTATCAGCTAAACCGTTGTTTATGGATATGTGGAAAAAAATTATGATAGGAGTATATATAACGTAGTTAAAAGGAAAACTAGCACAGCTAACTAGACTGTATTATTTAACGAGTAATAGAGTAACTTATAAAATGTACTTTTATAAGTAAAAATTCCATATAAAATGACAGATAGCGTGTTATTTGCAGTCCTTTGCAGAGCTTGTTCTCTTCACAACCGATACTAAAAGTCAAAGGTTCACTGTAATAAAATAAGTAATAAAAATTCTCTCTAGCTATCAGTGCACTCATGTTATTAGTTTTCGGATAACCCAGAGAGGATCGAGCGTCTTCTAAATAACTAACGAAATAAAAATGAAACATATTTTTTAGAATAATTCTTAAATTACATAATAATAACGATTAATGGTTAAATTCGATTAACGTCGCGCTCATTTTTTTATATTGTATGGTGGAACGGAGCCCTTTATGTGCGAGTCCGATTTTATTTATTTTTAACTTCCCGCTATCCAAGGGAAGTTACTGATTTGGGTCCGATGGAAGCCATTCTGACTGTTTTCGGCTGGACGTCCGTATGTGTGTGTGTGTGTATGTACATACGATATTTTGAGAACTGATTAACCGATTAAGACCCACACAATACGGCGTTCGAAAGGGTTTATCGAGACTTAGATCTGATTAGATTTTGAAGTCAATCGGTCGAGCTGTTTCAAAAATATTCAAAAAATATTTTCTTTAACGTTTTGTTTAGACAACTTTGAGATTTTCCAACCGATCTACTTGACATTTTCTATACGTTTTTTGTGCATAAAAAACTGCGTTGAATGCCGTATAAAAATTTAAATCGAACGACGCGTTCACAAAATGTCGCAATTTATTTCCGAAAAAGTGTTTTTTAACATACATTTGAGATTTTACGACCAATCGATTTTTGACTTTACATAAAAATGCATAGAATGCCGTAAATTGCATTAAAATCAAACGAAGCGTTCAAAAGATATCGCAATTCAAAAATTTCTAAAATAACGTTTTCTTCAAATATGTCCCTGGTTTTCGAGCTCGAAGAAGGAACTCTAAATTTATAGAAATTCAATTCTTAAGCTTGGAGAGCTCAGAAAATAAATATTGTGAGCTCGAAGAGTTCAACAACCATGAATATCGATATTTTGAGCTTATGCAATAGCTTTCAAGCTCAATAGCTTTCTAATAGGGATATTTTCGAGCGTTTTGATTTCGAAAACAGCGGGAAGTTTCAGAGAGGGCCTGCAGGGTCAAACGATTTTTTAATAATACAATAAATAAAAAATCCAATCCAAATCCCTTTAACACATAAGAATTTCTTGGTAACCACGCTGTACTGATAACTAGGAATAGGTTTGCACGCGTGGACTACACGTTTAACTGTGTACCTCATGGCGCCACAAAGGGGGCGGACAGGGCTCTAGCCTATATAGGGGTCCGGGGCCCGGCATTGTAGGCAGGAAATAATACTATCTGAGGGCACGGCAGTGCCCCGCCAAGTCGAGTGAAAAAAATAATATTTTCTTGCATAAACTCATTTAATTAATAAATATTAACATTACTTTCTTTTCTTTGTTGTCTTTAAATCAAGTTATTTTAGAGTCTTACAGGGGCCTGCCAATAAGTTTAAACTGGGGCCTGGTTTCAGGATGTGGTGTGCCTACTAACATTAGTTTAAAAAATCTTGTTACTAACCAACTATGGACCCTAAAGTCTGAAATAAATACTTAATTATATTACGAACATTTTACTAACACGAAAGTTTCGTGAAAAGGCCTCACGGAAAAATCGTCCTTGTCCAAGAAATATCTAGTAAAAAAATCTTCTTATGAAGGGGAAAATTTGATTTTTTGTTACGGATAAACTCTGTAAAACTGCAATACTTAAGTGATTTAAAAAAATCTCCTATAGAAAGCTACATTATCAGCGAGTACCATGGGGTGTATTTTATTTTTAACCTAGATTTCCGCCCGCGGCTCCGCTCGCGTGGTCTACACTGTTGTACCGGAACTGCTATAATTTTTTTGCATAAATATAGTTTATAAGCTAAGATTGTCATATGCCATAGGCTATTTTTTATCCTGAAAAAATGGGTCCCGGTACAACTGCGTAGTCCACGCGAGTGGATCCGCGGCCGGAAAGCTATAGTTTCATATAATTTTAAACAAATTCTTGTTATAGGAGTATTAAATTATATTTAATTATACATAGCTTGCACTGATAAAAAATCCTCTTCAATCAAATCAGAAGTACCTACTTAGTTTCTGTCTTGCACACGACAATATATGAGATGAGATCTAACTTGTCTAATATAACAGAAAAAAATATTTCTTTAATAAGTACTTTTCAACTTTCCACTATCCAAGGGAAGTTATTGATTTGGGTCCGATTTCCGAAAATCGAGTTTTCATCAGAGCTCCACGTTCTGAGGTTCTGGGAAGCCATTGTGATCATTTTCGGCTGGACGTCCTTATGTGTGAGTGTGTAATTTTTTTTTTGTCGTACGGTATCTTGAGAACGGATTGACCGATTAAGACCTGCGTATGGCGTTTGAAAGGGTTCATCGAGACTTAGATCTGATTAGACTTTGAAGTCAATCGAGCGAGTCGAGCTGTTTCAAAAATATTTTAAAAAATATATTTTTTACGTTTTTTTTAAACAACTTAGAGATTTTCCAAATCGAACGACGCGTTCAAAAGATATCGTAGTTCACAAATTTCCGAAAACGTGTTTTTTTTAAACATATTTTTTGAATTTTATGACCAAAAGATTTTTGACTTTACACAAAAGTTTTGTGCTTACAAAATTGCATAGAATGCCGTAAACTGCATTAAAATCAAACGAAACGTTCAAAAGATATCGCAGTTTAAAAATTCCAGAATAACGTTATCTTTGCTTGAGCTCAAAAAACTCTAAATGTATTGAAATTCAATTTTTAACTTGCACAACATAACTTTGAAATTTTATGACCAATCGATTTTCGGTTTTACATAAAAGTTTTGTGCTCACAAAATTACATATAATGCCATAAATTGCATTAAAATCAAACGAAGCATTCAAAAAATATGCAAGTGCAGACCGGCGACGCCTGGTGACCTTGCTCACTGAAACTCGAACTAAAACTCGTCATCTTACACCACCTCGCTAGAGTATGAGTGGTTAGACGGTAAACGCATAAGAGGGCTTCTAGTCAATACGTACTTTTATATTTATGCCACATATTTTTAAACTAGCAAGTACTTAAATCAAAACCTGTAGCGTACTTCCCGGTGACCTTAAATCCCGAAATTCGAAAAGAAGAATAAATCCGAAAACCGTTATCTTGTCGCTACGAGTATACTATCACATAAAAAATATTTTTAAACTAATATGCATTTACAAAGCATTCTGGCGACGAGTAGGAACCCTCAGGACGAGAGTCCGATTCGCATTTGGTAAGTTTTTTTTCTTGTAGATAACTGTGCGGCGTGTAAAACTGCATCGGGCCTCTGCATTTTAAGATAATAAATTACACCTAGTGGCGAACCCCAGATCAACTGGTTAGCGAAAACGCAACCAATCCCAGAATCACATATGTTTGTGGGCGTGTCGTCTCTTCGCCCTGCGCTGACGTTTCGTTTTATAGGTACATTTCTGTCAAAGACCTTATTTCTGTATATATATTGAAGTCTTTAATAAGGAATGAATTATACATTATGCTCATAAGATCTGTTGGAAGTAGAGTTTGTTATTAGCGTTACGTACCCGAAGTGTACTAACGGCAACCTATTACAAAGCTCCGCTATTTTAAATATAATATAAAGCTAAGAATTAAAGGGGGCCCCCATACACGGTTTTTATATTGTTCGACGGTGCGGAACCCTTAGTTTGCGAGTCCTACTCGCACTTGGCCGATATTTTTATAATAATATATGGGACTTCCCACACAGCGCCGTCTAGTCTCTATGTAAGTAAGTAATATCCTTGTGTAATGGGTTCCTAGACAACAACTGATATAGGTACGTACTTTATATTCTTTACTAGCGACCCGTCCTGGCTTCGCACAGCAGAGCATTTATGCCTCATCATTTTTTTCTGTCGTATGTACGTATACAGGGTGAGTAAATGAACAGGGGCCTCTATGACAGCTACCCTAACCGTTGGAGATGGGAAGTTTTGTTCTTAGAAATCTTAAGTCTTAAGTTTTTTGACTGTATTAAAATGGCATTCAAGGATTTTTTGAAAAACTCATTTTTTCGAAGATATTCACTATTTTCTCAAAAAAAAATTTTGCAGAAATGAATCCACCTGTGTATAGCAAACAACACCGCAAACAAAAAGTTGTATGACACATTTTTTTATGTTACTGGAAACAGACAAAATTCGATGATTTATGTTTGTGTTGAAACAAAAGTTATTTATTAGGTGTATATACAAATAAGTTTTAGGACAGTTTTAAAAAAAATCAAGATTTATTAAAAAAGAAGTAAAACACAGTTATTAATCGAAGTAATCTCCATCGCACTGAATGACCTTCAGCCATCTCTCAGGTAACTCGCGGATGCCTTTCGCAAAGAAACTTTCGTCTTGCGAGGTGAGAAATTAAGCGACCCATTTTTCCACTTCTTCAAATGTTTTGAATCGCACGTCAGACAAATCGTTCTGTATTTTCCGGAATAAATGATAATCGGATGGGGCTAAGTCTGGTGAATACGCCGGGTGTGGTACAGCTTCCCATCCGAGCGCTAGTAACGTATCCTTGACCGGTTTACCCACATGAGGCCGCGCGTTGTCATGGAGCAGTTTTACTGGACGTTTTCTTTTACCAGAAAATGGACGTTTCTTCTCAATTTCTTGATTCACTTGCATTAATTGATGACAATAGTGATCGGCAGTAACTGTTTGACCAGGTTTGAGAAGTTCATAATACAGTACGCCTTTCATATCCCAGCATATGCACAGCATGACTTTGTTACAATGAACATTGCGCTTTGGCGTGGATGTTGTCGGCTCGCCGGGGTCAACGTAACGATATTTGCGTTTCGGATTATCAAAATAAATCCACTTTTCATCGCCGGTCACAATTTTCCACAAGAAAGAATTTCTATGTTGCTTGTTGTAAAGATTCACACAAATGTTAAGACGGCTGTTTTTATTTGCTTGACTCAGAAAGTGTGGTACCCAGTTTGTTCCTTTTCGAATCTTACCCATTGCTTTTAAACGGTAAGAAACAGTTTGTTGAGTTACTCCAAGCTGTTCCGAAAGTTGTTTCTCCGTCTGACAAGAGTTTTCATCCAGCAACGCTTGCAGTTCCTGATCGTCCACCTTTACAGGAGGCCCGGTGCGTTCACGGTCACTAACGTCGAAATCACCTTCTTTGAATCGCTTATACCAATACTCACATGTCATTTTAGATACAATGTTGTCTCCAAGAACAGAACATATCGATTCACGCGCTTTCCTAACACTTTTCCCTTAATGGAATTCATAGCGAATGCAGTGTCTAATAAATAGCTTATCGGTCTGCATGTTTAATTTACAGAATTTATAGGTTATGTTTATGACTCCTTTACGTTTCGATACTACATATCAAGCGCCATCTATGATAAGTGAGCGGGACCTTTGAATTAATTTAGAATAGCTGTTATGATACAAAATCGAAGTGTCCTAAAACTTATTTGTACACCTAATACTCTGTATAATTTCACACGCACTTATCCAGATTTGCTTATTTAAAAAAAATCATTGTATTTAAAGGTAGATAGATTGTGTCGTCTGTTTCCAGTAATATAAAAAAAATGTGTCTTACAACTTTTTGTTCGCTATACACAGGTGGATTTATTTCTGCAAAAATAAACATTTTTTTTGAGAAAATTGTAAATATCTTCGAAAAAACAAGTTTTTCAAAAAATCCTTGAATGCCATTTTAATACAGCCCAAAAACTTAAGACGGATTTCTAAGAACAAAACTTCTCATCTCCAACGGTTAGGGTAGCTGTCATAGAGGCCCCTGTTCATTTACTCAATCTGTATATCAGCTTATTGCGTTGAGCATGTGAATTAGATTTAAATGTAACTAATGTGTATCCTACTTGGAGTGCTTTTAAAGTATTTTATTTGCAAGTGTGCATATATTTAAAAAATTAAAAAATATATATTTAAAAACAAACTAAAATGTCTCTTTGTGTAGACCAGTAATTACTTCTGTCTAATTACATCACACTCGAATTTATTTTTCCACACGATAGTCTTAATTTTGCAATAACTCCTAAGATTTTAATTTAAAGTGTTTGGTGTAAAAGGCAATTATAATCTACATCAAATGCTTATGGTAATCAACATATGTGGTTCACCCTCTGCCCCCCCCCCCCATCCCTGGGGAGGCCGAAGCCCCTGCAGTGGGGTAAAATGAGCTAATGATGATAAACCAACATATTTAATTTGATAAGGATTACTATCGTATCCGTGTAAATAGCCTTCCAATTACCACATTATATGTGAAAATTTTTAGACATTAAAATAAGGATAATAAGCTATCCTTAAAAAATAGACAAATGCTATTGCGGACTCTTCTTTAGACCTATAAAAGAGAAACAATTCTTCCATACATTGCTTTGTTATATCTCAAAGGAATTAGGCAGCATTTTTGATAAAAGCTCTCTGTCAGCTTGATTTTTTCCTGATATCTTCAACAATTATTGTCATATTTCAACCAATTTACACAAAACATTAGTGAATTATACAGATAAACTTTCCTCTTGAATCAATCCATCCATTGGTGACAACCGTATGAAAATCCGTTTGATATTTTTTGAGTTTATTGCGTTCAGACAGACAGACGCGGCGGGGGACTTTATTTTATGATATGTAGTGATAATAAATATATATATATATAAATATTTTACATCTAGAGACGGAACGAAATATTTGTCCCGGGCGGGAATCGAACCCGCAACCTTCGACTCCGCAGTTAGGGTCTCTAACCAGGTGGCCATTCGGTCAGTCGATTACCGTCAGCGGTATGGTTAGTCGGCTTTTTATCTTTGTTCATAAGTATCAACCCAGACAATTACAATTTCAACTTGTAGTTATTGTCTATTTTGATACATGACCCAGCACATCTTTTGGAATGTTGAAAACAGAGCAAAAAAATTTTAAAAAATATCAACAAATATCTTTATTCTTCATCAATCAAAAACTAAAAAGTTATAATAGGATCTCAAAAAAGTAAGGCTTTAATATATTCCACCCATCTTTTTTAATAATCGTAATATGAAACTTAACCACACTTTAACTTTTGTAATTAATCTTAAAAACATATCTTATAATAAATACTAAGTTTGGTTTAGTTCCCTCAAGGCACGTTAAAGGCCATACGTTTCATTTAAAGCTAACATTTTAAAGTTAATTTTGTATAATCCAATAATATTTACATACTTAATAAGGCTGTTCAACTGTTGTTTCTTTGATGCGGGATCAGTTTGAAACATACGATAAAGTATAAAAATATATTTTAAAAAAACGATGTGTATTTTCTTTGAATTAACGACTATGAATAACATTGTCTCGGTAACATGGGTAGACGCTGGCGCGGCGGTAACTAGCACAACAAAGTAGGTCAATGCGGTTGTTCGCTCGCCGTGCAGACAATATTAACCATAAACAGTCGGTATTTAAAAAAATGGTTTTCTTTGCTTTGACTTCTTAATATTTTCTACACTTGCTGGTTGATACTTTATCATATGTATCAATTTTGTCTCATCAAAAAAATATCAAAGATACCGTAATTCAATTTGGATATAGTCTAGCCAATGAATCAAAACCCTGATTTAATGTGTTTTGTCCCTTTTTGTTCCAATAATACTATTACATAAAAAACAGACAATATACAGTCAGTCAGTGCCACGATTCGTTGGCCAAACTCTATAAAAAACTACCATTTTATTGTACAATGTGTACCTAACATTATCCAGAGTATTTGTTGTTTCTTTTTTTTTTTTATTATTTTTTGAATTTAATTATAAAGTAACTTTGTAATTTTAGCAATGTTTAAATATTCTATTTTCACCATAACAAAAACAAGATTCTTACCAATAATAAAAAATACAATTAAAAATATTATTGGATACACATGTCATAAATTATAAAAAGGCTAGAGCTGAGTTTAGCAGATGCCAGAATCACTATCACGGTTTTTTTTTCAAAATCGGCACGAACCGGGATGCAGTCCCATCTGTTCTGTGTCTCCGCAATCGCCGTATAGCGCTGTCTCTGATTTCACCATCCACTCACGCAAACGCAACGTTCAGCTATCACCTTTTTATTTGTAGCACTAAGCCTAAGTTGTACACAATTGATAAAAAATGTTCAATAAAAAATACTTATAGGTAATTAAATACAATACAATATGTGTATTTTTAAAATTGTCGCTTACAAAAATTGTAAATTAAACATCAATCAAAAATTGTAATCATTCTTACAAAACCTAGTACTGTTACTTGGCTGCATATGATTGTGTAAATGTTGAACTATAGACCAGAGAATATATAAATAGAAGCACCAAGATCTTCAAAATTTTTACTTTTTAAAAGTTAAAAGTGTGTCAGTTTTGCTAAGTTGTACAGCAGATGCATGTTGTAATTGTTTCTGAGCAAAGAAATAAAAGTTAGGATGTATTCACACTTTGATTATTTTTAGATATTTAAGAAAGTTGGTGTTTACACTTATGGACTCGCATTCTTCAACTCATCACTCATTTGAAGAATACGAACAATGGATCACCTGATGGGCAATATTTGCTTTTCACTTTTTCTTGTCAAAACATTTTCTTGTCAGGATGTCACTTGAATTAAGGCATTTTTTATATTTTTTCTTTTGGATTGTGGACTTTTTTATCTACTACACATTATTATGACAATAATGCAACACAATATTAAATCTTCATCTTTCTGGGTTTTGAACTCTATAAAAGGTTCAATCTTCACAAATGATGAATGAAGAAGGGGGATAACATGGGCCGGCTAATTGTGGATAACACTATTGTTGTGTTGAGCGACCTTTCAGGTAGGTTTGAGCAACCTTTAATCCACACAGGTTTGATTTATGTCTCCTGGACGTGCAGAATGTCCGGCTCAAAGTTCGAATATCAAACACATGACTAAACATCGAAGGCATAAGAGTGTGTAAGGAATTTTTTTACAATTTGTTCAACTATCCTATCTAAAGTCCTTGATATAGACTAAAAGAGGCTGTATGCTCAGGAGGTCCAAGAGTAAGAGAGTCTGTGAACGCCCTGGGGATTCAATTGGAACCAAGGTATTACTCTGCACCCAAACAGGTACTGAGCTGACCTATGGTGGATATCATATTTTTTCTAGCTTGAACAGTCATCGAGACGGATAAGCTAACAAGCAAACATCAAAATAACATATTTCAATATTTAAAAAAAACTTAATAACATGAAAGCACCAAACAGTTTGAAAATGTCAAATATTATTTAATAAAAATCTTATGTTTATTCTATAGCCAAACATATGTATAAAAAGTTTCAATTCGAGTTTAATCAGTCTTACAGGTTTCCAAATGGAATAAGTACACTTTAGAGACTCAAAGTTACATAATATAAGGATACAATACATATATGTGGTAATTTTTAAATTGTGTTAGCAATATACCTATTCAGTGTGACCATAAAATGTGTCTTTTTGGTATCTACCTACAGCTTGCACCAAATATTTTCTAAAGTTGAAGCTGCTGCATTTTGCACTCATGTCGATGTTTCCTAATGTGACACTACTTTCTTCAACATCCAGTGCATTAAGAAGTTTGGCATGAGCTAAATTTTTTTGTATAGTCTTTTAAACCTGTATAAAAGTATTTAGAAAAAGTTTTCAGGTGTGTAGTAACTTGCAAGTTATGTATCCTATAAACTTCTTTTCACAATTGAAAAATAAAAAAAACATTTATAAGGAAAAATGTTGCACCTAGAATATTTCTATGTTTCACCCATGAGAATAACATAGCAAACATTTTATGGCCACACTGTGGCCATACTCTACGAAATATACATAAAGTTCAACATATTTTATACATGAAATATAGAAATAATTTTTAATTAGGTATATTACCTAATGACATAGCTACTTACTAAAAAAAATATTTAAATAAACCTTTACATAAAATGGAATGTACCTAAGTTAACATTGAGATTATAAGAGTAACATGTGGTAATCTATAAAAACATAGACAGGGTGTCTAGGTGATAGACACCCTGTTATTTATAGCGTGATAGTGTATTCTAATGTTTAGGGCCTGTTAGTTAATATATAAACATTAGAATAGACCATCACACTATAAATGACAGTGTTTAATGTTGATTAATGGTGGTGTACTTACCCTTTTAAAGGTCACCACACATCACTGGATTAATAGAGGCACTTTTATGGACTTACAATAAACATGGCTAATTTGGTCTCCTGGACGTACCAGCTGCCAATATTGTTATTAAAATTACAATTAAGGCATCAACACCCTGGTTGTAGTATGAGCAGCCAGTTTTATCAAATTGGGATTGTTTTAAATTTATCACAATATCAATTATTAGGTAAGAAATCAGAAGCAAAAAAAATATATATATGTATATATATAAATTAGTAATAAGTATGCACTCACTAGTTCTTTAAGTTCTCAATTTTATTGACTGCTCATAGCATGCCCAGTGTGACCAGGAATTAAAAAGTAACCAGTTTGGTAAGAGATTCTTAACAAATATCTAAGAAATACACCGGCCTTCAATAAAAAAATTCAAGTTTTTAGACACTCACTGTATTTTGCACCCTTTCTTTTTTTTGGCTAATTCTGCTTGCTTTTTCTTTTTCCTGGAAAGACTTTCAGGTGTTATGTCAGATATCACTGAGAGTCTTTTCGATGGGTCCATGTGATTTTGGGTACTGGTGTTCCCATGAACTGGTGGGAATGTTGAACTGTAAATATTGTGATTATCACTGTAAGATTTTGGAGGACTCTCAGGACATGGCACTGGTTTTTCTGTTGGATAGTGTGAAGCAGGCCTTATGCTGATAGGATCAGGGAAACGTGGTTTTTTAATTGAAGTTGGTACAGGCGGTGGCTGTCTATGCTGCATGGCTGCGATGCTCTGTGAACTTGGCACATTTTGTACCTCATCTGTTACATCAAATGAATTAAAGGGCTGTCCATAAGACATGTTAACATTTGACTGAGAGTAACTTGCTTGGTATCCATCCATTTGCTGTATATATCGCTGTTTTGAAATTTCTTTGGATTGCAATGCACTGGCTTTGGACTCAATGTGTTCTTTCTCAAAAGGTTCTACATAATTTAGGTCTGAGTCGACAGATTTTGATAATCGAAGTCCATTCTGAGGGATCAAGTCTCTAGGGTTGCTGTATGCATCCAAGAGAGTAGCTTGAGATTCATTATTCGGAAGTGGTGGTAGCTCAGTGTGCAGATGTTGTGCAGCTAGTTTTTGCTGTTTTTTCAAGAGAGCTTTCTGTTTTGCTCTCTCTTTTGCTCTTTGTAATTTTTTGTACTCTCTTTCTTGAAGCAGCCTAGCTAATTCTCCATCTTGAGCTTCCACAGCACATCGCATATCCGCCAACAAAGCGTCTCGATCATCACCTTCATGGCTGAGTTCCCGAGCCAGTCTTGCATCACGTTCTTCCTGTTCTAATCTCTTTCTCATTTCCTCAAGTTCGGCAGGTGTGAGCCCAAGGGCATCAGGGTCTAAATCTTCCGGAATAAAAGACTGTGGCAGACTGGGCTTTGGTGGAGGAGCTGGTGGGCCACCACGAGAACAGCCAGGTTCCGGAAGTAATTCGACTGAATGTAATCGTCTCTGGCGACGTAAATTTATTTCGGCCATTTCGCGCGCTATTTCAGAGTCTATTTCGGCTTGTCGGCGCCGTGCCGCTTCTCTTATCCTTACTTCGCGTTCGATATCAATCTGCTCGTTCAGTGCGACTGGGAAGTCCTCTCGGATCTGCTGATTTCTGCATCGATTTTCACACAAATGCGAAGATATTTCTCGATCTTGTAGGCGATGGGCCAGAGCTCCATCGGTTCGCACAAGCCACTGTTCACGTAAATCCGTAACGTGGCCTAGCTTGGGCATCGTATCACTCGCTTGGAATCCAGACATGTTCACATTGGCCACAAAACCTTCACTTTCAATACTTCTGAGATAAATACTCGGAAATCAACACAAAAGTTTCAAACCTGTATAACTACTTTATTATTTATTATCTACCTTGTTTTAACACATCATTCACTTTGAATATTTTAAATTCATATTCGTTTAGTTATTGTTGAGCACTACGCTTGAGATTCTACGTCGCTAAAATCGACAACGCAACTTGTTAAAGCTTGAATATTTTAACATCATTTTAAATTTACCTAGTGAAGTCATCTAAAAACTATAACATTTTTGCTATAAAGTTGATGAACTGGACGAATATCCGTGAAGAATACTTTGATTAGAGGTATTCGATTCAAGTTGAGACTTGAGTGGACTTGAGAAGTTAAAATAAATTGCATTGTGGTTGTAACCACACTGTACTTTGTTGAAACATACTACACGGTAGGTTATGATTATGATGCTGTGATGTTGCTACTAAAGCCTTGATTACACGTACCGAGTAAACGAGAGAGACAGTGAAATTGTATTAGGCCGAGACAGCAGCGACGCGTATTTTACTTTTTGGAGGCGAGTCATTTCACTTTTGAAGCATGCTCACAACATGGACCTTTAAAAAAATTAATCAAATGGGCCGAGTGGCGAGTGCACACTGACCGAGTGCATGTTTATACATGCCGAGCGAGCGAGCGAGTCAGTGCGGGGAAGCGCGGGGGTGGGCACTCGGTCTAGTAAAAAGATTAGGGTCGAGTGACTGTCTCGCCCTCTGTCTCGGCCGAGCGCTCGGTCGAGCTCTCGGTGATGTGTTTACACCATAAAGGTATATATACTAGCGTAAGAGAGGAACACAGTGTGCGAATGACATCCAGCTCTTTGCGGAAATCCTACATGCGAGAAAGAAATGCAAGAAAATCTGACATAAAACCTCTTTGAACACATTTAGTCTTCATTACTCACTTGTCAAAATGGTCCAGCTTTGTTTTCTATTTTGTGTTATAATCGTTTTGAATTCTACAAAAATTAATTCTTGTGATAAAATGGTGTAGTGTTCAGTTTTAAATTGCACTGTAACATATGTTAATAATCCAAATAAAGAGACATTTCACCGGTAAGTACTGCCAATAACATATTGTTATCTTAATGCTTATTTTTATAAAAAGCGATCCTAAATTTACTTGGTTATACATCAGTAGTATACGGTAAATACTTTATTTTGTAAATAATTTGTTATTTTAAACAATTATGTGTACGATACAAAAATATTGTGTAAAATTACAATCAAACAATGAAGCATAGGGATTGCACAAAATGTATCGATATGTCGATATTTTCAAATATAAATATTTTGTAAATTTGATAATACCTAATTGCACCTGTTCCACTGGAATGATGTCGTTAACTGTTTTTAAACATATTGTGAGGTTTATTTAGCCTGGCAGCACATTGTAAGGGAAAGTATGACATCTATACATATATACTACACATAGGGTATATATGTAAATACAAGACTTTTTCAAAATGAAAATATAAGATATATACACAATTAATTTTAATCGTTATTTATTTATGATTTAAAATCTGATGCTCTATTTAATTTTAATCGTTATTTATTTATGATTTAAAGTCTGACGTTCTATCTGTTCTCTGATTATGAACGTCGTAAATAATTTAACTTTGAATGACAAAACTACTGTGTACAATAGTTTAACCTCATTTTCCTCCAAGAAACTGCGGTGTTAAAAAATGCTTCCTGATAATGATGACTATTTCATAATATCCAGGTTTCCTGTAAACACGGTTAGCATAGAACAATGGAAAAAAATGTTAAATAGAACAGGTGGGACTCCTCGAAAACATTCTTTGGTTTGCAGTAGACATTTTACGGATAACTGTTTTGTCTAACTAAATCACCGACGACTTTTGAAGAAAGGATCTATATCTACTGAATTTGTGCCGTTAGGGGTTTCTTTTTTTTTCATGTGCTTACTAAGTATATTAAGTAATATACTAATAATACTTAATATCTAAAGTCAGAGCATTTATGCCAACTGTAATTTCTGTACAGGTCAATCTGAAGACCAAGCGATCGGTGTCAACGCGGGATATATCACCAGGACCTTCAACTTTAGAGCCTAAACCTTTATTTCAGCACTAATATAAAATGGATTTAAAGAAAAAGTCCATCACAGTGAAAATATCAATTTTAGGCAAATTATCACTTTGTCTTTTACAAAAACTTGTTCCTTTATATTCAAATAAAACTTAATTACCTATTACACAAAGAAACAAACGATATTATAGACTAGTCCAAGGCATCCAAGGCATAATTTGTGGTGTAGTGAGACGACGCGACACTCAATCGAGTAGACAATGTGACGTCATGGGCAGTAAGAATCCACCAGTCAAACCGCACGAAAATACATACTAATAATAATAATAATAACGTGCACATTACAACGTCGTGGCCCCAAACTAAGCATTAGCTTGTGTTTTGCGTACCAAGCGAAGACACCACATACATATAACAACCAAGACCCGGTACCAGTATCGATATTCATCATATAAATACTGACCCGACCTAGGATTCGAACCCGGGACCTCCAGCTTCGTAGGCAGGGTCGCTACCCACTAGGCTAAGCGGTCGTCAAATTAATAAATATCAATAATTTATTTCTCAGTCATTTATTGACGAATTTAAAAAAAAAAACCTTCACTGTTTTATTAGTTTTGTTTTATCTTTCAATTCTATCGAGTTAAATTGTATATTTTGAACATCATGAACTTCTCCATTGTAAATGTTTTTGTTTTGTACATTCTCATTTTTTTGTTTACAAAGAGTTAAAATTTTGTTGTTATGCGTTGCAACGTGACGTATTGTCATTAAAAATAAAAATCGTTTATTTATATTGTTTTATTTTTTACTTGGCTTGTATTCAACTAAATATTAAAATTTCCATAATGATGTTAACGCTTTCTCTACTTCTGCAAATTTTTTATTATCAACTGTTAACAAAAAAAAATATTTATTGGAGTAAAGGAAATGGCATTTGAATTGACTGATTGATGATTTGTCATTTTAAAAAACTAAAAGTTAGGAAAAGTAACTCAAAACAAAAATTATGTAGTATAGCAGATTCAAAATAATAAATAGGATTGCCGATTTCGACTTATGATAACGCGGTAATTTCAATGACACATCATGAAAGTACTACGTGCTATCGATAATATAAAAAACACCTATGCACATCACTAAAACTGGCTCAACCACATGTGAATTTTGCACACATACTCATTTCCGTTTCGGTCATGCGATGTTTAGATGTCAGTTGGTCTCCTACGCTAGTATATATATGTCTATGGTTTACACGTACCGAGCACTCGGCCGAGAGTACTGTCTCGCCAATATACTCGGTACGTGTAATCAAGGCTTAAGAAAGAGTAAGAAACAAGAAAGATTAAGCGTTTTGGATCCGAATACTAATGACAGATTTGGAGTGTTACCTTTATAGAATTATAGAATTCGAACGACTTTTATATTTAATGGAAATTGCATATTTTTATTTATAATTTTAACTAGCAACCTACCCCGGCTTTGCATTGTTAGCAGAGCATATGCCTACATTTTATCTCTCTTGTAGTGTTGTATTAACTTTTTGCGTCGAGCATATGGATTAGATTTAATTAGATTAAAATGTAACATATGTTCACCCTACTTGGAGGATTTTTAAGGTATCTTATTTCTAATTCTGCAAATATTTGAAAAAATAAAGGATATAAATACATAAAAACAGAGTAAAATATTTCCTTGTATCATTGTCATGTATCATTGATAACTTTTGCCCAGGTAATTACATCATGCGTGTCGCGTCGGTATGGGATTGGTTGAATTTATTTTATCGCGCGATAGTCGATGTCGATGTAAGCCAATCAATCATGATTCGTTTTTTTGATTGTGAGTGTCCTTATAATAATAATAAATATTCTTTTTTATAATATATACATATAGATACTTTTTACACCCAGCCACGGAACAAATATACATGGTCATGCACACAAATATTTGACCCGAGCAGGAATCAAACCTGCGACTCTTAGCTCCGCAGTTAGGATCCCTAACCACTCGGCCAACTGGTGAATCATTAATAATGTTAATAATAATCACATTAATAACCAATAATGTTAAAAACACCTGTTATATGTATTAGAGTTTGAATACGTTCGTGTTAAATTTTCTCGTAATAAGCGGCTTCAACAGGGCCAAGTTTGAAATCTTGGAGATGAGAAAACATCAGGTAAATCAAATTAATGTAATTTTCAAACAATAAAATTATACAGGAAAAAATTTATACTTCACTTCACTTACTTAATACAAAATTAATAATGTCACTCGTGATTACATTATTCAAATAAAACATCTATGTGTTTTTATAAATTCATGTATTCATATAAATTCAAATAAAACATCTAAAACGAAAACTTTAATGTAAAGACACACATAAATGTTTTATTTTAATATTTTGCTTCCTTTCCTGTTAAAATAATCCGTTATCCGTTTTTCCCGTTTTTCATCACCGTTATCAGTTAGATATGACAGGAAAACAATCAATTTGGTAATACTGTGGAAGATAACAGTAGGTAGATTTTTTAAATATATTTAATTAACGAGTCTGGACATAACACCTTTTAAACAAGATGTATAATATTCAATTTGTCATATCAACCTAAAGTGTCAGCAAACAGACAGTTGCCACTGTCTAAGTACATCAAAATACGAATATACAGTTTGGATAGCAACCATCCAGAGCCCCATTGTATTTAAAATCTGCTGATATTGAAAAACAATTTCGCTAAAAAAACTATATTTTTATTTGTAGCCGTTTTTGAGAAAATCAATTTTAATACTACTTAGTTTACAAATAAACACGCCACCCTAATTGCACTATGACCACCGGGTCACACCAGGGCACACGCCAAAAGCCTAAAACAGCCTTGAAATTCGTTAGAAATTTACCGACAGTTGCAGCGACCGCGGCGGGTGGCGGTGGTAGTGAGGGTTAAGCGGGGCGCGGCGCAGCTTGCCGTAAGTTGTGTAATTACTCGCACAGTGACCGTGACTGTGACCACGTGAGCCATGACATTGCAAAGAATGTTATACCTACTAACGAAGTGTTTTTTTTTTTATAAAGATTGATTATTTCGTCAGCTCTGATATTTTTCGAAAGTTCGCGCTATTTTAGTGCTACTGCTAATGCAGACAGATCGTGGACACTCGTGAACATCAGCGGTTTGTAGTTTATCGTATTCTTTCTTTATGTCATTTAAAAATTTTGTGGATAAAATAGTGAAGGTGAATTATTGAGAAGCGTTCACGAGGCTAAGTAGGCGAGTAACTAAATGTCTAGTGCAAAATGGACATCACAAAGTTTTTCATGTATGACATTTTCTTGCACTTGTTGTCTGAAGGTCAAAAAAACAATCAATACAACACGCTCAATTCGAGACAAACAAATGATGCTATCCATACTGCATACGAAATAATACGAATGTTTATTATTCCTAAAAATCAGAAAAGACAAAAATAGAAGTAAATAATTTAAACTAAAAAAAAACGTAAGAATACTTGTACAAAACTCTATTAGATAAATACGAAATTATCATTTGATTTTCGAAAACTATTATATTATGGTTTTTATTTGAAGTCTTGAAACTACTAAAGAAAGTAAAGATCTACTAAAAATGGTCACACTGTTGCTACAATGCAGCTCAACTACCAAACGGCCAATCTTAATAGCATATTCTCCGGGTTAAATTTTTTTATTGACATTCTACCATTCACAGCACAAAACAATTCACAGCCTACAATTGCCCACAATCAGTACAATCACAAACCTACAATCATGGAACTAATATGTACTACGTACAACTGGAATGAGCTCTACGAAGAAATTTCGAGGTCCTAGAAATTTGACCTTGAAAACGAATTAAAAAGATAAAAGTAACAAGGACGTTAGTGGGTGCCATTTTGTCTCATTCTGATTAGGGTGACAAAGTTACGTAGGATAAATAAGACCATAACAGGAACTTTTTAATTTTCGACTAACATCGAACAAAACTCTCGAAGCCTATCTTAACCCGTGACACTGAAGTAAACTTTTTTTACATGAGTATAAAGATTTCTGTATGTCCGTGTCAATAACCTATTCGTAATTTAGTAAATTAGAACCTTTAATTCGAACATTTGTCAAAATTGGTTTAGCAGATTTCAAATTAAAATGCTACAAACATACATCAGTATAATTATGGAGTAAAAAAACATACATGAATGATGGGAATCAATTTACATTCATTATTAACAAATAATTTTAATATTTATAAGGGATCAAAAAACACGAACGTAAGCACTGAAAATGAGGTCTCGCGTGGCCACCGCGAAGTACAACTTGCGATAGCATCAAAAATACTGGTTGGATTTGTACGAAATACTGTTAAATCATCAAATTTACAAAAAAATAAAATAAACGGCAGTAGCCCGACTCCTATCCACCTCGATAGAAAAGTAGAAGCAATCAAACAGAAGTTCAAGAGTGCTAGTCACTAAAAGCTGGCAACCCGCAGAAAATATGATCAATCGACGGAGGCTTCTCACCTCCAAAATAAATTGTGAAGCAGTTAGTAACTCTAAAAATCAAAGCTTCAAATATCGATATCTCAATCACCTTAGTATATTTGCTGCATGCTCCCTTTATGTATAATACCCTTTTGAATACAAATCTTCCATTGATTACAGAAATAAAGCTACCTGGAATGTGATTCATAATTGGATGGCTGACCGCCTTTATTTACAAAATAGTTAAATCCCACAGAAGTAAAGCTCCAAGCGCTAGAAGTTGCGTAGGTACTTTTGCACGCCGAAGCCCTCAGAACCATCACTCAGGAAATATCTCGTTGAAACGATCCCAATGAGCCTAAACATGTTATTAAAAAGGTCAAGGATTCTGTAGATATATATGTTTGAAATATATTTCTCATATATACTGTCGCACTTCACCGCCTTGAGCGCACGTGGGAACTTGAAAACATAAGTTCGTACAGGCTACCAAGCTCCTTTCTTTCCCGAAAAAACCCAATAATCTCAAAAATTCCCAATCATTCGGCGGATAAAAATGGATTTAAAAGACTCTAGGTACTGACACATTATTTCTAGGGCCGAAATGTCTCAAAATTCAACGCTGGTGCTAGACCTAAGGATCTCAAATATTAATATGATGGCCTTCTTCCTTTCGATTGGCACCAGAGATACGGACAGATTCAATACCCCATCGAAATCACACACACAAGTCTCTCAAATGCATATATGACGTCAAATTCATTACCCGTACGGTGTCAGATCTGTAACTAGAATGACGTCAGATATGTAACTAAATTATTTTCCTACTTTAACGAAAAACGTTTCTCTTTAAAACAATACATAGGTTTCCATCTTTCATATTCATTGAAATATCTGGCAACCTATTATTACGGCCACATCATAAGCAAAAGACGGCAAAAAGCAACTACCAAAGTATTATTATTAACCAATCTAAACATTATGGACACCTTAGTATTATGACGTCCAAAACTTCAACTTTGACAAATGTCAAAATTCCCCAAATTCTCGTTTCAGTTGCCAGCATAAAACCATAAGTTAAGACTTTCGTTTCAAATATTAATAAAAATTTTAACAAATATGAAATATAACATAATAAATTTAAAAAATACTATTATCATCCGCATACCAAGATATATTAAAAACCAGAAAAAATAGAGTGTAAAATAGTGTATTACTGTCTATTTCTATAAATATATTCTAATAATTTAGGTCTAAAAAAAATAAGTTTCCTAGAAAAAAATCTACAGATTTCGCTCTTCTCGCAATTATCGGAGAAAATTGAACAAAATTGTACGACAAAAAATTTTCAAAGAAAGTTATGGACCAATTTTCGATGTGCTACCATACTTAGCCACGCAAGCTCTTGCATTTTTTGACGCTAATGTTTTCGTCTACCTTTATAACTTCTTGAAATAAGGCCGAATCTTACTTTCTAGGGTAGCTAATCTGATAATCATTAAATGAAAAGGGCACATGCTCAAGTCAGGGTTTTCGACCGTTTTTAAAATTTTATTTTTCAAACTTGTAGACAATTCTTCCGTTTTTAAAACAATCAACTTTTTGTCCGAAAAATAGGGAAATTCCGACTTTTTAACTATTTTCGATTTTCCGATAAAGTTACGAACCGATTTTAGAAAATTTAGTATCTTACAATGCTCCGAAAGCTCTTGATTTTTTCGCTATCACTGTCTTTTGTCTATCATCATAAATATTGGAAATATAGGCAAAATTATTACACTCCTGCACGAAAACGATCTAATAAACATATTCATTGTTACAAAAAGTTTTTATAAAAATAATGATTAAGTATGAGTCATCGTTTATTCTGACAAGCGGAAATATGTACTATGTATTTATGTAATATATAATATGTATTTATGTATTTGATATTGTGAACAAGATGGAAATAAATCAAAGTTACCAGCCGATTTTGTTATCTTTTATTGTAATAATTACTGTACTTACTCGAGATTGAACAAAATCTGTACCTACGTTATGGAGAAAAATTGACCTCATTTTCGGTTTCAACACACTAAAAAACATTAACAGTAGATAATATTATCAAATCAAAATTCGAAAAAAAAATTTTGTAGACCTGTGTTATATTAATATTTCGCTAATAGCTTGTCATCCTGCGTTGATGCTTTTTAGGTACGTTTCTTTTTCATTTATTATTAATTCTTGCTTAGTCAAGGGCTACTATAACTTTGCGTTAACGGATACCCAAATAAAGCTAAATTACGGTACCTAAATAATGTTTAAAAAGAAAAGAAAATAGATAGAAATAAAACTGCAAAAGAAAACAGAAATAAAGTTGTTTAGTAAAAACTCCGCAAAAACAAAGAATCGACTCCTTTGATTTGCTACAGCTTTAAATTTAGTGAACTGATTTCGATAATTCTTTTACAGTATCTACCCTAAGTTATAAAATAGTGACCAAACACAAAAATTATCAAAATCGATTCAGAACTTTCAGAAATATTAACGGCCAAACGTGTATAAAGTCCTATTGAATTAAGTCAAAATATTTTAAAAAGATATATTAGAACGCGAAGTGAGCAATCATGGCATTGCTTCGCAATGCTATTATGTAACCTTTATAGGCAGTGGCCTAATTAGTGAATTACCTACCCTAAAAAAAGTGTTCATCAATAGTCGAGCAATGCATGACCCCCATAATAAAAACGAGAAATGTGAAGAGGAAAAAATATGCGTCTCTGACTTCACCTCCGCTCGGCAACTGTGTACAACCAGCGACGTGAAATAGCAGCTCGGATATGGAACGGCCATAGTGGCGTATTAGACCGGCTGATTTCGATAATTCTTCCACTGTATCTACCCTATGTTGAAAAATAGTGACCAAATACAAAAATCATCAAAATGGATTCAGAACTTTCAGAAGAAGTGATATTAGAACGCGACGTGAGATCATGCATTGCGAAGCAATGCCATTACCTAACTTTTGTAGGCTACTAATTACCTACCATAAGAAAAATGTTCAACAGTCGAGCAATGGATGACCCCCATAATAAAAAACGAGAAATATGAAGAGGAAAACATAATGCATCAGCGGAAATTATAGATCCTGTATCGTAATTATCATGACGCATAGTTTTTTATTCCTCGGTTCCCTCATAATAAAATCTAAATTCACCATAGTACTTTTCCCAGTGTAGTGGTATATTTTATGCTAGCCACACAGAAGTGGTGTAGAAAGAGATAGTTAGGCACCCGGTTACTTCCCTTTCGCACTTTTTTTTTTTAATTACCAGTTTACGTATGACCACGCTAATGTTAGAGAGAGCTGCTTCCAGTTGTACGTAGTACATAATAGTTCCATGCCTACAATCTATCTACATCAATCCACATTCACAAAACATTGACACATTCAGTTTCAGTGCTGCCACATTATTTCTGACGATATCGCCCATCATAATAAAAAAAAGCCTAAAATTGCCTAAAAATATTTTAGGTACATAGACTATTTACAGCACGCGAAGAAGTTCAATAGCTGCCATTGTCTTTTTTTTAGTTTTTGAGTAGTTTTTTCTTTCTATTCTTAAAATGCTGAAGTTTTTTATAAGATCAAATAAACCCCATTCTAAGGCCTCATCAGCCAAATTCATTTACCGAAGGCCAGCAAAATTTTCCTTTCCATTAGCCCTTTTGCACTTCACTGCAGGGGCTTAGGCCTCCACTCAACATGAGTGGGCTTGGAGCCTAAATCCACCACACTGCTCTAATACGGTTTGGTAGATTGTAACGACAGCCATCTATTGACAACAACTGGGACCGACTGCTTAACTGCTCTCCGAGGCACGGAGTCAGTGATAGTTAATGTTCTCAAGTCAGAAAAAACTCACCGGTACACGCTCGGATTCGAACCATGGCCACGTGGCCTTATAAGTTTGAAACAGGGTCGCTGCGTTGTTCAGGCTATCACGACTAAACCAACTAAGGCCAACTAAATAGTGGAAGCAAAAAAAAATTGTCAGGGATAATTCTTCTTTGTGAAACAGGTTTTGGGATGCACCTACATTAGTTTTCTTAAATGTTTTTTATTACTTTTTAAAGACAAAGACAATATATTTATAAAAACTGCAGTTATTAATGAAATTTAAATAATTAATTTGAAATAATTAAACGTCAATTGAGAACTGTTTGACAAAAAAAAAAAATAGATACACCCCCTGATTGTGCATCGTCTCTGTGACTGACGGTGCCTATTTCGCAGCCGATTGTCATCGTCCCTGTAGTGAGGGACGATCAGTCCTGCGCAGCGGATTGTTGTTTGATAAAAAATAGAGACATTTGGATAGTCACTGTACACCCTTTCATTTACAAAACGTAAGCAGCGCTATCTCGACAATTTGTTTGGAATGTCACTTCTCAGATTGGCACCCTAAAAACTAGTGCTTGGTTGCCATGTCCAGATAAATTTCGTTTCAAAAAATCAATTACTTTTTCTGAGATAGCTGAATTTTATAACTTTTTTCAAAGTAGCTTAATTTTAGACTAAGTCGCAAAACGTAGAATTTCGTCGCTAAATTGAAAGTCGCCCAATTTGCGACAAATTGCTCATTATGGCAGCACTGGACACATTCCGACCGTACCGTCGATACGTGGTAGAGACCACAGAAATCTTTTTACTAGACCGAGTGCCCACCCCCGCGCTATCCCGCACTGACTCGCTCGCTCGCTCGGCATGTATAAACATGCACTCGATCATTGTGCACTCGCCACTCGGCACATTCAATTAATTTTTTTAAAGGTCCATGTTGTGAGCATGTTTCAAAATGGAAATAACTCGCCTCCAAAAACTAAAATAAAGCTTTGATTACACGTACCGAGTATATTGGCGAGACAGTACTCTCGGCCGAGTGCTCGGTACATCTAAACACATCACAGAGTGCTCGGCCGAGACAGAGGGCGAGACAGTCACTCGACCCTAATCTTTTTACTAGACCGAGTGCCCACCCCCGCGCTTCCCCGCACTGACTCGCTCGCTCGCTCGGCATGTATAAACATGCACTCGGTCAGTGTGCACTCGCCACTCGGCACATTTAATTAATTTTTTTAAATGTCCATGTTGTGAGCCTGCTTCAAAAGTGAAATGACTCGCCTTCAAAAACTAAAATACGTGTAAACACTACTCGCACGTCCCTGCTGTCTCGGCCTAGTACAATTTCACTGTCTCTCTCGATTACTCGGTACGTGTAATCAAGGCTATAGAGCCCATGTAGAGACAGTGCAGTAGCATAGAATAGTAGAGATAATACAATCCTCAGATCGAGACGTAAAAAACGAGATATTATATTTTTTGGTATCACGCTCAGAACAATTATATCACGTGGATTGGCCAAGGACTGACGTTAATTACGCATATAGAATAAAGTAGGCAGACCAGTCCGAAATGCAGGCTTCAACAGAAAGAGACAGAGAATAAGAGTAGGTACCTAGGATTTATACCCATTTTACACCACAACCAATGATACCACAGCCTTCTCTATTGTCATAGATATCGATTTCGAAGGCAATCGGTTCAGTAAACAAAACAATTCAAAATGGCAGCCACTTTTCCCAATTTCGACCACAGATGTAGCACAAATACATGCTGGCACAAACACATCATATCTCCTCAAATAGCAAAAGCTCTATCAGCGAAAAACCACCGAGTAACATGCTATTTTCGTGTGGGGCCCCGCAGGGTGGCGGCCACCCCCCGTGCGTGCATCTTAACCTGTTTTCTGCATTTTAATGTATTAAACGTTATTGACTTTTATATATTGCTGAAAACTAGATTAAATTTGATAGAAATTTATCTATATTTCAAATCATTTGGCCCAGAAACACATACACCACTGTTTGTTAAAAAAGAATAAGCAAAAATCGCATAAAAAACTTTAAAAAAATTATAATCAATTTTACTGTCGGAATTGCGTTTTATTTGTAGTTTTAGCTATGTATTTGTATTTAAAGACATAAAATAGAAAGATTCCATACAATTTTTTACAAGAAAACAATAAAGATATCGCAAAAATACACACATAAAATGTCAACGGTCCTCCTGAAAGAACCATTTAATGTTTTAAATGTATTTTATATGGCAAGTATTTTATCCTACCTTTTAATGAAAACACCTTTAAACCATGTACAATGACACTGGCATCTCAAAAACCCGGGCCCGCAAGCGTCCATATATGGGTCGATAATCGTCCATAATAATAGCGTGCCATACACTGATCTACCATTTTTAACAGGATGCGAAGTCGCCTGTGTAAGGGCGAAACAAAACCGTCCGTATTGTGGCGTAATGCGTCGCGCCGCACGTGGGTTGCATTGTCCTACTGTTTACGAGAATAGGACGAGAATTAAATCGTGATAATGTTCAAATTAAATTAAAAATAATGGAATAACCGTCTGCAGGCATAAACTAATGTTAAATTTGAATGTTTACTTATCGAAAATACGATATTCGGCTCTTTTTTGCGTCTTTGACGAGTAGTTTTACACACGACACAAGTTGCAATCGCGCACGTTTATTCAACGCTAAGCCATTACATCGACTAAAAGCCATATATATATACGACACTTAAACGAACTGTCCATAATATGGACGCTTGCTTTAATTATATTTTGATTTTGCTTGAGATTTTGCTAACGCCTGGCTGGGTTCTAAAACCAATAAAATTTAATGGCTTTTGTATTTTTCAATTCCTCGAATTTTAAATCGAGGATATGAAAATTTTAAAATCCCTCAAAAACATTTTTTCTAAAAAATATTATTTGAAATATCGAAGGTTAGTAAACTTTCACAACCTTTCAGTTAGGGTTCGGTCTGTAGTTCGGTTTTGTATTTAGCTATCATAGACGATCATATCATAGACAAGTTTTCAAGCTGCCTCAAATAAGTATTACCTTCAAATACCTGCTCAAAATTGTCACTCAGCTCATAACCATAAACCTCAGCCATATGCAGATAGACGGTATAATCGAAAATGATACCATTCCGAGATGTGCAGTACCAAGCATTGCCTTTTTATATGCATTTATGTAATTTATGTAAAGGACATGCCACCTTCGTCGCCATTCCAGTCTTTTATTTCATAACGTGTAACTTACCGTGTAACACGACCATTTCGGAATGTTTTGTTTAAGTAGATTAACGTTTAAAGAGAAAGTTTTAATTTCGAAATCTTTCATGCCATTTATTGCATTAAGGTAATGACGCTTTTCAATTAATGTTTCGTTGATATTATAATAGATGTATGTGTTTTAGTTCATGCTTTATCGCTTTATCCACATGAATTAACTTCATCCGTGTACCTAATATATACTTACGTTTGTGTGTTCGTTCGTTCATTAGTTTGTCTGTTCGTTCGTTCGATAGTTCTATCGTTCGTTCGTTAGTAAGGTCGAGTATGGGATCCGAACCATGACCTTCTGAATAAGAAACGGGATCGCCACCAGACGGCTATCAATACTAGCATATTGGTAATTCTATAGCTGCAGCAGCAAATGATAATGCTCATATTATGTATTTGATTTTGTAAACTTGTTCTATGTTACTAAATAACTACTGAGTTTCTTACTGGTTCTTCTCTATAGAATTAGTTTTACAAATCAATGCGATGGTAGTTTTCGACGATTAGAAAGTGCCGAAGTATATTATGATTAAATAATTTTCTAGGTCGAAAGTAACAACTCCAACTTTATATTTGGACACCGCATCCCCTCCCTGCAGGTTCGTGATGATGACAGCAGACGCGCTCGGTGTTGATTTAAACTTAAATTATATCGATCTCTTCAAATCTGAAAATACAACCAATTCTTACAGGAAGGTACGTTTAGTGGCAGCGTTTTCACAAGTTTTAATTTATATTTGTTTAGATGTCATTTCTGTATTATTGCAACGGTGTCATAACAACACTACGCAATATCTAAACGTTCATACAACTATACAAGGTCACTGACCGCGAAACTCATTCGGTAATAAAAGTACCTTGAGTAGCGATGAAAATGCGTTAATTAAAAAAAAAATGTTTTATTTCAAACTAAAATATTTTTTTGGGCTAGTATCTAATGACGTGAAAATAATCTAAGAAAAACGTCAAGCGATACTGCAGTAAGTACTTGCCTATTTAAGTTTTTTTGATGTCCTAGATATCTGAATTATTTTATAATTTCAGGTGAATATTTTGCAAAAAGTGCCTGCGATGGCTGTTGACGATGAAGTGTTAGTAGATAGTCACGCCATTTGTTTGTATCTCTGTGAAAAATACGCGTCAAAAAACGAGAATATCTATCCAAAAAATCCCATTATTAGAGGAAAGATTAATCAGATGCTGTTCTACAATTCTTCAACGCTATTTCCTATTGATAGCGCCATATTCGTAAGTAATTGCAAAAATTTAATAATACTTTAATAATATTTTCTGGAGCAGAGGCTCGTCATAGCCATCCACCGCGGTAATGCCGCGAGCATTATGGTGACCTTGGCGTCGGCTTCGACAGGCAATCATAGCAATGCTCATTTTTAGTTATTTAAATTGTATATATGGATTTCGTGTTACTATTATTATTGTCTTTGTAATTAGGTATTATTAGTTTTTAATTTACAATAATAACTTTATTAAATAATATATTACTAGTAATTTTTCTTAAATGAATGTTTCTATTTTAAATTTATCTGGTTTTCTTTAACTGATTACATCCAGACTGACTTCTTTGCCGGAAAAGAGTTTATGAATGAGCAGCGACAAAGACAGTGGTCAGCGGCTATGGAGTACTTGGAATATAAACTCATGAAGCACGAATGGCTTGCGGGTGATCAGGTCTCTATTCTTTTCTTTTCTATTAAATACATTAGATATGTGGACGTTAAGAACATCTCTTCTACGCTTACTTACTTGTTAATTTTAATGTGTTATAGTTAACACTCTGTGACCTATGCTGCGCGGCGACAATCACTTCATTGCAACTCCTAATTCCACTAAATGATCGTCATACGGGCTTGACAAACTGGTTAAATCGTCTTCGCAAACAGTTATTCTTCGCTTGCAATGAAAATGGACTCAAGCGACTGCAACATTTTGTGGAGAAAATGAAGACTAGCAAAACTTTTTAATTTGGATTTATTTTCAGTATATTTATTTTAACGGTTTTACTGCTATTCGTTATTCATTTGATTAGAGCTTACGATGAAACTTGTTCATTGCGTATTATAAATATTGTACCTTCATTTAAATAGTTTTTCGTATCATTCCCACCAAATTAATTTTCCTAGATATCGTCATTGGACTAGGTAGCGTAGGTAGCAAGGTGGTAACTATTTTTATGGTATATAAGAAATAAAACAGAAACACCTCCAACAGAGCGATGCGGCGTAAGGGCCGTAAGGAACTTTTTATATTTGACTAGGAACCATAAAATATTTTATTTTTAACTAGCTGACCTGGCGAACTTCGTACCGCTTCAGAACTCAGAACAGTATTAGAACGTTTCAAAGTATTGCAGCGCCCCCTCTGGTAGCACATAACCACAATCCTTATCTATGTACCTGCTTTTACGTGATATCTATGTAACGCGAAAAACCGCGTCATGATCCTCTCAGCCGTTTTAGAGAAACATATCTATTGCATTCACAATTGCAGTGCCCCCTGGTACCCCGTGACCGCAAACCTTATCTAAGAACATGCTTGTAGATGATATCTATGTAACGCAAAAAACCACGTAGCCATTTTAGAGAAATGTATTTATTGCAGCGCCCCCTGGTGCCTCATAGCGCCAATTCTTATGTAAAAACCTGCTCTCAGTTTATATCTATGTAATACAAAAACCGCGTCAAGATCGTCCCAACCGCTTTAAACATACATATCTATTGCAGCGCCCCCTGGTGGCCCATAACTGCACAACTTATTTAACTATTTATTTGTAGGTGATACTTATGTAATGCAAAACACCTACTATAATTTCTTTGTTTAGAAACTTGTTTTGGAATGATACCTATCTAAATACAAAATTTCATCTAAATCATTAAAGCCGTTTCCGAGATAGCCGATAGAAAAGTAAAGAAATTGATTTTTGAACGCATCCTGTTTGACAGGTACAGTTTGTATGAGAAAATGAAGTCGTTGTTTTGTAATATAATGTTATGTTTCCTTGCAATTTCTTAAAATTTTCTCACCTTTCAAATCTTCCTTGGACTTCCAAAAATATTCCGAAACTAAAATTAACCAACTTTGTCCAGCCGTTCTCAAGTTTTAGTGAGACTAACAAACTTCATTTTTCATTTATATATATATAGATATATCTTATGAAGTTCCCTTAAGTGATGTTATCTTATAGCGTCGCTCGGTTGGAAACCTAAATACGATTTCCAATTGATTTCGCTTTTGCAAATTGTCTTCAAAATAAAGAAAACTGACTTCGTTTTCTTAATTTTCAAGAACCGCTTGGTAAGAAGATTTATCAAAATGGCGCTCGTGGTTTGACTTATTTTTTGTGTCATTTTGAGACAAACTTCATAGTAACTATCTGTCGGTTCCGGCTGATCTCTGAAACGGCTTAACCGATTTTAATGAAATATTGCAAACATGAAAAGAGTTTGTCAGGAATGACTATGCTACTTTTTGTCTGTCTGCTTGTTTGTGTACCTATTGATCGTCGGGGTTAATCTGTGAAAAATCTGAACCAAATTTTTTAAATTCATAAATATGAAAACTACACTAACTAAGTTCTGAGCGGTGGCTAGTTACATTTTACACATAAATTATTTTAAAGAATCATATGAATGTAAATGAAATATAGTGGGGCATATACTGAATGTTTCTGGAACTGGTCACTTACAATAAAAAAAAAAAAAATAGAAAGCCATTTATGAAATTTGGAAATGGGACTCTTTGGGAATGCGTTACTTTTTAAATTGTGAAACAGTCATTTGTATTCTTGATTGTGGCGTCCTCGGTTTGAAAATTGTGTGTCAGAATTACAATGAACTTAACTAGAGAAAATTTTCGCGCTGTGTTTTTTTATGATTTTCACTGTGGCTTAAGTCAGTTATAGAGTTGCCAGAGACTTCAATCGGTAATTGGTAATAAAGTTCCATCTCTTATTAGCTTTATGTATACGTGGTTTAGTGATATTAGACGTGGACGTAATTATCTCCATGACGATGCATGTGAAGGTCGACCAGTGACTGTGGTTACCACAGGAAATATTGATACCGTACGTCAATTAATTGAGACTGTCAAAAAAATTACATGTCAGCAAATTCATACTGTGTTAGGCATTGAAATGAGTCAAGTGCAAAAGATTTTACATGTGCATCTGAAGGTACGGAAGCGTTACACTCGATTGATAACAATGATTTAACGGAATACCAGAAACGACTGCGTGTAGAGTGATATCGCAAAATGATAGCAAAGTTCAATGGAGGGCAATCATTGGCTGTCTATCGTGACAGGTGACGAAGCCTGGGTGTACCTACTGCTTTGAACCGGAAAGAAAAAGTCAGTTGGCAGAATGGGTATTTCCTTTTGAAGATTTGCTAACGAAAGTGAAGAACAGTGTAACCGTTGGCAACAAAATGGTTGCTTCTTTTTTCGGCAAATCAGGACATTAGGCAACAGTGTCATTTAAAGATCAAAGAACAGTAACTGCAGATTGGTATGTGAACACTTGCTTGCCCAGAGTCTTACAAAAAGTTTGGGAAAAGCGTCCTCGATGATGATGCGTCTTCACATTTCGGTAAGGTAACAGAAGCGTATTTGAAAGGTTCAAATGTAAAACTGATGACGCATCCGCCATACAGTCCAGACCTCGCACCATGCGACTTCTTTTTGTCCCTGAAAATTAAAAATAAACTTAGAGGCATACGTTTTACGAGCCCTAAATCGGTGGCGAGTGCATTCCATCAAGCTATTGAAGAGGTCTCTAAAGAAAATTGGTCAAATTGCTTTTTACAATGGTTCCACCGAATGTAAAAATGTTTCAAGTATGGCGGCATATATTTTGAAAAACAATAAATGTATCATAAGTAAAATAGCAGGTATTTTTTAAAGGAATTCAGAAAGTTTCAGTATGGCCTCATCATCATCATCATCATCAGCCCATGTTAATCCACTGCAGGGGCTTAGGCCTCCCCCAGGATAAGGAGGGGGTTTGGAGCTTAAATCCACCACGCTACTCCACTGCGCGTTCGGGATTGTAACGACCGTCATCTACTGACAGCGTCCGGGGCCAACTGCTTAACGTACTTTCCGAGGCACGGACTTAAGTCAGAAAAACTCATTGGTACACACCCGGATTCGAACCATGGCCCTATGGCCTTATAAATTTGAGACTGGTTCGTTGCGCTCTGGGCTATTACGACACCTATGGCCTACTTACGTATAATATGTTAGCCCAGACATAGGTAATAAAAACTCTATACTCCCTCACTGAACAACCAAGAAGCACTGCATTGGCGGCCGCGTAAGTATGTGTGGGTGGGCCCTCGCAGCATACTGGCATGGCGGTATGCTTCGAGTGTGTTCAAAATAACGCGTACATACTGGCAAGCTAGGGTTGCATCAGTAGTTAGTTCACAATGCTGCGCCCGGCTATTCCTAGGTTTATGTATGTGAGTTTTTCTACCCTTTTTACTTTGAATATGGTTTAAAACAACAAAAAATTACGTCAAAAGTACATCAATCGGACTCTTTGAGTACCTACATCATTATAAAGGCAACATTTCAAAAAAAAAACCTAGGCCAATAAGTTATCATTCAGTGGCATAGAGTCTATTTCAACAATATATTCTCCATGGAAGAGTAAATATGTCGTCCCGATTTTGTCAATCCTCTTTTAAACAAATTAAAAACCAAAATAAACAAGTTTTTAGGCCTAGAAAACCTACCTAGATTACCTAAATTACCTACGTTTTTTTTCGGCGAGGAAAAAAACTTAGTGATGGCCGTGCACATTTAAATGTGCCTGGCTGGCGTAGCGCATATTAAATTCTCTAGGTTTCGTTTTCTGCGTTTTTTTTTTCCTCGCCGAAAGAAAACTTAGTGTGTTCTAAGTCATTTTAAAGAATTTTGTATTTTATATTGAATAATATTATTGACAGAAAATTTAAAAATGGTACATTAAAAAAAGTGTTCTTAAGGATCGAGATGTATAAAAATATTATCTTAAGTACTCATTTTATTTAAAAAAACTAAATTAGTCTGTAGTCTATGACGTCTATTGATTGGTCGACGAGAAATGTAAAAAATGGCTGCTTTGCCTTCTCCTACACAGGTAGAATTAATTTATTTTAAAAGTATTTGTGGTAATAATGTGTATAAAAGCGTTTTTAAAGTAAAGTGTAATGAGTCCTTTATAATACAAAAATAATATCAAGTTTATATATAACAGTATCTAGTACTAAAAGCTGTTTTATAAATCAGTGTTTTTTCTCGTTATTTTACTAGCAAAAAGTGTTAAATTTCTATAGTTCATATTATATATTTCCTTTTTTATCAAGTTTATTTAGGTGTAGCAGAAAAAAATCTATTATTATTCAGCATTATATCATGTGAATAATGCGTAATTCAATAGTTTACGCTTGTACGAACGTCGGGACATTTGACAGATATTTGAATGTCACACCCCTTACAGTTTGAAATATTTTTGTGGTTTCTTGTTAGAATGCGTGAAATTTATGATTAAACGATAAATTCTAGGTGGCAGGCATCCACAGCGCTATATATGAAGCTTATTATCACCAGGTGAGAGCGGAAACAATTCTAAATGGAATAATTGCTTTTTATTAATTAGTTAACATTTTTAATTGGATTTAATAATACGCAAGTTGAATCTATCTGATTTTATTTACTTTCCTATAAAACAAATATTTTATAGGTGGACCCCAATGGCACAGGGACTATCCAGGCTTTGGACGCAGCACGGTTCTTAAAAAAGTCTAGACTCAGTGATGTAGTCCTTAGCAAAATATGGGATCTCTCAGATCCTACAGGAAAAGGATATCTTGATAAGGTAACTTAAATTTTTTCATAAATATATTGTAGTCAATTTATAACAGTAACACAGCATAACAGGAAATTAATATACTTGTGCTAAAAAAAGGGTTTTTATTATATAATTGTGTGATCAATACAGAAAAGTAGTATAATTGATGACCACCGTGCTGCAGCACTTCCTATTTTTTATGATGCTAACTTTCCACATTTTTATCAACTATAATTAACAACTAATAGTGACAACCTGACCATGCTCACTATTATGAAACTACCAATAATATAAAGCAAGAGTACATCAATTCCAATTGCAACAAACAACAGACTATTAGGCTACGCACAGAATTGTGATTTTGGGTCTCTATATATCAAAAGGTCATGTTTGACATTGATTGTATTTGTAACGCATATATAGAGTTTGGCTTTCTGCACTAATTCTATATATAAACTTTATGTTAAAATCTCACACTCCTTGCAATATGCTTAAAAAGGGGTTACAAAGTTTTCTCTTCACATAATAATATATAGATAGATTAAATTGCTATTCTAAAATTTAAATTTGAACATTTACTAATTATAGTCGCAGATTACATAATGCAGAAAACTTAGTCCACAGCATAGTATATAATATATTTGCTTTATGAGTCAAAACATTTTATTATCTTAGTCAGATGTCGGCTGTATGTAGATGTTCCATATTCAGTTACAAATGATATGATAAAACTGTTATCATTTAAATATTTAATTGTGTTTAAACAGTGATTAATGTGGAAGCTGTACATATCCTGTGTTCAGCTGTATTTTCCTCTCTATTATTTACATTTAATTATAGTAAAATATTTTATTATAAACACAATTCATTAATTGCAAACTAAATTAAAAAAAAATATATTCAAGTATGTTAATTACTAGTACTAGTTAGCTATTTAACTCACTTTATGCACATATTGTAAAATGGATGTATAAAATCATATTTAAAAAAAATTACAGAAAAAGAAACAACTAAAAAGGCAACAATAATATTTTACTTTAAAGAAAGCATCCTTAATGGGCAGTATATAGTTTATGTATTTGGTGCCAAGTCACCACTTTATATTGTGTTCTAATATTTGTTATAGTTGTAAAACTATCATTATTATAATTGTAAGTAACCATTTAAACTGTCTGAGTAAGCTCTGTCTTTTTAAACTATATGCCGCCCATTAATGCTTTACATATCTTTGCTCTTTACTTTAAAGTAAAAATTTGATTTTTAACTTTTTAGTTGTAAGTTTTTGGAGTTAGTAAATTATAACCTAATAGTTAGGTGATATATGTATCTACGTTTTTGACGCCGACTCTTCATCTGGACAGTGTATAATCCATAGAGATAGCGAAGCTACCCATTCCCTCCCCCCTAGAGACATGGTAATACAATTACTGTACGATACGAAGTGTTCCATTCAGCGGAGGTATGTGACGTGTTTATGGGGAGATGTTTCCACAGAATTTCATACTTGCACCATGAAAAATTGCACCACTTAACATTGTTTTTTTTTTTTAATGTATTTAAACAACATTTCACTGCACAGTTCGGCGTTTTCACGATTAAACATATAAAACTTGCTAACAGGCATTTGCCGACTAACGACTTGTGGTGGGCATACACTACTAGCGAGGTGTATGAGCAATCGCCCTTTTGATAGCGCGCTGTGGTTCTAGTGGGGCGCGGGGCGGGCGCGTTTCGCTACTTCTATGGTATAATCAAAATGTGTTACTTACAAATATTTTAACACTTTTAAAGTTATCAATTTAAAAATCAGTACTTATGTGTTTTATATTATTAATTAATTTCCACAGCCCGGATTTTTTGTGGCTCTGAAGTTAGTGGCGCTGGCTCAGGCGGGCAAGGACATTAACATGAGTAACATACATTCCGAAGCTCCTCCACCCAAAGTGGTGAGTGATTTTTGTATTTAATACATAACAATAATAACAATAACATATACATGACAACAACGTCTAGGCCCCAAACTAAGCATTAGCTTGTGTTTTGGGTACCAAGTGAAGACACCACATACCTACATATAACAACCAAGACCCGGTACCAGTATCAATATTCATTATATAAATACTGACCTGGGATTCAAAACCAGGACCTCCAGCTTCGTAGGCAGGGTCGCTACCCACTGAGTTGAGCGGTCGTTAAAACTACATACTACATATTGTAATTATTAAGTATTACTGTACTTTAGAATTGTAGTGTTTAAAATATATTTCTTTTAAACTTGCCACAAAGGTTCCCTTTCATTTCAAGTTTTAAATAATTATTATTTATTTAGAAAAGTTCCACATAGGTATGTTGTGCTTAATAAATAAATTTAAGTGTTTATTGTAATATTCAACATAAGTTAGTTATTAGAATGGTACCTTCAGGCACTTACATTTGTCTTCTTTTACTATGAAGATTTGACCACAACAGCACATCTTTGGTCAATGGAATCACACTAGATTAGCTAAAGAAATCTGTCTTGTAGGTAGCCATTTTGTAAATACTATTTTAGACCTGATTGGATAAGTCTATATAATAAAATACCACAGTACAAATCTTATGTCTTACTTGTTTAGTAGCTGTATATTGAGTGTTCAGCTGAACATGGTCAAAACTTATAGAGCGTGTAGAGCTTCCCGGACTAAACAAAAAGTTTTAAGTGAGCAGATGGCGCAAACTAACGGTTACCAAGAAAAAACATTTTTAAAGTTTCTTTTTTTCATCATTTTTTTAAAACTTGTTTAGTTCGCTAAGGTCTACTTACACCTTTATAAGTTTAAAGTATGTTCAATCGAACACCAGGTATACATATGTATTTATTAATCTGTGATTTTAGTTTGCAATAAAAATATTTTAAGTTAATTTAAAAATTAAAATTCCAATACCTCATTATGAGTACTTTTGAATATCAAGAAATCATATTATGAGTCTGTTACTATGTGTAAAGACACTGTAGCCTTTAATTCTTGCATACGTCACATTGTATCATTGGACTTCTCCATCTTGTATTTGTGTTTTGCTTATTTTGTACATGTCTGTACGCTTATCTAATCTGTGTCATCGAGAGTACATTACACAATGAATTCTTTAACCAAAGCCTTTACAAACACTCTTCAATGTTAGTTGTTACATATTTGGTTCAATTTTTTAAATATACAAGTGTTAGACATTATGCAATTAAATCAAATGGCTATCTTAAAAAAAAACTTTTGGCAAGATAAGTAGATAATGCATGACTTAAGTGAGTTATATATTTATTAACATAAAAAATGAAAATTTATACAGATTATAGACATATATATATTACCAATTACTATTGTGTGCGCCCATGCAAATAAATCAGTGATTTTAGGGTTACCTACATCCGAGCTGAAAAAAACGGAACCCTTATACTAATGATAACTCTAGTGTTTGTATGTCTGTCACAGCCTAGTTATATGGTTCCGTATTCAATGGGTACCAACGGGAACCCTATTACTAAGACACCGCTATCCGTCCGTCTGTCACAGGCCTGTATCATTTAAGTCTAGACTATGTTCAACTGAACACACAATATCAAGTGCCTGCGAGCCACCTGTCTATCGCATAACTCCTTTCTCTCTCCACTAAATTTCCGCGCCGGCCGTCTTACAATGAGCCGATTACTGTTGAGTGCTTTTTAGACGTGCGCATACTGTAAGCCACTCTCTCTATCTCTTTCTGTTGTGCCGGTAGCCGAGAGCGAGGTGCGGAGGCGGCTCGTCTTGTGCATATGCCCTCTAATTTATAACTAGTAATTGCAATTGAATGAATAACTGTCGACCACGCGTACTGTAATCCGCGTGATGTCGCCAAGTGTTGACCTTCTGTCTGTTAATATGATTGTTAGGTCAAGTTCAATTGAAAGAATATATAAACGTAATGCCGTATGTCCTTTATTGTGAGCTAGATGTGGCCGGAGCTCAATTGGATAAGAAGTGGATAATGTCACCACAGCTAACTAAGATAATAATTACTTTGTAGGTACAAGCGTCATTCATAGTTTGTTATAATTATAAATATTATAAAATATTATAATTGTTTTATTTGTCATTCTAAGTGACCGTTTAATGTGTATGACTTGACATAGACGTCATAAACTATAAGCCGATTATGTGCTTTCATCGTTGTTCTACTGTTTGTTCTATTGGTAGATGGGAAAAAAATTATAATATTTCCTACAATGCAGTATGATAATGAATCGTTACTACTAATTAAAAAAAAAAAAAAAAAACAATTTTCTGTGGTTGTTATAGTACTTTTGTGACCCATAGTGAACAGATGATAAGAAAATACAAAAATTCATTCATTTATTTATAATAGTAATACTACTGAACATTAACACCTGGGACATCTCACATTGCACCATCTAGTCCAAAAGTAAACAAGTATTCTGCTTGTATTGTAGATACTAAGCAAGTAATATACATACTTAAATATGCTTTATAATTATCAATATGGTATATTTTTGATGGTTATTAACAATATTTTTTTAGATATACATCCAGATTCTGAATGTGTTATAACAATTGACACTCTTCCAGTTCGCGCCATATTCATTCATCCTTGTTCAATCTTAGGGACGTGACGTCTTGATAGCGTTGTACCGCGTCACATCGAAACATCGCTAACATAATATACACATATAAAAATATTTTACACACAAAATAGACATTTTCATGTACACAAAATATTTGTCCCGGCCGAAAATCGAATCTGCGAACCGCGAAATTAGAAAATAGATTAATCACGAATCACACAAAACTTATTGGTAACAGAAAATTTTATATAGATAACCCAAAACTGAAAAGTCTGAGTGGGAAACACATTTCAGGAACTTATACCTCGCGAAATATTCACCTATATAAAATTATACAGATATTCATTCTTATTATATTTGTAGAGTACACCAGTGTGTAGTAGAACGAATTATATTTTTTTTTCCATCTGTTCTATCTATAGAACAAACGGTAGAACTACGTTGAATAGACCGCCGCTCTACAAGCATTGTAACAATAATTAAAGCGCTTATGTAATTTGTACAAGATTTAGAGCATTTCAAGGTCTGATTTCCATGACAATTTTGCTAATTGGGTAGAAGGTGCACACTTCCTAAATTCAACGACTCTATTTCGACAGATATTGTTAATTTGGTTTGCTGGGTTAACTGTTTATTGGCATCCGCATAGAGTGAAGAAATTTGACAGTAGCGTTTGGTTTTAATAGAGTCGTAAATGTCACTTCATAGTATCGAAAATGTCAAACGCAATTTCGCGGGGGTGAAGACCGGCGCGTGCGGACCTCGCGCGGACTGAATTTCACCATCTTACACCAGCTAGCTAAAGTATGAGTAGTTCGACGGTAAACGTAGAAGAGGGTTTCTAGTCAATTTGTACTTTTATGGGTATCCGCCTTTCATTGAGTAGTATGTAGTACCAGTCGTGACAAGTAATACACAAAAAGCTAGACACAACACAAACAAATATTTAGGTAACCAATCGCGTGGACCAGACACGCGTTCAGCCTGTCTCCGTTCCACATCCTATGGCTAAAATGTGATAACTTTGGTTCTCGAACTAAAAGGCCAGCATTACTCCTCTATTGAACTAATTTAAAGGTCGGTGTATAACCGTTTATTCTAATTTTGTAGAATCTCTTTTTTTTTGAATTCAGTTGAAAGTACTTGAAATATATAAAAATAATATGAATAAATTTTTCTTCAGGGCGAGCTACCGAAAGTACCGCCGTCGATGCCGGCATCCCGACCGCCTCCTTCGCATGCTCCGCCCGGTGATTGGTCTATAAAACCGGCTGAACGGGACAAATACAACCAGCTGTTCGACTCGCTGCAACCATCTAATGGACTGATACCGGGAAACAAGGTAAAGCCATGTAGATAAATTTAGGAGTATGGTAGATTGATCTTTTACCGTCAGGAACTAGAACTAGTCATGGGGGATGATTCAGCACCAATCTCTGTGCTGCTGTTGTTTTGAAATCTGTTTTGACTGCTAATTTGCCTTCATTACTGACTTCAGTTTACTCTACTGTATCAAAAATACTATTCACACGGAATCAGTACTGTTCTGCTCACTGTGCTGCCTCACTTTTGCGCTCACTTTTATTGAGGCACCATATTGCCAATGATGGAATATCAGTGGCATATAAAGAAACAAAAAATTAAATTTATGTTTAATATTGTTTTTCTATGGCGGGTGATCGCTAGTGTGGTTGTAAACAGCACAATAATCTAGGCTGACAACAATCTTTGACCACATTTTAACTGGACAATGCTGGTTAAGGCCGCGCCAGAGTAAATGCATCGCGTGTGTATAGTAATAATACCTGTGGACATCTTACACACGGCCACGTAGTTTCAAAGTAGGCAGAGCATATTGGGTATTAGATAACTGATGTACATACTAGATATTTTGTTTGGAATATACATATATAAATATTATAGACATAAACAGGGAATACATATGACATGTTTATGCACACAAATATTTGTCCCGGGCGGACATCGAACCCGCGACTTGTGGTTCTGCAGTTAGTTCTCTAACCCCTAGACCAATCGGTCTGTCAATAGTATTATATATACTGGGTGTTCGAAAATTCCTCCGCTTTTGAGTTACCACAGATAGAATCATAATCTAAAAGTGGAGAAATTTTCGAACACCTAGTATAATGGACGGTCGAGCACATGTCCATCTAGGCGCAAAAACAAGTTCTTACTACGCCGCCATAATACATTAAAAATATTTTGTTATTGTTGCATCAGGTTAAAGGAGTATTAATGGAATCCAAGTTGCCGTTGGACACTTTGGGCAAGATTTGGGACTTAGCTGACCAGGACAAAGATGGAATGCTCGATAGACACGAGTTTATGGTGGTGAGTGAGATATAATCCTTTCTTCTGCTCTCCAATTAGATTTCACATAATTTTTAATTTCATAGAAACATTTATATTATGAAATAATAAATAAAAATATAGCTGCAAAATTAACTCTTCTTTTTTATCCTATCACAATAACATTTACTTCTCTTTTCCATTTCAAACAAAAGGTTCAAAAATATAACAAAAAATATTATATAGAACTATTGTCATCCACAACATACAAAAAGATCTGAACATACAAAACTGGAACTACATACTTAAGTAAATGAAACATAATTTGTTAATGCAGAACAATTAAACGATAAAGATTTAAAAATCGACTTAAGGTTGGTTCGGGTACTGCGATTACGTAACAAAGTAAAGAAAGCCAACAATGAGGGCGTCCTCTTCAACAAAATTGTGTATCATACGCTATTTGACGCGTTAGAGTATAACAAACTGATGACTAAACTTTTTGAATTCCGGAAAAATATCAATTATCACCGGAGATATAACATATCAAAGTTTGTGTTTTTACGACCCGCTCTTGACGGTGCCGCTACATACAAATAATCTACGTTAGCCCATAGTAATATAACCGAGTGATGTCATAACACGATTTATTTAAAAAATTTGTATCTTTGGCATTTTTGTAGATATCAATAAAAAAATTTCACTTATTAGTTTTTCTTAATAAATATAACAAATTTCTATAAAATGCAAATATGACATGACTCGCTCGTTGTTTCTGTAAGAAATAAAACCATGTATAACCGGTAGCACGGTATAATTCCAACTAACTGATCTAAACGGCAAACCAGTCAGCGAGTGAAATAAACACTAATATACTTAGATTATAGTATTGTATAGGCTAGCCATAGAGATAATATAACTAGAGTATACAAGCTCCATAAAGCCCTGTATGTAAAGGTTGGATATTGATTGTGCATAGGAGAAAAAAGGGTAAAAAATAACTGTACCATAGTATAAATCAAAGTACTACTATTCTCTATCTCTTTCTATTGAGGCCCGCATTTCGGACTGGGTTGCTTACTCTATTCTATTATCTCTATAAGGTTATCTATACACATATATAACAGTTTCATGTCAAGTATCACTGTAATATAAACTAGAAAGAATATGTAAGGACCGTATCACGTTGAGATCTATAATCTCTGGGCCTTCGTGGGAAAACAGGCGTTAGGTTATGTACGTATGTATTGATGTTTTTACAGGCAATGCATTTGGTATACAAAGCGTTAGAGAAGCATGCTGTACCAACGACGCTACCTCCGGAGCTTCGCGCCAAGCCTCGTCCGCCATCGCGTCCGCCTTCTCGCCCTCCTTCGCGTCCCCCATCGCGTCCGCCCTCACCACAGCCTAGGGCTCCGCCGCCGAGACCTACGCCGCCAGCACACACACCTGCACCTACCAGCAATGCCTCACTGTTGGAAGAACTGCTAGATTTTAGTGTAAGTTATGATACAGTCTTCTGTAGAAAAACTTATATGCTGTAATAGAAATCATCATCAGCCCATTTTTACCCCACTGCAGGGGCTTAGGCCTCCCCCAGGGTGAGGAGGGGGGGCTTGGAGCTTAAGTCCACCACGCTGCTCCACTGCGGGTTGGGAACTGTAACGACCGCCATCTATTGACAGCGTCCGGGACCGACTGTTTAACGTGCCCTCCGAAGCACGGTGTCAGTGATATTGTGTACTTAAGTCAGAAAAACTCATTGGTACACGCCCGGATTCGAACCATGGCCTTATAAATTTGAGACAGGTTCGTTGCGCTCTGGGCTATCACGACAATAGAAATCGAATGATGTCTATATAGAGACACAGCACAAAATATTATATTTATGGAAGTGTATAGAGTGCCGGTATCGGCATTGTATCATTGTCGGTTAAGGAACCACAATGTTTAAGGCATTTTAGTGCCGTCATCTAATCTACCGTAGAAGTATTACGCTACAAAATAACGTGACCGTTTATAGCGACGCGATGGGTTTGTCGCTCGTTATTTTTGTTTTGGCGAAGTATGAATTGATTTGTTGAGGTTAGAATTCATTTGTTTTCTTTATTTGGCTTAGTTATTATTTAACTAAGCCGACTGCTATTGTATGTATTAAAATAAGAAGTGAAAAGAAGTAGAACAGCTCCATAGAAATCTATTGATCGATTCAGAACTTGGTTCATATAGGTTAATGGTCCACTTTTTTCAAATTATTTGGTTAGGTTAAATTAGGTTAGGTGAGAGGTCGTGAGGGAAAATATCTTATTTTTTGTTACTGTATAGGTATTTTGTTACATATTGCTCTATGGTCTAGATGGATTAAAGTAAGATTCAATTATTAAAACTAACTTTGAGTTGGCTTTAGTTTGTTTAAGTTTGTCTTTTGCTGTCATTCGTTTACCAAATTGTATGAACGAACTTTTAATGAAAATAGTGAAACAATTTAGTTTTTCCCTGTGTAAATAATTTTATTGCACCCTAACCCATAGAACTATGTTACCGCTAGCAGCACTCTATACACTTCCTATATTTATCATGAAAATATAAAAATAGACAGTCTATTTGTTTCGTGTCTGAGTGTAAAAGATATATAAGTATATATTATAAAGAATATTTAAGTATGTATATCAGTTGTGTAGTACGCCCATAACGCAAGCATAATACTTGATGGCGCTGTGTGGGAGGACCCAGGTATTATTATTATTATCATTCCACAGCCGCCGCCCCAAGCAACAACATTAATGTCAACTGGAACACAACCATCTTCATGGGTCGTTAGCCCTGTAGAAAAGGCACAATACGACTCAATGTTTACTGCTGCAGACAAAGACAGAGACGGATTTGTTTCGGGATTAGAAATTAAAGATACGTTCTTGAAGAGTGGTCTGCCTCAACACGTGTTGGCGAATATATGGTGAGTCACGAAGGAGATACAAATTATGATTCTTTTCTAATTCAAAGTATTTCAAAAACATTAACTTAGTATTGTATAACCAAAACCGTTGTACTGCGCCTTAAGTATATGCGCGGCGAAGTGGGAGGCAGTCCCTGACCCTTGAAGTAGGATAGCGGCCGTACTCTAGTAAATTACCGCAGCGCCGAAGTATCGCCGAAAACGCGCCATTTCAAAAATCCCTACTCTCGCCCATAGTCCTAGCACACGTTCTAGCGACCGGATTTTTGAAACGGAGCGTATTCGATGCTATTTCGGCGCCGTGTTAAGAGTCAGAGTAGGGCCGCTTACAGAGCAGAGCTACCTACCTCCTTGCCGCGCACATACCTAAGACGCGGTAGAGCGGTACATATTATATTAAATTCGATGACTCGATGGAATTCTAAAAAATATCTGACACATAATATTTATGTGATCTGATAAATTTTCCTGAATATTATTCCAGATTCCAATTTTTAAACAATTACCAACTATTCTATAGTACATCCTAAGGACTTGACTGACCGGTTGGCCGAGTGGTTAGAGACCCTAACTGCGAAACCGAGGGTCGCTGGTTCGATTCCCGCCCAGGACAAATATTTCTGTGGGTGAACATGTCTATTTGTTCTGTGTCTGGCTGTAAAAGTAATATATGTATAAAAAAAGAATATTTAACTATGTATATCAGTTGTCTAGTACCTCATAATACAAGCATAATACTTGCTTACTTTTAGACTAGATGGCGCTGTGTGGGAAGTCCCAGATATTATTATTATTATTATTGTAAGGAATATTATACATGCGAAAGTCTTTTTTGTTCGTTTCTCACGTTGTAATAGAGCAACGGAACAACTTGATTTATTGCATGGGAAAGGGACGGATTAACTTGGGCTCTAGTTTATATTAATTGAAGGTTCCTTCGAGATACAATACGCGCCAGAGATGGTAATTTCTGTGTACCACATAGTTCCGCTACTCGACGCCGACGTTGCTAGTTGTTTACCTAACCAATTAGTAACCTACTCTGGTGTTTTATTCGCAGAGGTTTATTCTGATAAAGTAAAGAATTTAATTTGTTCAGTAATACATTAGTTATAGAAAAATTCGATAAAAAAAATTAACCTTGCCTTCCATCTATCCACAGGGCGTTATGTGACAGCGATAGTGTAGGCAAACTCTCCCGCGACCAGTTCGCCTTAGCCATGTGGTTGATTCAGCGCGCTCTGCGAGGAGAGCCACCACCAGCAACCCTTGCTCCAGAAATGGTGCCACCTAACATGAGAACGGCGCAAATGCCACCACCGCCGCAGCCCGTGGCAGTTGCTCCTTCACTCACGGTCAGTGCTTGTTTTAGATACGATTTACAGAATTTACACAAGTAAATCTAAAAAGCTAGTTTTATGTTAGTTATATACAGATGTTTTGTGTTGAATATTGTGGTCATGATCAGGAATTATATACATTCTGTAACTATAAAGCCTAATTTATTAGCCGGAAAGCTGAAATTATTTTGCTCATAATCATTATGTGAAACCATTTTGAATATAATATTTTTAATACATATTTAGTATAATATAATAAAGTTAAAGAATTTTCACGCAAGTTGTCATGAATACAACTGCAAACAAACCTCAGTTTGCAGTTAAACGCATTTTTGTTACAATAGACTACAAGCTTGAATATAACATAAAAAAAAAAAACTTTAATTTACATAAGTTAAACATAGTTAAATCGAAGTTAACCAACATTTCAGGTGTAACAGTATTGATAATGAGTTTACTAATTCACCTGACAATCTACAAGTCAGTTTTTTTTTTTTTTTGGAGAAATGTCTATTGGCTGAAAAGAGACAATGCTATATCTCTGGTTATACATTTGAATGCTATAATAGCAAAAGAATTAAAGTCATTGCTGTAGTAAAACGAATAGACTATAGAAAGGTTAACTTTTTTCCAAATATTTTTTTATCTCACTACACTTTTAAATTTACCAGCAACCTTTGCACCAAAAGACTTGTACCTAATAGTATGGAGCATGGTATTTTGTTCCCAGTATAATTTAACCACCCCAAAGTTTTTGCTAGATAAACCTGAATTAGTAGAATAATAAAAATAAATATTGCAGACGCATTAAAAAAATGATTTAAAACAAACTAAACATTAGCTTGTGTTTCGGGTACCAAGCGAAAACACCACATATAACAACCAAGACCCAGTACCAGTATTTTATATTCATCATATAAATACTGACCCGACCTGGGATTTGAACTCAGGACCTCCAGGTTCATAGGCAGGGTCGCTACCCACTAGGCTAAGCGGTCGTCAAATTAAGAGCAACACTACGATCCTAAAATTGTGCAAAAAAAGTGGCAAAACTTCAACCCTTGAAAAGTGAAGTGAGATTTAAATAATTCAAAGACGAATGAAATGACATTGACATCTTATCTTCATTTTTTACTTGGCATTGGTCACTAGTTCAGCCAAAAAGGTATTTTACGTTACATGCCGTAAACAATCTTTAGCTAATTCTGGAAATTGTAGGCCAAAAAATTTCGTTTTCATTTTGAAAGATCTTTACTAAAAGGTGCCAAATAGTCTGGTAAATTTTCACATTTATTTTAGTACCAAAACGAGACAACTATTCTTAAAGAAAAAGCATTTATTTTTCATAATAACTTCATCATTCAAACACTCTGCAGAAAAGAAAATTATCGAAATTAACGACATCAGATGACAAGGTACACTTTCTGAAAACAAGGTATGCATGTTATTATTCATAACAATCCAATCTTACGTCTCCTATTTTTCAATACACGTAATGCCACACGTAATGTCACAGCCACTATGAGCAACATGGCTAAAAGCACAAAATGTTGACTCCAGTGGAATCCTGAACCTTTCCACACTTCTAGTTTTATTGTGCCTGCCAATTCATCTTCCTCCCAGCAACTAAAAAAGAGAATGAGTTTTGTAAGTCAACATAATGCGAGGATTCTTTAAATGATAATGAAAGAAAAATTAACGACTCATCCATCCCAGATGGGTTCAACTTTTAGTTTAAGAATATACCAAAAAAATTATTAAACTCATTCGTTGTTAGGATCTATCGTCATTTATTTTACAGTCAGTAACTATCTGTCTCACAAATGAAATTATTCAGTTATTTCAGTAATGAATTCGAAACTATTGTTATGGGCTATAGGGCCAAATATTGTTGGATGCACGAAAACACCGAATTCGCAAAAAAGTAGCACTTATGCTTTATTACGAAACAAAATCACAAACTGAAACGTCCAGAAAAAATGAGTGCCATATCACGCTCTATGGCATTCATTTTGCGTAGTGTTGTTTCGGTACCCGACCTAATCGGACATAGCACAATGCCGAAATGTGTAAAAAATGCGAAAAATCACACATCAAACGCAAGAAAAAAAGATGGCATTTTGTATTTCCGGCAAGGAAAATTAGGCCTTATTTGTATTTCATTCTGTATTTTTATTATAAAGTGCCAATTTAAAATAATTAATATCTTTTGATTAAAATTATCAATAATGGTTGAGATATAAACCAACCAATTATCAAATACTTAATTATGACTAGGCTCGTACATTTTGTATTCCCATAATATTTGGTCGCATAATAAGTAGGTTCTGTTCTAAACTAATAGAATCGCATTTTTAATATATTTATTTTATTATTTTTTGTTTAACATTCTTTTTCTAAGTGCTTTCAAATATTATTTAGAATTCATCGATATACCAATATAACTAGATGGGCTGTCCGCGTTCTAAAATGTCCGCGCAGAAAGTAATCCAAAACGCAATAAATCCTCCAATCGGCTTTTAGTCAATGTAATGGCTTAGCGCCGAATAAACGTGCGCGATGTCGACTTGTGTCGTGATAATTTGTAAAACTACTCGTCAAGACGCAAAAAAGAGCCGAATATCGTATTTTCGATAAGTAAACATTCAAATTTAATATTAGTTTATGCCTGCAGACGGTTATTCCATTATTTTTAATTTAATTTGAACATTATCACGATTTAATTCTCGTCCCATTCTCGTAAACAGTGTGACACGTCCGTCCCGTAATAAGTATTCGTAAGGTCTGACCCGACCCAATGCGCCCCCGCGCGCGGCGCGACGCATTACGGCACAATACAGACGGTTTTGTTTCGCCTTTACACAGACGACTTTGCATCCTGTTAAGAATGGTAAATCAATGTATGAATCATTATAATTATTTTATAGGTAATTATTTCGTCTGGAGTAAAGAAATTTTTGGTATTTTTTGACTATTCAGTATGTAGTAACACCTACATGATAAAAAAAATCCTGCAGTGAAATTGTTTGAGTAGTCTTCAAAGAAAATTATAACAACAATCACACAATAATTTACATAAAATACATGTACCGTACCCATCACATTGTGGGTAAAAAGAAACGAACAAATATACCATGTAAAATAATTTATATTAAATTTGCCACTCCCATGGATGTCTTATTTAGCTGTCGGAGGTTATGACTTTTTGTGATTTAATAACAAAACGGTACATATCTGCACATTTTATATTTAAAATTGAGTCTTATGCCAAAGGCAATACGGTTCAAATTACTAGACTAAAACCTAACATATATCCTTCATATTTCTAAAATTTTGACTTTTTGTGTTTTGATGACAAAGGGATATATTTCTGTTATATTATATAGTCGAAATTGAGTCTTGTGCTCAAGGCGATACGGTTGAAATTACTAGACAGTAAATAGAACTCATGTTTTAATTCTTTCGTAGCGGTGTAACTAAATAGAGATAGGATCGTATATGCCTCCTTGGACACTGTTAGCAGCGAATTTTACTAGGAACCCTCAATCTTGGTTATATAATGTCATTGATTACAATTTGTCGAAGGAATATTTCCTAGCACCGGCGCCTAGCTAAGAGCGGGTCGCGATGTCGTTACAAAAATATAATTTCGAGCGGCGATAACACTTTTGACTAATGCCGTCTCTAAAATTGAATTTCATTTACAGTTTACTTTGATCTCGAATTTCTAGCTATTTCTGTATTCGCTCGATGTGTTTGTGAAGCCGCGTGATCATTTGGGTACTTTTTATAACACATCAACGTGCTTCTGCATTGGCGTCACAATATGCTTGTATAAAAACAGATGTAAAATATATGACTTGTAGCTTCTGGTGTTTATAAAAATACTTCCATCTCATTCTTCAGTTGATCAGATATAATATAACCAATCATGGTTTAGTAATTTGCAACGAGCAGTAAGAATATCTTTGAATGAGCTCTATTTAATATATATATATATATATTATTTTAAGAACTTTGGTTTAATTAAACTTCAGAGTTTCTACATTAAACTTGTAAACAAAAGAAAAATATACTTATTGGTTAAAAAGCCATCGACATATAACAGCATTTAAATAATATATATGAAGAATGATTTCTTAATGAATAGTTATAAAAACTAACCTATATAGATTAGTATCAGTATATCGCACAGAATTTATCACGAGTTGATCCGTAGCCGTAACGTATACGCGGCCACCGCTACTTTTGTCGATGTCTCTAGGTACCACTTCCAGAGTCCCGATCTTCCATAACACGGGAATATCGCGTAGTGTCGTCCTGTAGGTCAAATGATTATATGAAGACATCCAGATGTTCCAATATTGCATGAAATTCACCCTGTGTCACTATAATCCGCTCAGGCAATCGGGATCAATTTCAATCCACTTTTTCACATTGATCCTTTATGTAACTGAACTTTGGACAAATCTAAATAAGACCCCGTTCGGTTTGGCCACTTTGCTGGTGTCCAGAACCGCCACAGCCTTTGAGGAAAACTTCTATCGACAAATCAATACGGAATAGCAGAGTGGAAATTTATTATGATGGATCATCCGAGTATATCATAGGTCAAGGACTGACGGAAGCGCGCACGACGGAAGAACAAACTACCATACCAAAATTATAAAGTACCAGTGGTACTTAACACTATGTAAAGAAAGACACTTACCCTGGGCAAGTCAAAACGACCCTATGGAGTCTTTCAACAAATATGATGTCTCGAGCAGGAGGTGGAGGCTGAGGTGGAATGGCTTGCAGCAAACTGTATTCTCCTCCGCTGTTGTTGGCTCTTTCTAACAAGCGTCCATCGCTGGATCGCGCTTCGAAGATCACGTTTTCTTTACACGGCACCTAATTAAATTAATATATGTACCAGATGATGTTTTCATCACCCTCCAAATTTTAATATTTTATTCTTTTAGTGTAAGTTAGTACTAAAATATGGAAATGTGGCGGCAACAAAGTAATATTCTTAGCGTGGGAATGCGTCGGCAAATGATGATTGTGCCGGTCGGCAGCAACCCAAAGGAACCCCTCCTCACTACCTTGATAAATTATTGTAAAATATTTGATGGATACCTTGCAAAGTCCAATCAATATCTCGCTGTGACTGTTGCTTATTATGTCGTGCCTTCTCAAATATTTGGGCAAATACTGCGCTTGGTATGGTATGCCACTGGGGAAAGCTGTAAATTAAGCCAGGTTTTATAATGATAACATTATTCAGTACATTCTAATAAGCCAAATTTGAAAATATGTGTATTTCTGCTATATATATGAAACCGATTTATTCCTAAGTATTAATTTATGCTGATTGTAACTGTTGCGGACTAATGCTAATCCGGCCAGCCATACAATCGCCTCAATCCATATTCTTTTAGAGCTGGCTGGAAGAATTGCACCAAAGCCTCATGCAGCAAACCGGTAATATGCATGAGGCTATATAACATTGATGTTGTAAATGATAATAATATCTGGGACATACCACACAGCGCCACCTAGTCCCAAAGTAAGCAAGTATTAATTTGGTATACATAGTTAATTTTTTCATTTTTATAATATATACATATATTTTACGTCCAGTTACGGAACAAATAGACATGTTCATGCACACAAATATTTGTCCCAGATTAGAATCGAACCCGCAACTCTTAGCTCCGCAGTTAGGGTTTCTAACCATTCGGCTAATCAGTCAATCAAACTATAAGTATATTAATTAATTACCTTCAAACAATTTTTCTATTTGCTCATCTACGTAAACAGGATATGATTCTGAAGTGTTCTCTTTGTCTTTTCCTTCCTGTTTGAAAAAAGCCAGATTTTTTTATTGTGTATTCTTATAAATATAAAATTTTTTGGACCATGTTGAAAAATTTTGAACAATGCCTATTTTCCAATTATGTTACCGCATCGCCATCGATTCGGTTAAAAGTGACAAGTTGTGTGATAATGACAAAGTGAAATGTTTAAAATGTAGAAAAGAAATAAAGAAGGTACGGATATCATAGAAACAATAATAGCTGGGATATCTCACATGGGAATCTAATAACAAACTAGGCAGCAGTTGTATTATGGGTATTAGACAACTATGAAACATATTACATTACATAAATATTTTACCGTCATACAAAACAAATATATTTGTTCATTCACACAAATATTTGTCTCGAGCGGATATCTAACCCGCGACCTTTGGTTCGTGTCGCGAAAGCCAGAGCGCAGCGAACCTGTTTCAAATCTATAAGGCCATGTGGCTGTGGTTCGAATCCGGGCGTGTACCAATGACTTTTTCCTAACTTAAGTACATTAACTATCACTGACTCTGTGCCTCGGAGAGCACGTTAAATGCAGTCGTTCCCGGTTGCTGTTAATGGATGACGGTCGTTACAATCCGCCAACCCGCATTGGAGGAGCGTGGTGGATTTAAGTTACGAGCTGCCTCATCTTGAAGGGAGACCTAAGCCCCTGCAGGGGGGTGTAAAAAGGGCTGATGGAATGGAATGTACTTTTGGTTCGGTAGCTAGTCTCTCATCACTCTATTAGCGTCAAACAGACCCAAGTTCATAGCAGTATCAACCAAGAGAATCGTTTACCGTAACGCTGTAGTTTTGCATAACCAAGTATCGGGGTCCGTATCGTCGTCGACGTCCTACGCGGCCGCATCTGCTGCATTCACTCCACTCGCTCCATACAGTCATTAGAGTGAGACCGCTGCTACTCAACCTTTGATCCGGTTGAGCGTAAGGACCGCGCGTCGTGTTTGGCTTCACCTAATTTTTTTTTTGTTACTTTGAAAAAGTATAGGGTGTCAGCCAGTGGGAAACGTCTCTTTGCAGTAAGACGGATTTGAAGTGATAAAAATGGCGGATATAAATATATAACTAAGTTTGATTTATTTTTAATTTAGTAATACAGGCTGGGCGAAAAGTCTCGCCCCAGAGCATATTTATAATACCATATAAAACAAATTATTACAAGATAATTCACCACAGTAACATTGGTGCTGTCATCGACCACCTCCAAAAACATCATATTCCCGATACTGTCACCGATACTGCAATAGTATATGCCGGTATCTTCTGCTTCGACTCGATACACGGTCAGGTCTCCATCATTGTCTTCCACTATGGTGTCTTTATCTTCAAAAGGCTTGAATTTTGGTTTGTCTATAGTCTGAAAATAGTACATAATGTCTCATCTTTTAACATTTTTATTGTTCTTTATTAAAATGAGTCAAATGAGCCTTTTTCTTGTTGATTGGGAATTATTTTACTTTATATGCAAACCCCTTTATGTTATCAGGAAAACTTTCATTGATTCTTTAACTATTTGTCCTTTAAAATACTTTAGGATAAAAAATGCTAATTGTTTATTAGTGGTGTTTTTTTTTATTTTCATTTTTGTCATTTAAAATGATTAGATGAATGAAATTTCATAACAAAATATTACCTATTTATTACAAATGATTTATTGTAAAAATAAAAATAATATTTTATTACACATACTGTATCTATGTTAATGATAGATAAAAAAACTTAGCTATTATTTTTTTTTCTTTGATAAATAAATATACAATATTCGATATATTACAAACATATGAAACACAGTACAATAATATTATTTACAAACATTAGGCTACACAAATAAATTATTAAATAATTTGAAAGGGTTGCTAGCTCAGCATGAATGCCGTAGTTAAAAAACCACCTTGATTTTCAGTTTGACCCAAATTATGAAGTGAGGTCTACATTGGCAGTAATAATAATAAATTGGTGGATAATAAAGTATATCATTATAGTTAGAAAACATAAATGAACAAAAAACACTAAGACAAAAGTGGTAAAAAACATAAAGTTGACAATAGTGATTTTACTACATTTTTGCTGTTTATTGTTTCACACATAATATCTTTAAAAAGTTGTACGAGCTTTTCTTCTTGCAAATAATATATCGGCAAAAAAATATGAATCACTAACATTGCTGTACATCCAATCAATACTGTCCAACTCTTCAGGTGACACGCATAAGAAGCAAGGTATCTGGACGACGCCACCCTCATAAATAACTATTCCTAGACTGGGCAGCCTTCCTGAAGTTGTGAGCATGTCTGCCAAGCTTTTTGTGCATTCTTCGTATTCAGACCACAGTGTCTCTATCTCCTTCAGCTTGGTTTCGTTCCCTCCTTTGAAGAAAAATTTACTGACTGATTGACCGAGTGGTTAGAGGCTCTAACTGTGGAGCCGAGGGTCGTGGGTTTGATTCCCGCCCGTGACAAATATTTGTGGGCATTAACATGTCTATTTGTTTCGTGTCTAGGTGTTAAAAGTGTCTATGTATGTATATATATTATAAAAAGAATATTTATGTATACCAGTTGTCTAGTACCCCATAATACAAACATAATACTTGCTTACTATGGAACTAGATGGCACTGTGCGGGACATAATTTAAATTAATAAACACCAACTTGGATAGCTAAGTTTGTCTCCGTATTCAAAAGCCCACTCCTTTTTCTTCTGATTGGTTATATCGTCGTATACATTTTTAGCTTTATTTTTCAGTTTGTCTATTTTATTCTTCAATGCGTTCTTAAAACATTCCGTTGAATCAAATACTGCGAAAATATATATCAAAATAGTCACAAAATTGTACATATTTGACTTTTTGACAGCATTTGACATTTGATTTTGAAATTGGAAGTTAAAAAAGTTTTTTTGTTTCTTAGAGTACCTACTGCTCGAACCTCAATATTACATAAAAAGGTTAATATTAATTTAGAATAAAACTAGTTTGAATTGCTTTTGTTATCACACTCCCTATCATGACAAGATTTTGGTCAGGTTTGGTCGGTTGTATTGATTAATAATCCGGGTTAGTTTTTTACTAAGGAAACTGTCTGCCGTGGTAAAACTTGACCTATATTAATAATATTTGCTACATCCCACACAGTGCCATCTAGTCCCAAACTAAGCAAAGCTTGCATTATGGGTACTAGACAACTGATATAAATACTTAAATATTATTTATAATAAATACATATTTTACACCCAGACATGGAACAAATTGACATGTTCATGCACACAAATATTTGTGACGGTAGGAATCGAACCCGCCACCCTCGGCTCTGCAGTTAAGGTTTCTAACCACTCGGCCGATTGGTCTCATATTCATACTATAAGCTGTGTACCGAGGTATCTTTAAATGAAAGTTCTTTAAGCGTTTAAAGGTAAGAGAAAGGTACACCAATATTTTTGTACTTTCCATTAATATGGGTTTGCATATCGTTACAGGCATCCACGGAACCGGCGCTAAACTTAGGACCACAACCGACGCCAGAAATGGAGGCGATAGCGCGGGAAGTAGACGCTCTAGCTCGCGAGCGGTTGGCCCTTGAAGCAGAACTGGCGGCCAGACAACGGGACTTTAACGTAAAAAATGGAGAAGCAGATAGTCTGCAGGTGATAATTTTGATAATGTTGTAGAAGTATAGATATCTTATGTCCTAGAATAGGCTGGGACCAAAATTTGTATAAAGGTTGCACTGATGTCTATTAAAATTGAAAAGAATAAGGTTGTATAGTGTAATAAATAGCCTTTCCAAATTATTTTTTTCTATTGAGGTTTTCCTAGTTATTTATGAAAATTCATTTAATGTTCTAATTGTCCCTGTGACATCATCTGGACGGTTGAGTTTATTTAAGTGTTTACCACCGTAAAAAGTTAAAGTAAAAAGTAAATGTAAAATATTAAAGTCAGTCACTATATGAAATGAAATTTCATCAATGAATTTATATTGAGATTTTTCCATATTTTTGGAAAAAATAGCAGAGTATGTTCAAGAGAGTTGTTTAAAACTGACAAAAACTTAACCTAGGATAATATATGTTTAGCATTATGGCGAGTGATAGCCGAGCGGTAGCGAGCCCGCTTTTCGTTTAGAAAGCCATGGTTTGAATCCCAGGGCATGCACTTATGAGTTTTTTCTAACTTATGTACATAACTACCACTGACTCTAGCCTCGGAGAGCCCGTTAAGTCGTCGGTCCCGGTTGCCACCAATAGATGGCAGTCGTTAAAATCCACCAACCCGCACTGGAGCAGCGTGGTAGATTTAAATTCAAACAGTATCATAACGAAGGGAGACCTAAGCCCCTGCAGTGGGGCATTAATGAGCTGATGGTATGGTATTATAATGAGGTCCATAAAGGCCACGTGCTGAACAGACAGTTTAGTTTTTAGACAAAGTAAAAAAATTCATTGGTGTATTATAGTAATTGTAAGTTGATAATGCAGGCATTACGTTAAATGCCTTCAGCTCGGAACATTTGCTACAAGCATAAAGTCAAATGTACCAAATAGAGTAAATTATGCTAACAATCGGATGTGATTACAGAGCGAATTGGACACACTAGCGGCGACATTGAAACAGTTAGAAAACCAAAAAGGCGAAGCGCAAAAGAGGTTAAATGATTTGAAATCTCAGGTAAATTAATTTTTTTATTATATACATCTTTAAGAATACGAAGATGGCAACTTTCGTATTAGTTTCGCATAGAGGGTGCTAAATGTTTGTCACCAAATACTTTTTATACAATTACTTGTGATTTTTCGCTTTATGGCTAGAATATTTAAATGGGTCGTTGTGTTTGTTTTGTTTGCAAAGAAATGTGTACTTTCTTAAAGATATCGTTAATGGCAATTAGTTACATGTTGAACATTGTAACGTGTGGAAAATGAATAGTTAGGTATTTGGTGTAGGTATACGATGTGTACGACACGAAGCTACTTACGTTACAAAAATATCGATGGATGGAGGTCGCTGCCGCTGGTCCTGGATCGAGCCTAGTCGGCGAGCAACGGACTTTTGTATCAAGGACCGTCCGTATGGAATGGAATGGAATAGAATGGAATGGAGGCTATACGATGCTGTGCGCTCGACTAAAAGGAATGAAACACGTTTTGATCAATATAGATTTAACGTTTACTTCTCTGAACCAAAAGGGTGACGCTATTTACACAAAATATATCCGCCGCGCAGGACGGCGAAAAATACCGAATATTAGTGTCTCTAACGGTGCCGCCTGCAGCCGATTATCGAACGGGGCGGAATTGAACCGCTTATTCGTTTCACTCGCACTTTGAACTTGGGCCAAGCTCCATAAAACTGAATCGTACCGTTTTCCTTTCGACGTGACGGAGCATGCCAACGGGCAGCTGAGATTCCGCTACGGTTCGGCGGGCGCGCAGGGATGATCGTGGCCTTCCTGGATTTTGGCCTGCGACCGGCGATCGCGGCCGCTGCTGGCTCGTGGTTAGCCCACGGGCGTTACTAGGGCAGACGGGGATTCGATCTTGCCTGTTCGCCTCTTCTGCGGCACCTCGCGACTTTCGTGTACGAATACAAAAATATCCCTATGCGGGAATACGTGCCAACGAACGATTTTTATAGCTATTTATACTATGGCCATCTGCCTTAAGATTGTGTCAACTTTTCTCGATTAAATATCGAGCCAAGAGGTTTGCCATTGTTCCTGCCTTCGTCACCGATGTCGTCGCCATTTTCTATATGGGTATATAGAAAAATCTACCCCCTATTCTCTAACAATAAATTCACGTCTGCCGCCATGGTTAGGCGGTAGCGAAGACGTGTCTAGTTCTCGTGCTGTCCCTGGAGGTAATGAACGAGTGATCTTCACTCGGCTCGGCCGTAGCCGACGAGTGTTAGTTTCACCTGGCGGTCCGTCCGCAGGTGGGGCGCTGTCAACCTACTGGTGTGTTCGCGCGCCATCTACTCGTGGCGTTGACGCTTATGTCAACGCGCGATGTTATTGATCGCTGTTACGCGCCCCGGCACAGTGGCGTGCCTATAGGTGGCGCTGTTTGGGTTGATAATAATAATGGATTATAAATGAATGATATGTTATTCTCCAGGTACTCATTTGTAGGCGCTACAACATATTGTGAAAAATGAAACAATTTCTATAAGAAAACCCTGCGCATTCATTTATTTTTTTCTTATGATGTATCAAAATATTTAAAAATTTAAAAACGTTTCTGCTGATCTGAATACCATATAATTTTTTTGCGGCAACCGGTTAAGGTTTAATGGGGTGCAACCGTTAACGCCGTTTGTATGGAATGGAAATTTGCCACTACACACTTATCTTAATATAACATCGGCAAACAGCAGCTCACTTCCAACTAAATTTTAATATTCATTTCACAATGATTATTCCACACCAAATCTGTCACGTCAGTTTCTCATCACGGTTTCGAATATTGTAATTTCAGGTAGACAAATTGCGGTGCCAAGTAGCCGCTCAGGAGGCGGCTGCGGCGGAAACGGAGGCTGAAGTTGCCGCCAGGCGTGCCGCAGCTAACACTCTCCGCGAGCGAGAGCGGGCGTTGCAAGAGGAACTCGCGAAACACGAAGCTGAGGCCGAAGCTGTCACTTCACAGTTGAGACGCACTGTTTTAGCTGTTAGTCAGGTATGTTGGTTTGAATACATGGGTCGGTCAATAAGTTATGAGTTGTTCGAAATTTAAAAAATGGAATGCACCTGTAGTATATGTTTTAAAAAAGTTAATTTATTTAAAAATAGAACTCAAGCCATTTGCCCAATTAAAAAAAATGTCATTTTGTGTCGTGACAGCCCGAAAGCAGTGAACCTGTTTCAAATCTATAAGGCTATGTGGCCGTGGTTCGAATCCGGGCGTGTACCTATGAGTTTTTTCTGATTGAAGTACATTAATTATCATTGACTCCGTGCCTCGGAGAGCACGTTAAGTAGTCGATCCCGGTTGGTGTCGTTCTGATAAATGGCATTCGTTACAATCCGCCAACCCACATTGGAGGAGCGTGGTGGATTTAAGTTCCGAGCTGTCCCATCTTGAGGCCTAAGCCCCTGCAGTGGGGTATAAAAAGGGCTGATGGAATCATTTTGCTGCAACGATTTCCGCGTTTTTTATTTAAAACGAAAATCGCGAACATTTGCGCTCTATGACCTATTACGGTTCTATAATTTATTACGTGTTAACAAAATATTTGTTCAAAACAATGCTAAAGACGTATGGTCCTGTCTACTTTATGAGTCTGTCATTTTGCTCACGTTTTCGATCGTTTCAAAATATGAGACACTATCTTGATTATTATGCTATCTAAGGAGGCAGTATAGGTTTGTAATTGCGAGCTCGTGGCGCGTGCTGTCCGTCACCCATGACTTCTAAAAAAAGTGGCGCCTCTTTAATTTGTCAACTATAGGGTAGAAAAATTTGAAAAAATGTAATGTTTGTACAACATTTACAACGAAAATTAGTTTGACCATGTTGATGAATATTTGAGATATTTGTTTTTTACTTTTTTTTAATTTTTACCATAAACATTCATCTTGACTACGCAACCCTACACTGCGCGTGGTCCGATATGCAGTTGGCGGATTTGTTTTGAAAATTGGATTTAAATTTTATTCACAGGCAAACATAAAGATATCTCATTTGGAAGAACATCATAGATCTATAGAGGAGGCGTGTACAGCCCTGAGCGCGGCGAACGGCGGTCCGGCGGCGGCGCACGCGCACTTATCGCTCACGCCGCAATACTCGCCCGCGCATTTAGATCGACTCGTGCGCAGCGCAACGCCGAACGATGCACTGGTGAGTATTGGTCGTCATTTGTTGTAATATTGCTGACAAGTTACAGTGGCGAATGTTGTGTAGTTCGGAATTTCTGGTTTGTTATTGTTACATTATTAGTAACAAGTTACGGCTTTAGTTTGCAGTGGGCGAGGAACAAAGGCCCTTCCCACCGCGATCCGAATTGATTTCTTTCGCAGAACGGGAATTATTATCCCCGAGCACGTTCTCCGAAACGCAATTTCGGAGAACGTGTTCGGGTAATCTCGTGGTAATCAATGGTAATGCTTTATAACTACATATTTTAAAATAAATGCCTCCGCCGCGTCTGCCTGTCTGGACGCAATAAACTCAAAAACTACGGAACGGATTGGCATATGGGTGACATCAATGGACGGCGTGATTCAAGAGGGAGGTTTACGTATATAATTTATTAATTTTTTGGGCAAATTAGTAGAAATATGACGATTATTGTTGAAGATGTCGGAAAAAAATCAAGGGATCTTTCATCGAAAACGCAGCCTAATTCTTTTGAGATATAACAACATACTGTATGGAGGAATTGTTTCTCTTTTATAGGACTAAAGAAGAGTCCGCAATGGCATATGTCTAACTTTTATGGAAAGCTTACTATAGCTATTTTTATGTTTAAAAATGGTGTCATATGATGTGGTAATTGGAAAGCAATTTATACGGATACAGTATTATTCCTTATCAAATTAAATACGTTATTTACCTTCAGCATTTCATGCAGATTGTGATTGCCCTTTAACACTATACAATTTAAATTAATATCTTAGGAATTATCGCGAAATAGAAACTATCGCGCGATAATTAAAACAGCCGGGTGCCGCGCCGCGCGTAGTCCCAATACCAATGCGACACGTGTGGTTAGGCAGAAGTTATCAATGTTGTATACATAAAGAAATATTTTAGTTAGTTTTTATGTGTATATTCTTAACTTTTTGTAATATTTACAGAATTGGAAATAAAATACATTAAAAATAACCGCAAGTAGGATTAACTTATGTTACATTTAAATGTAATCCATATGTTCGACGCAACAAGCTGATAGGACATTACGACAGAAAGAACACTACGGCTTAAATGCTCTGCTACCCGTGCGAAGCCGGGGCGGGTCGCTAGTTAAGATATATTTCTTAGCTCTGTGGTTGGAAACAGTCTTACTGTTACAGATATTGTATTGAGATTAACATAATTCGTACATGCTAAGTTTATGTATGTATTATTTTAATCTCAGACCCTTCATTGGGCCTATGAACTTCATAACATACACCTTGTTTGGCTGAACGTAGTCCAAACTCATAGAGTGTGTGGAGCTTACCAAACTAAACAAAAAGTTTCAAGCTAGTGGATGGCGCACACTAACGGTTACCGAGAAAAACATATTTAATGGTTCATTTTTTTATCATTTCATTTTTTATTGGAATTTTTTGTTTAGTTCGGTAAGCTTTACACACTAGTTTGGAGTAAGTTCAACCGAAAACTCCATATATACTGCCGCATACTAAACGTTTATGGAGCATCTTACATCTTGATTTATTAATACATTAACAAATAAATATATCACGAAATAAAGAGCAATAAGGTAGAAAATGTTTTGCCAATCAATTAATAAATCACGACGTAAGATTTCCCTAAACATCTCTGTATGCGGCGTTCGGGTAGACGCTAAGAAAAAAAATTATGCGTTTAGGACGAGGAGCCTTTCGAGAAGAGCGATGGTTTCGCGACGATGAATGGGTCGGCGGCGGGCGCCGGATTCGATTCAGATCCTTTCAAAGATGACGCTTTCAATGCCACACTACCGCCAAACGATCCCTTTGCGCCTAGATCGCAATCAGGTGCAGCGGTATGTAATCATTTGTTTATTTATTGACGTGTTATGATCGCGGGTTCGATTCCAGCCCAGGACAAATATTTGTGTGCATGAACATGTTTATTTCGTTCTGGTCTGAGTGTAAAATATTATGTATATACGAGTATTAATAAAAAAAGAATATTTAAGTACATATGTATGTCAGTTGTCTAGTAACCAATAACACAAGCATAATACTGGCTTACTTTGGGATTAGTAAGCAAATATTATGCTTGTGTTATCAGTTACTAGACAACTGACATACATATGTACTTAAATATTCTTTATAATATATAAAAATTTTACACATCCAGAAACATAACAATTAGACATCTTTATGAATACAAATATTTGTCCCGGGCGGAAATCAAACCCGCGGCCTTTACCAATACAATTACAAATTTATTTATTTCAAATTCAATGTTACATAAAAGAAATAATGAAAAAACAATATTAGACGAAATATCAAACATAGTTGTATCCACGTAAAAAACAATCAAACAATGCGTAACACTACAGGGAGCAAATTTAGTGGTTCCCACACTAGGTCGATGCCTGTATCGTGGGCAATCTGATTTTAGTTCACTAGTTGGTCTAGTTGACTTTAGTTCTGCTTATGGTCTCTAACCACTTGGCCAATCGATCAGTCATAATGACTAATATCAGCTTTGGGTAGATGGTCTCTTCATTATGAAGTGTTCAAGTATTATCTAAGTATAATTCTATTGATTTCAGATTTCTACCCCTTAACAGAATAAAAGTTAACTATAGAATTCCCTCTCCCAAATGATATTACCTAAGAAGTTTTTGAAGTGAAAATTTCTATAGCAACGTTAGTCTATTCTTGTATGGATAAAATTTTACGAATTCGCGTCACCGACATGCTAATTGTGTATCTGTAGCCAAAAGTATGTGTTGCACTTGGCCAGCAGTGAAAGTATAGATTAAAAATAGAAACGGTTATAATAATATAACATGTTTTATTTAGAAAAAAAATCGTATTGCTTGAAATAAAAACATTGTGACTGCGTTCCATAATAAAAATAGCGCCATATATATAAACTTTAATATATGATTATATATCTCAAAAGCGGTTTTTGCTTGAAAATATATTCTACTTGAAATTAAAAAAAAAAAGTTTTTTTCAGTGGGGTGTACCACTGCTTTTTTCTCTCGCCAGAGTGACGGAACGAATTTTTATAGCCATATACATACATTGAAATATATTCACAAAATATAAATGTCACAGTATTTAAAGAAGGTGCCATCGCCGAGAGCGCCATCTACAAAAGTTTTGCGGAACACATCCCATTTGAAACAACTTATAGTCACGTAATAATAACTTGGGTCAATTGCATATGATGCATTGGCATTGTCATATATGATGGTTATTTCAGGATGGCTTCACCTCGGATCCATTCGCGAAGGGATTCTCTGGCAACGGCGCAGACCCGTTCGGTGGCGACGCGTTCGTCGCAGCAGACAATAAGAGTAAGATTGAAAATGTAAGTTTTGTTGTATTACTCATTATTTTTTCTTATGAAATCATGTTATGTGATTAAGATCACAGTTTCATAAAGAAAGAACAAAGAAACAAACAAAATGTATGTATATACGGCGTGACCAACTGGTAGTACAACCCTGGTAGTACCACGGGCGAGTCATGTTCTGCGTACATTGAATTCAAAAAAATATTCTGTGTACTAATATGTACACTGCAGTATACCATAGTGTCTGTGCACAAACTCGATTGTGTCACATCCGCATTCTATTCTCTTGAAAATTTGGGTTTCTATAGTTCGAGGCACGAATTTTGAGGTGTGAAAATTGTTTGCGCGAAATCTGTTTTTGGTACTGTTTAGCGTTATAGGAAATAAATAAATACCGAGCACATCCCACACAGCGCCATCTAGTAGGCATAATACAAGCATAATAGTTGCTGTATTACGCTGGTGTTCTGGGTACTAGACAACTGATATACATATTTAGATTTTCTTTAAAGATATACATATATATATTTTTACACCACGCATACAAATAATTGTCTCGGGTGGGAATCGAACCTGTGACCTTTATTTCTGTAGTTAGGGTCTCTAAGCACTCGACCAATCAATAATCAGTCGAATGGATGAATGTAATCTACCAGTCGGCAAATCATTATGAAGTGAAGTGGTATGAGTCCATAGCAGTCGTGTTTTACCGATCGGCCATATGACGCACTGGTTTTCCCCGATTGGACAGAGTGCATCCGCGTCGCCAGTTTTAAGCCGATAGAGATTATATGTGCGTCTCCTTCCCACCGCTGTTGCTCAGACCTCAAGATCCGTATCTCGAAGTGTGTACGTCTCAAAACAATTTTTATAGGAGGACCCGTTCGCGGTACTGCACGCGCCGTCGCGGGACTCCGCGTCGCCGACGCCGTCGCTTCCCCCTAAAAAGCACAAGACGCCGCCCCCTCGCCCCGCGCCGCCTCGCCCCTCACAGCCACCGCACAAGGTACCATTCACACGAGAACGATACAATACACATATACAGCACACGCCACAAATCATTGGGTAGAGCTCGGATAGGTGCTCCCGCTACTAGATATGCCATGACTTTAGTTCAAAAATTTGGGAATGGTCAATTGTCTATAGCATAGTTCACAGTTTAAGCGCTTGTGTGCGTGTCGCGGGGATATGAGGGTTAGTGTTAATTGTGCGCTAGTATGCGTAAATAAGGGACACCTACGTTGTTCGAATATTGCATATCTAGGAGCGGAGGCGCAGGTCTGGGCTTTTATTAGCTGATTAGTGCAGCTCGATATAGAATTGTTTGTTTCGAAAATTACAATTTTTACCAGTGTATGAAGGTTGAAAGTAAATATAAAAGAAGGTTTTTAAAGAAACGAAGTCATATATTTTATTATTCTAGTCCCACATAGCGATTTTAATTGCATACAAATTCAATTTAATAAAAGCTGTATAGTTGTATTTATACTTTTTGTGGTATTTTATTAATTCTATGGTTTTTGATGAAGTGACGTTAAAACAATATTGTCACAATTCATATGATGTTGGTGTCACGTCCTTTATATGAAGTCGTCAAAGTACACCACATTTAAATTTTGAAATAATAGTGTAACACATTATGTAATGAACACACTTTAAATATAATTTTGAACATTAATTTAAACACTAAAAAAATATTATATAATGGGGCAGATCACTGATATTTCTCTAAATAGTATGAAAATAGGCTTTTTAGATAACAAATTTTAAAAATTAAATATTAATCGAAAATAAAGAATGTATAAGGCTTCAAAGATTCCTTTCTGTCATTTACTTGCAAAACAAAATTTAACATTATTCCACATGGCCGTACCGAGGCGTGACGTCACGCATCGATATTGCAGTCTCTGTCTAATTAGAAATTTGAAACGTTCATAACTTGGTTATTAGTTTACCTTTTTGGAAAAATGGTTTCAGCATTAGTACAACCCGCGCCAAACTCTTGTTTACTTGAAGTTGTCGCGGGTGCGGGTCCCGGTCCTTCTGATACCCATTTCTCTTACTACGACGCTACTCGTTTCGATTTCAGAGTGAACAAGAAATTTGGCGCGAATTGTATTTATTAAGTAAAGTTTGAAAGTAAAATAATATATTCGTGATATTTAATAGATTTAAGTTAAATACACACATATTTTACGATAATGTACAAATTCTAGTTAATTGTGTAAATATTGTTTATTATTAATTTTTATTTCAAAATTTTTGTGTCTATTATTTTGAGTATCCTAAATCCGCATTCTCCTCCCATTTTGTAGTGGTGCGTAGCGTTTACTGTTTCGACCTAATAATTTCCTTCATCTTAATTATCTCAAAGCAGCAGAGAAAGTAAAACGGTATGTTTTTTTTTATATAGGCATTTTAATATCTATTAAGAAACTAAACGTTGAATAAAATGTCACTCTCTGGTTACTTTCTCTGTTTCGAAAATGCTGTTAAAACGCCATTTTTTAATGTGTTTTATGCTTACACATTTTTGTCACATTATCATCTTCATCTGATATTTATCTAGGCCCAGTGAATGAAAAAATTTAGAAGTGTTCCTTGTACTGTAACGATGTTATAATGTGGCACCATACCGATTCGAACAAGAACGGTAAATCTGAACATGATTTAAGAGAGTCCTCAAGGCCCAGAGGGACCCAGTCAACTCTATACAAAAGTTCTAGCGTGATTACGATGTTATAATGCATTTATTTCTTGAGATTCTCTTTTATCTAGAATTATTTGAGGTAAAACTAGGTTTGTGTTGAACCAAAATTCCGAAATTTCTGTAAAAATCTTAGTTAATGACCCCAAAAAGCCTCCATTTGCCTCCTATTTGTCTCCATTTCAAGTCGTACCTCGTACACGTATAGGAGATTGTTTATGATCTTTTTTTTTTTCGGAATTTGAATTGGTTTCTGTATAGTCAAAAACACGCTAGAGCTGGATCAAGTCGCGGGCATCGCGGTCGTTCGATTTCCCTTCTGAATTTCGCTCTGTCGCAACCTACTAAGAGTTGTTGTGGTGCGGTGGGGCCGCGGGAGGAGGGATGGCTTGGCGCACATCGCTGAGCTGGCCGTTTACGTCTCTTTTTCTGCAGCCTAGCCCTTTCTCACAATCGTGGGAAAGAGCTCGCATGCATGTAGACCATTTTGCGCGTTGGAGTTGTGGCGTCCGTATAGGGACATCTTAATGTAAATTACTTTTAAATATTGAATTTACCTTGCGATTAATTCTCAATCGACAGTTACACATCGAACACAAATCAAATGCTACTGTTCTTTGTCAGGTCCCTTGCACTATTTACTGTATGACGGCATATAAATTTTGAGACACGCCCTGTCATCAGTTATTAGCGGCCGATCGGAGGGCTACTTACTCTTCTATAGTTTTTCATTCATTGCCCGGGCCATATTTTATTAAAAAGTGTTTTGTATGCTTGTGTGTTTAATACTAACTTTTAATTTTATGTGAGTGGCGCCTTACAATTTGAATTAATTTATATTTCTGATTTCACCGGAATTGCTTCAGAATTCCTTGAAGTATTTGTGAACATTGAGAACGAAATTTATGAGACTCATCGTGTTTTAGAATTTGAAACGAGTATGTCACGATCCAAAATGGAATGTATATAAACGAATTTATAAATATCATTTATACTGACCGGATGTTCGGCTGAACGTAGTCCAAACTTATAGAGCGTGTAGAGCTTACAGAACTAAACAAAAAGTTTCAAGTGAGTAGATGGCGCAAATTAATGGTTACCGAGAAAAACATGTTTTATGTTTTTTTTTTTTTTTTAATTTTTTGTTTAGTTTAGTAAGCTCTACACTATCTATAAGTTTGGACTACGTTCAGCCGAACGCCCAGGTACATTAGGTTTTGAGGTATGAAATTGCCGTTTCATGTAAGAAAATATGACACTAGAAATTTCTAAGAAAAAAGTATTTGATAAAACTAATTCCTGCTATATAATACAGAGATCATGAATGTCTTTGCGATAGCACTTGGAAGAGCAGCACTTAGCAAAACTCGTAAAGGCGTTTTCTACTTATTCTTGGGAACAATTATTTTTTTCGTAAAGCAATTTTAAATTGCGGAATAAATGGTAGTAGGCAGAGACTAAGTATGGAGATCGAAAGATGGTTTTTATATGTAACTCCTATAGCGTTGAATCGATTTCTTTTATAAATTCTTACGTTACCGTGAACCAATAATGGTGAAGACCGGCTGAACAGTCGGTGCTGTTCTTTTTAGGATTCCGTACCAATGGGCGCCCTATTACTAAGGCTCCGCTGTTCGTCCGTCCGTTTGTCTGTCACAGGGCTGTATCGTCTGAACCGTAATAAGTAGATACTTGAAATTTTCATATAGTATGTATTACTGTGGCCATTATAACAACAAATAATAAAAATAAAATGAAGTTAAAAATGTAAGAGGGTCCCTATGCAAGAAACGTGTTTTTTTTTTTTTTATATTGTACGGTAGTACGGAACCCTTCGTGTGCGAGTCCGACTAGCACTTGGCCTGTTTTTTTTTTAATTTTGCGAGTGTGCAAACATAGTGCACTTATTTCAAAAAGTGCCCAATTAAAAAAGTACACCATGCAGGTTTCATTTTCATTGAAAATCGCCAGTAGCTAGAACGGCAATTTCATACTTTACACTTTCTATATACAACATGTAACAAAACTAACCAGAAATTCATATATCACAACAAATTTTTTTTTTAATGTATCGTATGTATTTCATATTTTCTTATATGAAATTTTATATATATATATGTATATATTCATAAAATATAGATATAGTCTTAATTATTTCGTAATTTAATTATCCCATGAGATTGAACTATTGGGGTATTAACACTGATATTTGGATGTACAACATTTTTTGTCTGTAGTACTACCAAGTGTTGAGTACATTGAAAATTAATACATAAAACTGAACCTATGGCCGCGGGACATGCTGTACGTGTAATTTTATATTGTAATGATGATGAACCTAAAGGCTACCGTTCATGGACGACACGCGGCGGACCAAACGCTTGCAATTCAGTCGCTCGACGACAAGGAGCGGACGCTTCAGCGACTCGGCTACAACGCTACGACTCTCCACACCGTACCGAGTATCGACGTCTTCGTATAATTTTTCTCATTTGTATAGCGAATACAGCTTGAAAGTGCTCATTCTTGCAATTCCTCTATAATGCCGTATCTTTGGCACGAATTCGAAAAGGAGAATGACGGTCGGGGGACTCTTACGGTCGCTCAAACGACTAAATTAATAGACCATGTGAGTCGTTGAAGCGACATGGGATACTAAATACAGACGCAAAGGCGATCTTTGGATGCGACGACTCAATTGCACTCGTGAGCGGATACCATACGAAAACCAGAAAATTTTTAGTCGCTTGAGTATCTAGTCGTTCATGAACGATAGTCCTAACCTAACCTGATAGATGATGATGGTTACAATTTTCAACTAACTCAAGACCTATTGCTTGGTAGTACCACGGTCAAGCACAAAATGTCACATTGTACAACCAGTTGTATGTAGTAGGACCATGAGCAAAAAATACTCTGTGGATCATCTGGTAGTACCACGGGCAAGTCGGTTTCAAATAGCGGCTTCGACCCATCGTTTCTTGCTTTATATATTTCGATTCGCATTCGATTCACATGACAAAAAGAAATTTATGTGACAATTCTTCAATTATATTTCAATGAGATCATCAAACAAGACTTTAAACATGTTTGAAATGTATTCACGACACCGAACAAAACAGTGTCTACTTTCTGGTTAATTGTTAGAAGTTGTATAACTGTATTATAAATATTGTTGAAACGATAAATGCAATGGTTTCGCTTCGACTTTGTAAATACGAATCAGTACAGTACAGCAAAAATGAGTAGTCAGTAATTTTTTGGGAACTAATTAAAATCTCCATCTGGCAACACTGATCTGAAGTGTCAAAGCCCTATCGGATTTGTGTATTTGTTCAAGGGTTGTCAGATAGACGACAGTAGCGATCTCATTTTATTGATTACTGTTTTTTACTGTACTGTGTGTACGTGTCAATGGTGTATAATAGAGATGGTTCCATTATGCATATAATAATTGTTTAAATTCCCACATCTAGCAACACAAATAGACAATTTGACGAAAATATTGACCTTTAACTGGCCACACATTGTAAGATGTAACTGACATATTATTTTGACGTAAATTATATTTATAAAGTATTCCCATTGAATATATATGTTATTTATGAACTTATGGTTTTTTTTAATTGTTCCACTATTTCCTGCAATCAGTTTGAATGAATAATTTATACAAATTTTTGTCTCGTATTTCAACGATATCAAATTCTTAAAATTGTCATTTTCTGAATTACGTCTTGTCGTAAGTTATGCAACAATGCCACAGTAGTTTTGAGTTTAAAATTTTTGGAACATTAAAAAAATTTATATGTTGCTTTTCACAATATAGTGATCTCTATTATATGGTGTCCATCATGCATGTATTAAAGAAATCCTCTTCCTTTCTATTTCATTTTGATTGATTATTTATTTATTATTATTTTTAACTATAATTTTATGTCGTTTTTATTTATTTTACATTCTTAACTGTCAAAGGTATCATGTGTAACACCAAATAACGAAGCTAATATATTAACTTGAGACTGCAAATCACTGTTTTGTCATTTACACGAATGAATTTTATCCAAAAATAATCTATGATTTAAGCTCTTTGTAGCCAGTTATTTATTTGAATAGTAAAAAACAAAAAAAATTCTTAAGATCACGATTATTATATCATACCTTATTATAGTTGTTGATAATGACGAGCGGTGTGCAGTCAGTCGCTGTCATCACCTAACACTGTTTGTCATTAACATCGCTAACACGGCTCGTGTGCTTGTCTCCTTGCATTGCAGCACTAAACGGACGCAGCGCGCGGCGGGAACGGACACGTGCGTACCACCCCCAAACCTATAACCCGGCTCCCTAAACACACTCTATCGCTCTATTTCTTACTCACTCACACCCTGGTTGTAACACGCCTATAACCCGCTAGCACCGGTAGCGTTGTCTCGCTCACACACCGCCTGTTTGTGTTGCGTCCAGAGCGAGCGCAGCGCGAACTCGACCATGGACTTCACTGAGGACCCGTTCAAAGACTACCGCTACGAAGACCCCTTCAACATCGCGGATCCGTTTTCTGATGTCACTGACACAAGGGACGCGACCATCAAGCCGCCAGCTCCATCGTTCGCGGATCCTTTCGCGCGACCGACTTCGGTCGCCGGGTTCGAGACAGATGACTTCTTTTCGTCGACGCTGAACGGCAGCTTCGCGCCTCCGAGTAAACGCAGTGGCCGCGTCTCCGCTCCGCCTGTCGCATATGATCCGTTCACGAGTTCAGAATTCCGACCAACGCCCGCAGCTCCTACGGCGCTGCCGGCCGACAAAGACGCGTGGGCCGCGTGGTCCAACGACAATTGGGCCGCCGACGACTCTTGGGCATCCACCGACGCTACCAAAACCAACAAAAACGCTCGCTGGCCCGACAAAGAGGACAACTGGCAGAACAAAACGGAAAACTGGGCCAAATCCGACTCTTGGGGCGTGGACCATAACCGAAATCTAAACGAAAGCTGGCCGAATACTCTGCCCAATAAGAAAGAAAAATCTCCGAAACCGGTGAAATACGCCAGGAGTTTCGTCAGCACGATAGGCGGTATAGGCCGGAATAAAAAGGAGAAGGAGAAAAAGAGTAAGGATAAAGTTCATGGTCCGCGTACATCTGAGGTTCTTCCCAGTGAGGAGCAGCAATGGGCTTGGGCGGCTGCAGAATCAAAAAGGCTGGAAGCAGAAGCTGAGGCGCGCAGAAGACAGGAAGACGTTGAGTTGCAAATAGCTCTCGCTATTTCTAGGCAAGAGAAGTGATCCGTTCACGAGATTAATTTCAATTTCGGCTATAATGGATTTCACGATACCAGTGATATGCGTTGTTTTAATAATTAAAAGAAGTAGCATTTTCTTTTTCCGCATTTCTGTAGTCCGGCAATAGGCATGATGACAGTAATTGAAAATCACTGAAATTATATATTTATTTAATGAAACTTGAGTCATGGAATACGAAACACGCATTTATTTTTCTATTAATAGCGAGATTAATAATTATTTTGATAAAATAAAACTACGAAATACGAAAGTCCGCCATGATATGTTGAACAGCAATCAGAGCGAATGACGTCACTTTTGAGTAAACAAGTAAACGAACTCGAACGAACTCTGTGTTTTTTTTTCATTTAATATTCAATTTTGTTTGTTCCGTCCGTATTATTTAAACCAAACGAAAGTGAAATAATCGCGTTATTTCACTTTCAACGATCAACAAGGATTTACTAAGGCAAACAGTGATAATTTACCTAAAATTGATGTGTTAATGCTCGGAGAATTTTTAGCATCAAATAAAGATTTTTGTTCAGCAGAATTTAAAAACGTCAAAACCTTTATGTACGTTATTATTTAACAACCATACCGAATAATTTAAATTTTAAATAAAATACCTATTAAGACAACAGTAGCGGTGCAAGATTAAATCTAACCTCGAAAAAGATTGTGTTTAATTTAATTTTAGACCTCAAAAAAGATACATACTATTTTAGAATCTTCAAAGTAAATGAAATACGTCGAAATGATCATCACAAAAATAAAGGTGAGTACTTGGCAACATTGCTGTTGGATCTCGCCTTGCCAGTCTAAGCCCATTTAAGCCACTTGTATTATCTCGTATCGTTTTCTTTTGTGGAACGAACAGGAATAACTTATCAGGCGTTTTTATTGATATGTTATCACACTGAGGGACCACACACCACCTGTACATTTTAGAATTCATATTTAATAAACTAAATTATTCAATGAGCGTATAAGGAACGTCAGTGTTTACAAATACGTTTTGTTTGGTTTTATTTACTCGAAGTTTACTCAAACGTGACGTCATTAGCGACGCCATGACACTGACAAGCGTTTTGGCGCGAATTTTAAATCTAAAAACTAAAATGTGATTTTTTCCTCCTAAATCTTTATTATAAGTAGAAATATGTTATTCATTGTAAGTACTATACATTTCCGAACACATTGGAACAGTTTTTCAAAATCTGTCATCATGCCTATTTTATACTGGTGTATTCTTTGCCGTTACTGCTGATTGGCTGAATAACTCGATTTGCTCCCAGCAACGACATAGGAGCTGCCAGTTTACAGTTATCGGAGTATAGCTATAGAAATTCGATAAATATATCGGAAATATTCATAATAAGGAATATGCATAAAAATGTGACATCACAGATCCTTGGGAGAGACACCGACCTTTGCGGCGCGTCTTCCGATGGTCTGAGCTCACATTATATTCTCTGCACTTTCCGTTTCGGTCCATTTAATTATGCCACGTAATTGAATTTAGAATTAGTAAAATTTGCAATTTGTAAGGAATTAAATAAAAAAATATTTTACAATTTTTTACATAACATGCTTGTTCCTTATTGTTTTTAATATTTCTGTTCATCGGTTATTAATATAGTATATATACCCGGTTACGTTGCTATTAAGATTGGACGTTTGGTAGTTGAGTTGCATTGTGCACTACAGTGTGAACATTTTAGTACATTTTAACTATTTAGTAGTTTTAATACTTCAAATAAAAATTACAAATGGCATAATAGAATTCAAAAATTAAACAGTAATTTAGTATTTTAATTAATATGATTTAGTAGAAATCCTAAAAATATTTTTAATATAATTTATTTTATTTCGATCTTCGTCTTTTTTATTTCTAACAATAATGTGTAATCGTATTTTTCTGCAATTAGACAATCGCAACTCTATTTTCTCCACCGCACCGTCATCATTCACAAAATAATAATTAAAAATACGCAATTCCAACAATTTTTCATTATAAAAATGTCGTTATAGTTTTATAATTCTAGCTCATATAGCTCTGTCGTTAGTGCTCAGATCCAAAATGTCCAATTTTAATAGTAATGTAGCCGGGTAGTACATACACCCTAGTCACATTGCAATACTCTATCGTTTTAAAAATCTGGTTATCCATTTTGTTTACCAATTGATTAAAAATCTTCTCAATAATATACGATATTTGTATTAGAAACTCATAAGCCAATAGTACATCGCAATATAAACCTACGAAGATTATCGTGTATGTGTTGATACCATTGTCAATAAAAAAATTTAAAAAAAAATAATGAGTGGTTCGGGTGTTGTTTGGACAAGTGTGATTTTGTGAACGTATGAGTATCCATTTCAAATATTTTACAGTTATCCAATAGCAACTTGATATGTGGAAATTGACGTTGTAGTATGAAATTTAAATATGTGCAGTAAAATGACAGATTAAAATATAATTCCACAGAGTAATGATACCACACTTCTGTGGCATGGATTTTCGTTTTTATTTTTTTAAATTAATACCACGTAACATATTGGATCGTTTTCTAACGTCCCTATTTTGATCACGTTAAAAACTGGCAACCCACAAGTTGTAATTTTACTGTATCAATTAAATTTTATAATCCCAATTGGCTCGCAAGCTCCAGAAATCCCTAAGAGTTGTACAATGACTGCATCTAAGCTATAAAATTAGCTAAGAACCGTGCAAAGGCTTTAAAACAGCTGTTTATACATTTGAGCACAACAGTTGTGAAAAGGTTTAGAAATTAGTAAAATCCCACTCTTATGTAGCTACTAAATATACTGGACAACTATTGTTATGATGAAGGCTGCCAAAGTTGTACCCAAATGGTCATATACAGCTGTCATAGAACCATTGCACAATGTTCAACTATCTCTAAAGCTTATGTGCAACCATTGTACAGCTCTTTGGAATGTCTAAATCTGTGCTAGTTAGAATATAGAAATCACTCAAATGAAACTGAAAATTACTAAAGTGTAATTTTCTTCTAATTCAAATACTTTTTTTTATAATATCTGTAACATCACACGATAATCTGGTCTTAAATTAGGCACAGATTGGTTTTATGGGTACTAGACAACTGGTATATATACAGGTTGAGTTTTTGAGATGGGACTGTATGGCCGAATCCAAAATTATGAGAAATAAAATGTGTTCAAAGGAATCATGAGCTCGATATATATATATATATATATATATATATATATATATAACTCAACCTGTATATACATATTTACAATCCATACATATATAAATATGTTTGTATGTGTGACTATTATCCAACAATAATTAGAATGACTACAGTATCAATCTACACACATATTATGAATAATTCTTGAAATATTTAAGGGGTCAAATAAGTCCTTGGTGATTGTTCGCACCGTGCGCCTGATTAGATTAATATCACGTAAATTATTTAATAATTATTATAAGGCCTAAATAGCTTGAAATATATGAAAAATATCTTGCGAATATCGTTGTAGATTTTGTTTGTACTCGTGCTAAGAATTATTATTTGGTAAATGTATATAGTTTTTGGTATGTATGATTTGTCAGTGCGATATTAGATATAGCTGTGTGTGTTAGTATGTTATCTTTCTTATTGTTATGCGTATGATATCAACACACAAAGAAATAATGTTAGTTTTTTGTGTAGTTTATTTTTTAATTAGTAGTGACATCCGGTGGTAATGTTATTTATTAATAACAAATTAGTTTGAAAAACAATTAAACTAAAGATTATTAACAATTTTTTTTTTAGTACATTAGGCGCGGTCCGGGTTTTAAAAACATGTGAAAAATACAGTTTCGGATGGTGTCTATTAATCAGTGATCGTGATAATTAATTTACACTAAATCTTATCACACAATAAGATATTATTGTTTTAAAATACCAAATCAGTTAGTATACCCAATACTACCGATTCATAACATGAAAATTTGATTGAAAATTAAAATAGTAACGTCCTGTTTTGTCTTCTTTGGAACGTGATAAGAGAATGGCGTCTGCCGATCGTACCACAAATCAACGGCAGTCCGTGGAGTAAGTAACCAATCATGCACTTGCGGATATGCTAAAGGTTAATGACCTTTCGTTTGTATTTCGCTGGTTACATTTGCACACAGATTATTTCCCACTGAATTTAATTTGTTTAATTTTTACAGTTTTTAAAAAATGCCTTTTTAGTTGCTTATGAATACTTGGTACTTGGTATAATTAAAATTAGAAATTAATGTAACAAAATCGACTTTTTCTATTCTCTTTCTGGGTTGATATTATAACAAATCAGTAATATTGTCACTGATATTTCATATAAAATATTCTTTGTACAATGTAGGTATTATTTAAAAAAAAAAAGAAAAACATATTTGGAAAGATTTACTACATGGTTATTTTACATTGTGTACCTTAATTTATGATAATATTGTACCTAAATGGGTATTAGTCAGTCGATACTGTATATGTATATTTTCGGATATTACAGTTATTAAGTAGACTTAATTTATTTTTAATTGTATTTTTTATTCGAAGTTATTATTTTCATCCCGTCGGACATTGTTAGAAGTACAATTTAAGCATTGCATTAAGAGCGTTATGCATTTTTCACAATTTTTTTTTAGCATATATACTTTGAAGTTACGTTTTCCTGTGATACGCCATGAACAAAAAATGGTCGTATCAAAATATAGATTGCTAATCTTTCAAAAGTTATTTTCTTTTTATTTTGTAAATATGTAAACAGAAATTTTTTGGCTTGAGGGTTAAATAAAAAAAGGTCACAACTTTTTTTACTTGCCTTCATACATGCTATATGTCACGTATTTGTTTCTAATGTTTTTTTTTTTATCTAACCAAAGGCATAAACCGCAAAACAAATTCTTTAACGTTTTTGATTAGTGTGTGTTGTATTTAAGTATTTTATGATATACATGTATAAATAACATAGTTTTCGCCTTAAAGGGTAGAAAACGGTTGGTTAGGTTCCAGCAGAGATTGACTCACTTGTGAGATTATCAGACCTTTGTACGAAGAAATTCATCTTTGTCAAGCTGATCCATACATTTTAGGGTGGATTTGCGGTACGTAGGTTCTGATGGACTTGTACCAAAATTTTTAACAATTTTGTTTTAAATTTTTCTGAAAAAACAGACTAATCTAAATTCAGAGAACTATTAAATACTAGTGTAGAAATCCAACACTCGAGTGTACGTACATGTGAAAATTCATTCTTCATACGTGCACGCACCAACCCTGAGCTAAACGAATCGAATTTGTGCCCCGGGGCACTGGCTCCTCTCCCTGCTCAGGGCAACACGGGTGTACACGCACACAAGCCACTGCACCGGTCGTTTACGACACACAATCATGAGTGTTGCCTCTGTGTCTATACCTTTCTCTAAAAATTTAAAAAACTTAAACCTTTAATTTTCTTAGTTATTTATTTCTAAAAATTGATCAATAAAAAATTCTTGTGACTTGATCTGGACTGATGTTTACAATTTACATTATCTTAGACTAAATAAAGTCAGTATTTTTGATGACATCACAGGAACTATTTCAATGTCAGGTGAATATGTATGTATAAATATGCGGCGCTTTCATCAATACCAAAAAGTTGATATTTTGAGAGGTTATTCTAGAGCATTATTTCTTTTTATTTTAAATAACATCAGCGCAGCTTTAAAATTTTGATCCAAGTCCATTGTTCTTTGTAATTATCCTGCCAAGTATTCAATAAGCGGGATGAGCCCGAACCCGTCACACCTACTAATTTACAGGTTGTTTTTTTTACCGCTGTCCGAGGTTCCTCTATTGTAAGTCTGATAACACCGACGAAAGTTATGTATTGTGAGTGATAGAGTAAGGGTCTTCTGTTTCAACTCTGTTTTCCAAAAAGTTTTCTCCTATCTCAGTGGCAGGTAGGGTTGCCAGCCATACTGTTGAAAACAGTATTACACTTGTTTTTAGCCTTTACTACTGTTTACTGTTCATTAAAAATAAAGTATCGAAAATACTGTTTTTGACAACACAATCAAAAATACTAGTGTCCAATGTCAAAATTATCCAAACCATAGAGTAAATTGCAATGAATTACAGTCGTTTAGTTTCTATAGGTACCTGGACAACAGATCGAATCTCCCTGCACCAATTTGACATTGTTAATATTGCTATTTCAATGTCGTTAGCTTTGGGTTATTCTGTGATTTGTGTGCATGCTCTTATATAGAACTTCTTTTTTTCTAAATACTTTTTTTTCCTGCCTAAATATACTGTATTTTCTTTAAGAAAAGTTGTCACCCCAGTGACAGGTGTTTGCGAGGGTTTAGTGCATCAAAGTACGTATTGACTAGAAGCCCTCTTCTGCGCTTACCGTCTAACCACACCTACTCTGGCTAGATGGTGTACCCATTTGGCGAGATGGTGAGTTCCAGTCGGTTTCAGTCCAAGAGGTCCCCGCGCGCCAGTCTTCACCTCCACGAAATTGTGTTTGACAGTTTCGATAGCGTGTAGTGACATTTCTGAGTTTATTAAAATCAAATGCTGCTTTCAAATTTATTTACTTTATGGTTTAATTCGCATATAAAATTTTAGGGGTAAGCTCACAAGTGGGTCCAACTTAGCAAGGACAACCTATATCTATGTATATGTATAAATCTTCTCAACATATCTAATTTTCGCCTAAAAATTTATGTACAAAAAAAATTTATCCCAAAGATGAATCCGCAACGGAATGTAGCACCACCGAATGCTCAATGTGATTTCTTATAATGTAAAACTGCGTTCTGCTTTATTATACTAATATGATAATAAAACTGTGGGTTGAAACGTTAGTGCGGAGCGTGTGTTTTAGTCCGGGAGTCAGTGACCGAATTTGCACAAACTTCTAAAAGCTGAATTTTTTATATGTACTTACAGTGCTTTTCCACTGACTACGCTCAGTCACTTATGGTATAGATGTGTGTAGTTGTGGCGCAATTACAAAAAAAAAACTATTTTCTATATCCTTTTTTTGTATACTGTTAGTTTTTATACAAACAAAAAGCATGGTATCAGTGTTGCCAGCTTTTATGCAATCGTTTCACTCTGCTTTATTATATTGCTGACTCTCGATACACCGAGATATGGTTACCTTGTTGGTACCACATGGTTTATATGTATAAAGACAAGTAGTAGGTATACTAAAAATAGATTATCGTCCTAACGCGCCAACACCGATCTAACCGACCACAGTCTATCACTGAGCACTGATTACTATCCTTTATAAAAAAATCAGGTCTTTGAATGTCGTGATAATTTTTGGTCGCGGACTCCCGGTCTATTTTCTTATATTTCGCTTGTACGCGCACGGCACAAATTATACTTCTTGTAACAGTGCCTTTCTGTCGCTATCGATTTATAGGATCCACGCCACTCTAGCGCAAGATGCGGGCGTTTGATTGAGATTACAATTTTTTAGTAGTTATGCATTCACTTATAATATAAACGTTTACACTAATGTCAAATTATTAACTCTACCACCGCCGATGGATTTCTGTAGTACCAACATATGACGTTAAGCGCTGAATGTAGAGCTGGTGATTTATAGTTTATTTATTTTAATAGCAAAATAAACCAATATATGATTCAATTTTTTGGGTTCCGCATTCAGACGAGGAATCCTTATAGTTTCTCCATGCCCTGCCAGCATCAGTCTCTACGTATGTCACGGCCAGTTTACTCGCTAACTGTTAGTGCTTTATAGCTGTTTGGCAAGGTTATATTAATTAGTTTTAGCACGATAACTGTTAAATTTCAATAAAGCTAAAAGTAGCGCTAGATAAATCAAACGCTGGTGTTGTGATAGCCATCTTTATGGCGAGCCCGCTTCTTGTTTACAACGTCGTGGTTGGAATCCCAGAATAACGGGCATTTACCAATTAGTTTTTTTCTGCCGACGACGGTCCCCATTGCCGTCAGTAGTTGGCAGTTGTGAACATCCACCAACCCGCACTGGAGCAGTGTCGTGAATTAAGTTCCACGCACCTTCATCCCGAGGAGAGGCCTGAGCTCCTGTTGTGGGGCATAATGGGCTGATATTCTGTTGGCATTCGGTGTCATTAACGTCAGCCGTCGGCGGTGAATGGGTTAAATAAATCTAAAACTACTGCGCCTGCAATCCTGAAATGATATCGACTTCGAAATGGTCATAGGTAATTGAAATTATTAATATGTAAATTATAAGCATATAGGCTCGATTTAATCAAAAACTCGCCTTCAAAGCGCACGCGTGGCGGTGTATCATAAATTGTGTGTCTTAGATAAATCGTAGTTATTAACGCTTCTAAATCACGGTATGTGTACTATATATATCTAAATTGAAATAATCGTGTCGTGCTAAATGTAAAGTTTTTTTTTTCATACTATGGCAACGTCGTGAGCTTGTATCGTTTTATTTCGAACACGGCAACATTGATTAGACTGTTCGTGCGCACGGGCCGATCGCGCCGCCTCCGACAAATAATTTTTAGACTTTAAATGAAAATTTGAATAGGTGTATTTATATTTAAACGTGTAACTAATATTATAACGGTGTATTTATAACCTAAAAGTTGTTAACTCTTTCTTAGGCGCTGTTGTTTGAATGATCTGTCGAGTCGCGCGGGCTAGCTGTTTTGTTTTATTGACATTGGAAATGTTTAAGAGGACGATCGCTAGCGAAATAGAGAGAACAGACGAATGGCGGAAACGTCAATAATATGAGCGAAAAATTAAACGTCAAGAATTTGCATATAGAGTACAGTTCCAATGTTTCTTGAGTATGCGAGAATGTGCATAATCGCATATTTTTTTCTAATATTGTTGTATGGATCCCACACGGAGTACAGATAGTTCAGCAAGAGGTGGCATAAATAAACAATACTATTACATATGCATTTTTATACGCGCAAGATACAACATACAGTAGATAATGCACGTGTGTGAGTAATTCGTTTGCGCTAGTTCTTGTTGCAGTATCTGTACCTATTTTCACTTCAAGTAAAAATGATATCGTAATTTATGGCTTTTCCACTCTATAGATATATCAAAGAGTTGCTGAACTTATTAATCTGAGCATATAGATCTAAATAAACAGATATGGCACGCCCACCTTGACCTGCCACAACACAGATGACACTAAAGTCACCAGGACGAGAGAACTTGTTAAATTGTAGGTAATCTTGCACTTTATAAAAGTTCTCATATTATTTTAACGTCCATTGCTAGAAAATGTCTAATATCCGGGCCACGAAAAAAGGTCACGATGGTATATAATTTCTGTTTTTCTATTTTGAATGGGAGATGTTTAATGGCGGCATGAGCGGCATCAGTTCTCGAAGCAAAGTTAGAATCCAAATACATGTGTATTACCTGTTAATTTAGATTTCTATGGATCTGATGCATAATTCAATGATGATGATTTGTGATTTGGGAAGGATAAAAATTTATGTACGAAGCGCATAGATATTCCAAATCGTTTTCAAAATTAAGAGTCTCTAGATAATCCGAATTTTTGTTTACCAACAAAATTGGTATATGTTCAACAAGATGGTTAGAATATATTTACCATACTTTTTATATGACTTTTTGTAATTCATATAATAGTCTCAGAAAAAAATTATATGGCCAATGCGAGTGCGATGCGACCCCACCGCAAGCGATGCCCAGGGTGATCATGCGAAATTTCGTCGAATGGCTTTATAGTTTATGAATATTAATAACATAGAAGTTGGAATAATATGATGGACTAGAACGAGCGCTATTCAAATGAACTATTACAACGTCGTAAGCCGCAAACGCGGGAAATATGCGGCAAAGTGTGGAAGGGGTCAATAAGTACAGCGACAGTAAGAGACCGCGCAGACTTACAATTTCAAGTTCGCCAACTATCGAACAACAGTCGGTCGGTAGTTGGCTAATTTTTTTATTGCGCCTAATCAGAAGAGAATCTAGGTTCTAACACGATCGGTGTCCAATTAATTAGTTGGATGATTTAGTTGGATAAAATGTGCGGGCTATTATTAACTTACCTACTTGACTATTATTTACTCTGCGATTTAATTGGCCAATTTGAAATTGTAAGTCTGCGGATGCCCTAAGTCACGGGAAAGGGAAATAGAGCGTCAGAGTTATAAACGGCACAGACCATTTTTGTTTATTGAAATTAATTTTGTACCGGACCTCTAATAAACGTGGTGTGTCAAATACACTTAATTTAAGTGTATATCCGGTAAGGCAGCGTAAGCGTAATGTGTGTTCTAATGACTCTATATTACTCATACTTCTATGATTAACAATATTTTTTGTGACTATGTCTTAGAGTATAAACTAAAAAACTCCTCGTACCAAAAAAGTGTAGGTACTAAATTTGCCGGTAGTGAATAAAAATTCACTTTATATATATTTTCAAAATGGTTCCTTGTTTCCCTTTTCCAAGAAAGGAGGTCATCCCACGCGCATTTTATTTTTAAATTGTACGAAAATGTTTTAATATTACACTGTCGATAATATCCTATTATTTAAATATCAATATTTGTTTACATATTTCGATAAAAAACATTTTAAAGACAGGTTTAGTAATCAATTGAACTTAAAACACGAAGGTCTAACTAACGCGAGGTGAGTTCCTAAATAAGATTAGACTAAAATTCGGATGTTGTAAGCGGAAGTTTGTGGATTAAAAACAAAATAATTTGGGGTGATTTTACTACCGTGATGATGTGATGTCTGTGTGGTGGCGAACCCGCTTCACGTTTAGAAGAAGGTCGTGGTTCGAATCCCATAAACAGGCGTGTACCAATGAGTGTTTTTTCTGACTTAAGTACATAACTGTCACCGACTCCGTGCCTCTGAGACCCCGTTAAGCCGTCGGTCGCGGTTGCCATCATCAGATGGTAGTCGTTAAAATCCACAAATCCGCACTGGAGTAATGTGATGGATTAAGCTCGAACCACCTTTATCCGGGGGGAGGCCTAAGTCCCTGCAATGGGCCATAATAGGCTGGTATGGTAATATAACACAAATTCAGAGTATTTTTTGCTATGTTTTAAATCAAAATGAGTGTAATTCAATGACAATCAAAATCAATAACATTAACTGATATATTCTCAACATAATTATTCTATTCATTACAAGAGTTGCAATACAACTCAAAAATATTTTTGGAACTCACTTAGTCATAAGTGTGGCTCTCTGTGAAATAACATTTGTTTATCATGGCAACGGCCAAGCTTATGTTATATGGTTTAGCTGTTCATATTTATTAATTTAATATTTTAAAAACTCAGTTTCTGTTTGTTATTATAAAAATTGCAATCCTGTTAGCGAACTTCTCTTGAAATTAATTAAATTTAAGTTTTTGTTTACCTGTAAATATGCAAATATTATTTTACTTGTAAGTAGATTTCACGAATGCTCGGTACATTCCAAATAAAATTATTTTAACTATTATGTTTTTTTTTATTATTAATATTTTGTGCATGGATTTATTTTTAGAAAGACATACCATAGATTTTTTTATTAAACAAGCAGTATAATCAATAGCATCCTGCGACTACAAGATGATATGAAGTATAAAATTTTTGTAAAGTGGCAAGTTTTATATATTAATAGGAATTTAACTGTATTGAGAATAGTTACTTATCACCTGTGATAGCTGATGACAGCTAACATTGAATCTCACGTCGACTCTTTTTGCATTGATTTGATGAAACATGTTGATTTATTCATTTGTAATGGATTTTTTAAATATATTTTTATTTTATTATTTAATTAATTTATAAATTTTGCATTTATTGTAATAGAGTTATAATATTCTATAACGGAAAGCAATGGCGGGATGTTGTTGATTATTACATCTGTATATTGTATAGTCATATTGGTTTCACGTTCTTATACCATTTTAGTCGCACTTTTAAATTTTATAAACGTATTTGGTATTTACCAATCATGCATGTGTAAATATTTTATTTTGGAACTTTTTAATTTTTCAAATAATTCTTTTAATTTATTGACCTCAACAGCATGTGCAAATAAGTGAAAGAAAATTATACAACATGTTATGCCAATTACAGATTTCAAAATAAGTGACAGAAAAGTGTGTGGATGACTGAAAAATACCGCAAAAATAAAATAAATATTTTGTACAATAGAAATACGATTGAATATGATAAAAAATAGAAAATATTGATATTTTTATAGAGTTTAATTTGAAGGATACTGTTACTGGACAAATAACATTTTCAGTAAAATTGACCTAAAATTATTCGGAACCAAAAATGTATCTACACCACGAAAGTTGTTGTAAGTGCTGGGTAGGCGAGTGAGAACTGAATTTTGGGAATATTGAAAATCTGTGTTGTTAACTAGAGTTTGGCCAATGAATTGTGGCCATGATTATGTGTGTTTTGTCTCTTTTCGATGTAATAATACTACTGGAACATAAAAGGGACAAAAAACACAGTCAATCAGGGACACAGTTCATTGGCCAGACTCTAACGCCAGTTGGCCTTACTGAAGCGTGAGATGAAATTTCTGTTGATGAAAACGTTGCCTATGACCTCTAAACTATAATCCCGTGTGCACTGTTTTTGACTTGGAAGTCTTTCGTGAGTGTAACGTGAGCGGAAGGCATATCCATTAATTTAAATCTATTGTAAAGGTTTGAACGCCGAATGTAACCCTTAAGACTGCGCTTGTAGACTGGTTTACTATTGTATTTTTTTTTTTGCAAGTTATTTTCGGCCGCGCGGCGTGACAGATCTGTCTGTTAACGTATAAAATTATACTTTAAATGATATATGAAAATAAAATCGTGACGTGTACCCATGAGTGTATTTTGCTGAAAAAAAAAACGAGGCATTTCATAAATACAAGAACGAGTCTTAGACTACGGTCGCAATAGCTCACAGTCAGCTCAGCCACTGGCCGTGCGCTGATGTGGCCACAGCCTTATGAAGCTGATGTACGGGAAAATACTTTTTTTTGTATCGTAAATAAAGACGTAGTTTTTGATAATATAACTATCTTAAGCTATTATTCCTAGTGAATATGTGGTTATTTATTCATATAAATATGAAATCTAAATTACGGGTCAAGAAATCCGTTAAGGGTAACACATAGGCAAAATCAATTTCATATGCAGTATTACACACGGATCTTTGCCGCTGTGAAGGTATTTACAGAAGGCGTCGCAGTAGCATAAAATCGGAGCGCGAAGGAGAATAAGGAGAGGTCGGATAGCTCGCGCTAATCGCTCGTGCGCGCCGCATCCGCCTCCTCCCGCTACTACCCGCTGCCTGTGCGGCTGTACCTGCGCATTGAATCATTCGCAGGCAACTCGGAGCGGCAAAGATCCGTGCGTAGTACTGTACCTACTTGAATTGTTTTAGTATTAGAAGTGATATTTACTTTAAAAAACTATTGCTGCTCAAGTTTCTTAAATGATGTTATTTGTACCATAAATTACCAATAAAAGGGATTTTTTTTAAGTCCTTATCATTTTGGTTGTGGCTTTTATCAAGTGATCATCTTTATTTTTTACATTAACTACGTATTAATTACACCAAGTGGTTGTGGTCGAAAGTAAAATATTAAATATTTTAAAAAAACTGTTAAATCTATTTATTGATTTGACTCAGAGCTTCGCACTCATCTTAACTACGGGTATGGACGCGTGCCTCTGTATTTTGCCTATGATATACCCTTAACAATTTAAGTTGCAGTCATTGAAGGGAAATTAATTCATCATCGACACAAATGTCTAGGCTTCGAGTCGGAAAAAGCTGGACATTCTCTTTTATACAACGTGTTCGCGCCCATATTTTATCATTTTTGAAGGAGAAATGTATGACGTAATTCTGAATTCGGATAATCCGACATCACTGTACCAATCAATCGGTTATCAACTCCGCGGGCAGAGGGCGTTGTGCTTGGCGGACGGGACGCACAGTGACACACAAGCGGCAGGTGTAGGGTTCGATTTGAAGTAAGTTTCGCAGTTTGAATAACTAAGTTATATTTTTATTAATATTTTGTTAGAATCAGAACAAGTTTTTATATATCGTGCAAAAATAATGAATTATTTGAACGCGAATACTGTATGTAAGCAGTTGTCCACTCAGATGTTTGTCGGTGTGTCCGTCGTTAAATAATTCCCCCGTACACAGCTTGCTTTATAGTATATTGATAATACGGCGTATTATTATCATCAAAGTAAACGGACCACGAGTGTTTAAGCGCTAGATATGCTAAGTTGAAGCTAAAACTCACGATAATTTTATGACAGTACCACTATATACCTACAATGTGAACTAAAGTTAAATGTAGTTTAAAATCTTGTATACCCATAATATTCATTCACATTAGGTTTTGTGAGATGTTGATGGAATTATAACGCTCTGTTGAATTTTCTAATGATAGTTAAGAATTTAGTGTGAAACGGTATAATGACGTGGTTATCATAAATTTAAGAGCACATTTTAATATAATTACTTAGTATTGTTTACATGTTCTGGACAAAAGATGTAAAAAATTAATAATAATATTTGATACTTATCTAAATTTTTGTTCTTATTTATTTATGGCATAAATAAAAATTTAGTTAATAAATGAAGGGTATAAAAAATGTTCGATCACGATAGAGTAGCACGGTTGAACGTACTTGATAGAGTAAGGTAGAAGGACCCCCAGTGCGTAATCGACTGTTGATAAGTCTAAACGAATTCGATAGAGGTGCCTCGTCTATTGCGTTCCACTTTTGATATTCAATACAATCGTGCACAGAAAATCCACAATCGAAGCGAATATAGTAGCGGACAGGCAAAACGCAACAGTCATGTATAACTATAATATGCAACATGAGACAGCGCATCTGCTCGGCAAAGATTTCGAAGGCGCGAGTGCATCTGCCAGAGTGAGTGCCAGGCATAACAGACTGTCATGTTATGCCTGGCCGGGGGTATCAAATAATTCTGAAATTGTAGGGGTTTTTGTTTTTAAGGTTCACATATATATATTCATCTCGAAGGTTACGTGTATGTAGATATGACAATGAATGTAAAACAATAATATAAATATATATTAAATGGTAACATACAATGAAATACATACAAACAGAAAATACATGAATACAATGGCGCTTTCGGAGTCTGGTGTATATATAAGTGGTCAATACCCTTATATAATAATATATATGTATTTTGTAGGAGTTAGACTCTTGGGCTGTGTCGATTGTGAATAACATTTTTGTATTTTAAAAACGCATAGCTAGTAATGTTTTCATTTGTAAATAATAATAATAAAACTCAATTTTTCATGTTTGTCAGGACTTAAGTGATTTCTTTTTGAACATCGAGTCACCTCTATCGAAATGTAAAACAGGAACGTCGTCGTAAAAAATTCCCCGTACAAGCTAAGCATTACTATGTTATAAGTAAATTTATCACTGTATAATACGATTTTGATGTGAGATTGTTTGACTTTAGCGAATCATTATAAAAATTATATTGTTATGCAACGAATCGTAGCAAAATTCTTTGTGTAAATTTTAATTTTGTTTTGTGTGTAAAGTTGTCACACAAATGTTTGTGTTGAATTTACGAGTACAATAACTTCATATCATTAATTTGTCTATTTAATGTATAGATACATACGTCTGCTATCCAGTCTTATGAAAAAGGCACATTGTTGTCTATGGACGGTTTATCAATCGCCATTTAGCGTAAAAGTTTTCCTGAAATATAGTATGATATAATTTAATTAATTTATGCGGTGAATAAAAGCCAATACTTTTATTTATATTTGATTACATTAAAAAAATGTAAAAGTTTTAAACTGTGATTGGTCAAGTTTATAAAAATTAGAACATAGCCGTTAAGTAGCAATTGATACGCTGGTCCTATAATTTATATTTAAATAAATGTCGGCATAGAATTATTGAAAATTTGTTACATCGCCTTCCTAAATTATCGACTTATTTTCGTGTACACATAAAATTCTAACATGAATATGCACACAAGGATATTATTTGCATTTTTTCTTCATAAGTAGGTAAAAATTTACATATAAAATGATCAAAGCATTGAATTGCGAGTAAGCAGGACCTTGACGTTATATTGAGTCGAGTTAGCCGAGGATATCTATGCCAAAACTGCTTTTCACATACATATTCTGTTATAAAACTACAAGTTTATTTGTTTTTATTGACCTTTTGCCTCGCCGCAATTTTAAAATTGAGTACAATCATGAGTACAAGTGTCACAACAGAAGGAACGGATGCCACCGATTCTAGTACACTGACACATGGCGGTTGGATTCGACGATCTTACAAGATAGGTATGCAGATGTGTTTTCTATTTCGGAAAATATTTGTATGAGGATTCCGTTTTATATCTACATATCGTTGTTAAATCTAGACGTGGTTATGAAAGCTTCTAGTCTAGAACTTATATAGCACGATCTTTAGTGTAGCTGCGAAAAGGAGTTGTTTTTTACGTTCTATGGTTAAAATTCTCGAGAGAGAGAAAGTAGCAAAATTGTATAACCTCAACTCGAACTCGATGAGTTACATCACGAAACCAGTATTAAATAAAATTATAAAGCTGTGTCGATTAAGCAAATCAATTACTTGAATAGTACTCAAAGGCGACTTTGGTAAAACTTAAATATTTTAGTAATTCAGAGTTTTCCTATAAATATACACTAACGGCTTGCTTTCTTACCATGTTGACTGTTATACGAGATACGTTTTAATGTTTCTTACGTGAAAGTGTATGTCCGCAGTTGATACATCCTTACATAAATTGCGTTATTAATTTGTATTAAAGTAATTATTGTATGTGATGTGAAATCATGTGTTTAGATGCGACCGCTTAATTTACATTTTTATGTTAATCCACATAGAAGTAAAATTAAATACGTGTATCTGCATACTATATTTAAAATACAATGTTCCCAAACATAATGATAATGTAACAATTTCGTAAACAGATTTAGTTAATACGGTAAAAGTTTTTTCTTTGATTTATTTGGAACGATTATTTTGTCGTTTTTTTAAGGATCAATTCGTTATTTTGTTTTTGTCACACAACCACCCTCGTAGTTAAAGCTAACTTAGACGTTCTACATGATATTTATAAAATTGTGTATGCATGCTATACGACCAATTAAAGATGTATTTATTACAATCATATCGAAGGGATATTGCGACGCGGGTAGAGCGTACAATCGACCGCAAGTTTGTATCGACACATCGTTTAGTAAATTTAAATTTTTTTCTATCGCAGCTAAAGTACATTTTGTTCGAAGGAATAGTTTTTACAACTTCGCGGTCGAGTGTACTGTAATATTACACCACTGGCTCGATCTACCGGGGGACTATGGAACTGAAAATAAAGTTACGTCTGTTTTTTTTTCTAATATGCGTTTAAGGCTAGTGTTATGTTTTAAAATTATTTTATAATGTTATGTTGATTGTGTTGCCTTTGACTACGGAATCGTGTGTACGCGCCTGAATAACAAAATGCTAAATCGGTGCGAAATGAAACCAATAATAAACGCGGTATACTATCTCTTTCTTTCATACCGATGCAGTATACTGCGTTTCTTACTCGGTCCTCTTTCGCCTCGCTTTCGCGTACTGTTAAACAGGCGTCCAGGATTGTTAATGAAATGTCTGATTTTGTTGTTGGATCGCAACATGCGTTTCACCGTGCATATCTAGTTCGGGAAGTCAATCGGGGTTGAGCTGCGCGTAACGATTACCTGCTGATAATAATATGTATTCACTGTAATGATACCATGATATTATATTAATATGAAAAGAAACAATTCCTGAGATAATAAAAGGAAAATATTATAAATATGTGGGTTTTATTTGTAATATTAATATTCTCAACGAAAACTGAAGTCCTGGTAAAACAGTAGTGGAAACTCCTGTAGTGTTAGGATCAAACTCAAATGCTAGAAAATTCAATTTCTAGCGCCGAAAACCTCGCAAAGGAGAAGAGGTTTAAATAATAATGAAAATCCTAAACCAGAGCTTCGTAAAATAAAAAACCCGCCTGCGCAAAAGATAATTGACTGTAAAGATAAAAACAAGGTTGACAATTTATAAAATGTGAATAAAATATACCTACCACTATAAAATAAATATGAATCTTGTTTTAAAACGTATGAAAATCTATTTTAATCTTTACACAACAAATATGTTTTGCAATTTTTGATTGCCCTGTCTGCATACTTTATAACATTCAAGTCATATTTATATGATAGTCTATTTTATTCTCATTCTTATAGATTATAGAGCGTCTCTATTATCTTTTGAATTAATAATTTTTTACGCAGTTGGGTTTCTTGTATTCCGTAGATATAGGACGAAGTGTAGTTCGTAGTCTGGATTGGGAGTGACCGGAGTGTAGATACAGCCGGTATTCATGCAACCTTTAGTCAGAAAAAAGAGCCAGGAGATATAATAGATATAATGTGTTGATAAATATCAGCAGGAAGCATATTAAGTTGTGCTGTCAGTGCTTTATTATGGGCATTGTTGTTTTTTAATTCGTTATTCGTTTTCTTCTTTTGATGCAGAGCATTCACAACTTTCTAGTGAAACTATTTTGATATTTTGTGGTCGAATTTACATGATTATAAGGCACGATTTACAATTTCAAGTGTGATATCTACAATTGACAGGGCGTCAGCCATCATTTTTTAAGGGTCCGACGACGCTAATGCAAAAAAGAAATCTTTAGGCCTCCAACAGAGCGACGTTGATGTCGGTCGCGTGTGTCAGCGCTTCCCGTGATATCAAAACCACACCGAGCTCCGCTGACGATCAGTAGCGCGTTTCATATGAAGTTCTATACGTCGCCGACTTACGCGACCGACATCAGCGTCGTCGCTCTGTCGGAGGCCTTATAATTTTCATCGTGTCTCTCCGTCGCTATATTTATAAGCATAGGTAAATGAAACTGCATATATACTGAAGAGGCAGAGTTGATCTATATATTAATCAGTATAACGTTTTTCTTCTTATTCCATCATGTGGGCTCTCATATGAAAGCCCTTTGAAATACCTCGAGATGATATTATAGAATACTTTTCATTATAATAAGAAAAATAATACCTTAGGCATCCCACACAGCGCCATCTAATCTCAAAGTAAGCAAGTATTATGCTTGTATTATTTCACTTTGAGTAACCTTGTAGTTTATACCTACTAATTTTCTCTTTGAGAGTATGGACAGTCTTAAACAGGTTGATTCGGTTTATACTGACTTTTGCAAGGCTTTCGATAAAGTGGATCACGCAATATTACTTAAAAAAATTGCTTTCAACGGTATACGGGGCAACTTGTTGCGTTGGTTTCAATCTTATGTCACAAACAGAACGCAGAAGGTTGTAATTAAAGGCTTTGATTCAAACGTGATAACTGTGACTTCTGGTGTGCCTCAGGGATCCATTCTAGGCCCATTATTGTTTATTTTGTATATCAACGACATTGGCGTTTGTTTCAAAAATTGTCACTATTTACTTTATGCAGATGATTTGAAGATTTATTGCAATATTAACAGTGTTAGTGATTGTATCAAACTTCAAAATTATTTGGATTACCTATCAGTGTACTGCATCGCTAACAAATTGCAACTAAAATTATCTAAATGCAAGTCTATTACTTTTACAAAAAAGATTAATATCATAGATTTTTCATATGTTTTATGTAAGAAGCCTTTAAATAAGGTATCTGTAATTAAGGATCTTGGGATCATGTTAGATTCTAAGTTACACTTGGATGTTCATGTCGACCATATAACAAAGAAAGCTTTTCAGCTTTATGGCTTTGTTATGCGTACTTGTGTTAACTTTAGTAGATCAGCCTCATATATTTATCTTTATAAATTTCTTGTTAGATCACAACTTGAGTATGCGACACCAATTTGGAACCCCTTCTATGATAAATATAGTAATCAGATTGAATCAGTTCAACGTAAGTTTCTTCGTGCTGTTGATTATAAATGTCATCGAACGAGATCGTCCTATTCTCAATTACTCAAAAAATTTTCACTAACATCTCTCAGGGAGAGAAGAGTGCTCATGGATGGGATGCTATTATATAATCTTTGCCACAGCAGATTTGATTGTAATCGATTGACCAAACAAATTTATTATCGAATATCTAGCAGCTCGAGGCGTATACGTACAACGTATCCTCATAAATTGTTCATGCCTGCGCGCACTAGATCAAATGCTGGTAAGCGTGCGCCTCTGTGTCGCATTATGAAAACATATAATAAAAATTTTTATGATATTGATATATTTAAACTGTCACAAAGATTATTTAGGAGGGACATTTTGGCAGCTTTAGCTGAACATTTATGACTTTTTTTTTTGTTTAGTGTTTGTTTTTTCTAAATTCTGTTTAGTTTAAGTGTTTTTCATTAATTTTTTTGTTATATTATATATTGTATGTTGTGTATGTTGGCAGCTCTCAATGAATTTTTATGTAACTAATTCGTGGACAGCGTAGTTGACTGTGCAATTATTATAAACTGTTTACTTATAGTTAGATATATAAGTCTTATTGTACACGTTGTTTGTTGTCCTAAATAAATAAAAATAAAAAAAAAAAAATTATGGGGTAAAAGACTACTGCTAAACATACGTAGGTAATTTTTTTTTTTATAATGTATACATATAATATGCCTACTTTTTACACCCAGACACGAAACAAATAGACATTTTCATGCACGCAAATGCTTGTCCCCGGAGGGAATCTAACCCACGACCCTTGGAACCGCAGTTAGGTTCTCTAACCATTCGGTCGGTCGAAAGTCGTTTAGTCTTCCATTTCTGGAAAAATTCTCAGCACCCGTGTTCACCCTTGGAATTTCTATACAAAGCATTTAAAATGTAGAAAAAATCTCATGGGTAAATATTGATCACGGATGTTCAATCAAAATTGGTTCCAGTTACTTCAATGCATTACTTTTGGAATGTTCGATAAAACACACACGCACTTGGCTGATTTTAATTATTTTAATGGTGGGACTTTACCTTTTTTGATATTATAATAGCTCTGTAGTTTTTATTTAGGCAAGATAACTAAAATAAAAAATTAAAGTAAATCAAATAGTACTTAATTAATAAGCCTGTATTTCACCCATTACCTAATGTTATAAAATATTACAATTGCACAATATCCATAAAAATCATAATTTTGTTTCTACGTATTGCAAAGTCGTTTCTTTATTTAACCGATGCCGATGTCCATTAAGCTCCTTTCTAGGTTTTTTATGTCCAAGTAATATTTTGATCAATTGATTGAGGGGTTCTTCCACCAACAGCCACAGCACCGCTGCCGATGTATACGTGATGAAAATCGTTCCCCATAATATCATGAGCTGTGGGATAAACATGTTTTTTATTACTCATGTAGGATAAAAGCTCTTCTAGCACACTTCTTTTGCTCGTTCAAAAGTGGCTTGTCAAAGGCGTGTTTTTTTTTTAACTTATGTGCGGGAAAGTCACCTGCAATAAAAGTAGTATGTAATTCGCGTGATGAGCCCACGCAGGCTCACTCCGCTTACCGCATGTAAGTATATTTGCTGGCCATTTCTAATCTTTTATGGGCAATTCGTGTATATATATTTCGGCTATCTCGGAAACGGCTCTAACGATTTGGATGAAATTTTGTATTTAGATTGGTATCTTAAAACAGGTTTTTAAAATTAACTACGAGGGGGCGCTCTGCAGTAGATGTGTATCTTCGAAACGCCTGTACTGATTTTGATACGATTTTTTACATTATATAGGTATTACTTACAATACAATACAATACAATAGCCTCTTGATCCTGAAACTCCTTGTCTTTTGTTGTTCTTTTTCTTTGCATTATAATATATCTTGGAGTTCAGTGTGCCTCCTGGCAAAGGCCTCCTCTAACGATTTCCACTGCTTTCTATCCCTTGCAACTCTTCTCCAGTTGGGACCTGCTGTAAGCTTGAGTTCGTCCTCCCATCTTTTACGCTGTCGACCTCTATTTCGTTTGCCATCTCTAGGGTACCATTCTGTCAAAATTTTGCTCCATTTCTCCTGGGGGCTCCGCAGCATATGACCTGTCCATCTCCATTTCATTTGGTCTATCTTAGTGAGGATGTCTGTCACTCTTGTCCTATCCCTTATAGATGTGTTTCTTTCCCTGTCTAGTTTCCTAATTCCCAGCATGCTCCTTTCCATAGCTCTCTGACAGTGCTCTAGCATATCCCTGTGATGTTTGGAAAGTGCCCAAGTTTCGCATCCATAAGTAAGGCAAGTGAGAATGCAGGTGTTAAACACCTTGCACTTCATGTTATTGCTGAGGTCCCTTGCTTTCATAACCTCTCTCAGTGACCAGTCTCAGTGGGGCGCTCTGCAGTAGATGTGTATCTGCGAAACGCCTGTACTGATTTTGATACGATTTTTTACATTATATAGGTATTACTTACGAGTAGATAATTAAATAGGTTGTACAGTTATATGCCACCAGGGGGGCGCTGCAATAGATATGTGTCTCTAAAACGGCTGGGAGGACCTCTACACGGTTTTTTTGCGTTATATAAAGATTACCTAAGAGCAGGTTCTTAGATAAGGTTTGCGATCATGGCCCACCAGAGGCACTGCAATAGATACGTTTCTCTAAAACGGCTAGAAGGATTTTGACCTGGTTTTCTTGCGTTACATAGATATCACCTAAGAACATATTCTTAGATAAGGTTTGCGGTTAAGCGCCACAAGGGGGCGCTGCAATATATATGTTTCTATGAAACGGCGAAGAAGATCTTGACGCGGTTTTTTGCGTTACAAAAGTATCAGCCGAAAGTAAGAGCAAGGTTCATTGTGCAAACACATACGATTACACTAAAAAAACCGAGCGAAACCCGGTCGCCTGATTTTGAAAATAAAATATCGAAATCTTTGACACTGTCTTCTCAATCGTATTAGACACCCGAGCGACTTCAGCTGTCGCTAGGGCAGCAGCGACGTTGGTAAACTTCTCAAACGATGGAAATACGTTGCCTTGGGAAGCATCTCACGTATTTGTGGCGTTTGGGGTCGAAACAATGGAACCGTGGGGTCTGAAGAGCTTTGGTTCTTCTAAGTTAATCGACGCGCCTGGTAGATGCCTCGAGTGATCCAATACCGTTGGACAACGCATATGCCTTACTATACGGCGAGGTTTATGCCCACAGAACGAGGAAGAGTATTTTGTACTTTAAAGGAATAGATATATATCTCAGTCGTTAAATGAATAAATCGAAAGTGTTACCTCTGCAGTACCTGAACGTGATTTTGATCGATCGCGTTTGGAATTATTTTTCTCCTCCTTGTTACCGGTTTCAGCGTTTTACTCATTATCCTAGACTAAGTAATTTTTATTGGTGATTTAGTTCCAGACGTAGCTATGTCTAGTACGCGTAGGTACAAGAACGTCATCAATATTATTCACTAGAGTGCATAATATCCAGCTCCAAAGTAAGAAGAGCTTGTATTGTGGGTACTAGACAACTGATAATATTCTTTATAACATATACATACATAGATAGTTTTTACACCCATACATGGTGGGATTTTATTATATTTATTTGTCCCGGGCGGGAATCGAATCTACACATTTAACTTACTAGATTTATCATTATAAAATTGACTGGTGGGACTCGTAGGGTTTCATTTCCATGAAGATACTAATTAAACTAATGTATGTAGGTATATAACTGTCACTGACTGTCTCGGAAGGCACGTTAATCCATCGGTCCCGGTTGCCATCAATAGAAGGCAGTTCACTAACCCGCACCGGAGCAGCGTGGATTAAGCTCCAAGCCCCTTCATCCAGAGGGGAGGCCTAAGCTCCTGTAGTGGGGCATTAATGGGCTGATGGTATGGTATACCTACTAATAAAACGGAATGTCAAAATACACGTTATATACATACAACGTTATAGTCGGACATATGTACTAGTGTGTGCATAGCGCCATAAAAGCCTCTTTGGAACAACGTGTGTAGTAAGAACGCGCTGTAGGACACCCGGCCGCACCACGCCCAGCCGCGCCATTCCATTATGCCACGGAACAAACCTATTGGGATCGAAAACTGAAAATGTTCACTTTTCTACTGATATAGCTTTGGAAGGTATTTTGTACTGAGGCAACATTGAGCGGTAAAAGTAATTTTATTTTCGTTAAATTATGGTTGAATGAAGAATAAAATAATGTAACACTACATGGTATGTACCTACGTAAGAACGTATTCTAAGTTCATAGATTTTACATATAAAATCGTAAAAATAATTTTATAACTGTCTAATATACCTGATGTTCGGCTGAACGTAGTCCAAACTTACAGAGCGTGGAGAGCTTACCTATAACTAAACAAAAAGTTAAAAAACATGAAACTTTAATCTTGTTTTTCGCGGTGACCTTTAGTTTGCGCCGTATGTTCACCTGAGACTGTTTAGTTTGGTAAGCTCTACACGGTCTGTAAGTTTGGAGTACGTTCAGTCGAACATACGCAGGTAAAAGATAGACAAAGTAATAAACAATATGTTTCTCTATCAATAGAAGACAGGTACGAGTAGTTTGCAACAGCATCAACACCATCTTCACCACAGGTTGACTAGATAGGTAGGTTTGTATGCATAAAAGTATGAATTGACTAGAAGCTCTCTTCTGCATTTACCGTCTAACCACTCATACTCTAGCCTGCTCGTATAAGATGATCAGTTTTAGTCCGAGTTTCGGTGCGCAAGGTTCCCGCGCGCAGCTCTTCACCTCTGAGAAATCCCCGCCAACCCCACAAAATTGCGTAGTCACTTCAATAATGTGAATTGCATGGACATGTGAATTGACATTTATGACTCTATTAAAATCATAAAGCCAAACGCTGCTGTCAAATTAATTTCCTCTATGATTCATCATGATTGGAAAAACATTTAATAAAGAAAATATGTACCATATCGTCAGTATTAAAAGTGAATTGGATTATGGATACAGGTCCTTGTCCCAGTCTCATTGCATTTGAATAGTCTACGTTCACGGTTTTATCTTTTCAGTTTCTAATTATTAATTTTAATGAAATACAAATCTAGGTCTTTTTGTACCTATAAAATTGATGATCTACTATTCACAAGGCCTACTCAGTAGATGACTCAAACACAACGTTCATGTTATGAAACCACGTTAAATTAACTTGATTTTTGTATCATTTCTGATACACGAGCGTAGTAAAAAAAAACTGATTTGCAGTTATAGGAACTGCCGACAGAAGTGAAAACTTAGAACTTTTACTATTAAAATTAAAATTTTCATAATCATATTTAAATTATCAACATCAATCTGGTTTTCACATCGATTGACACTCCGAGCAATGACGCAGCTGCCAGCGACACGAAACTGAGTAACGCTTTGGCCTTACTCCCCACACTCAGCAGTTAGTAGTGGAGATATAGGGAATAACCGCCTTCTCGTGTGAAAGCCGATTGTTTCTTATATCTCCCCCACTTATATTATTTAGCGTGACGCATTTTCGTGTCGTTTTAGGCTCACCCCATGCTATAAGAAGTTTCACTTCAAAAAATTTCTATTAACGTATCACAAATGATACGTAGACAGGGAAGCTGTTAACGGGAATTCTATGTATCTAAACATGGAATAAAATAATTCAAATAGGTGCTACTTAAATTTCAAATCGATTGCATGTTTAGTTAAGCTCATCCATATTAAGTCAACGACTACATTGACCATTGTCTTTGATTCACGAAGACACCCGATCTCATTTGAAATATCAATTTTAAGGGGATAGTCTTTCAATCCGCAACTTCGAATTGCCACTGCTATTTCCGTTTCAATCCCTTATCCCCGACCTATTCCTGAGTGACAGAAACGACAAGAACAAATTCCCAAAAATACCTAAAAAATACCCGTCGAAACAGCTTGCGGGCCGTGACTGTTTCCACTCCTGTAATATGTATGAATTGGAACCAAAATTTGCAGTCTTTAAAAAAGGATGTCCATAGGGCGGTACGATTTGTTTATTTTTTTTTTGAAATTCGTATTAATATCGAATTTACGGCTCATTATTTTAAAAAACAAAGAACCGAGGGAAATTATGTTTTTCAGGATTTTTTCTAAAACAATTAAACAAGATATCAAAAATCAAAAACATACCGCCCTGTGAAAGTATTTCTCCTATTACATATATTTTTTCTATAAATATTGACACAGAAATACAGCGAGGATTAGACACGAGCCGAACCTTCTTATTTGTATGAAAAGTCTACCCTCTTAATGACATATTTCCTAAAGTCAATTTCGTAAATACGCCTTTCCCGAGCTGCTGTATATAATTTTTCGTAGTGTACAAACGCGTCACCGATGTAAAAGGCCGCCGGCTGCACACACGTTACTCACCGATCGAAGGCGAGCTCCAGAGGCAGCGCTATAAGGGCAGATGAGTAATGCGGCCGCCAGCGCTGCCTCTGGAGCTCGCCTTCGATCGGCGCGTGTGTACAACCGGCGGCCTTTTACATCGGTGGTGCGTATTGTATATAACTTATATTTAGTTAAATAAAAAAAAACTCACTTTCATATTTAAAAACCGCTCCAACGATACATATCAAAACTAGTGTTTGGAAGACAGGTTTGTACAGAGCAGCATAAGTGACACGCAGCACAGTCGGAGCATCGAAGCCGTCCACATAAAAAATCCCGCCAGAAATAATAACTCCCAGCGCCGTAGGAAACAATGCCCAGTACAACAATCGATACTTCTGAAAAGTATAATAATAATAATGCTTGGACATCTCAGACAGTACCGTCTAGTCCCAAACTAAGCAAAGCTTGTATTATGGGTACTAGACAACTTATAGGTATGTTACACTCAGACGCGGTATAAATAGGTATGTTCATGCAGAATCATGCACACGAATATTTGTCACGAGTAAAATGTTATACAACGTAATATAGTATGTTTGATTGAATTTTTTTTGGTGATTCAGCATAAAGGGTTAAAGTAAAAGATGGTGTTTTTTTTTAAATTGGAAGTGGATACTATATTTAAAAAAAATTACGTTTATAAATTATAGTACCTAAGTATATTTTAAACTTATACATGTGGCGCCATCTTTATATGACACACCGATGCATTCGAATGTTTTTATTTCAAGCAATAGGTACGTACCCCCTCCTGACCCTGGGGGAGGCCTAAGCCCCTGCAGTGGGGTAAAATGGGCTGATGATGATGAATAGGTACGTATATTTTCGAAGTATTACATGTTTATGCGTTTAAAAGCTTATAATGTTTGTTAAAAATTTAATACCATCAGCTCATTAATACACCACTGCACGGGCTTAGGCCTCCCCTCAGGATGAGGGTGTTTGGAGCTTGACCCAACACTCTGCTCCAGTGCGGGTTGGTGGATTTTAACGACAGCCAGATGGCTGTCATTAGATAATGATGGCGACCGGGACCGAAGGCTTAACGTGCTCTCCGAGACACAGAGTGATTGTTAGTTATGTACATAAGGTTGAAAAAACTCATTGGTATATGCCCTGGGATTCGAAACACGGCTTTTTAAACAAGGAGCGGGCTTGCTACAACTGGACTATCACAACACGAAATGTGTTTTCGCTTAACTTCATTTTCGATTTTGACTTTCTTAAGAAGCAGTCTTTGTAAAGGCGTTTTCTACTACTTCCGGGAACAAAATTTTTCTGTATAGAAAGTTGTCTAAATTGCGCAAAAATGTCAGTCGTATGAATATTAGAATATTAGACGTAGTAGAGATAGTAGAGTGTGGACAGTGACAAACAGTTTAAGTGTAACTCCTGTAGTGTTTGTTGAAACGGTTTCTTGTGCTTCAGGTGTGGTATTATCATGAAACAATTATAGCGAAGATCGGTTGACAAGTTGGGGCTGTTTTTTTGCCAGTTTCGTCACCATTGTCCTAAATTCTTGACTGCATTGATGCACCGGATCTAAAGGAAGCCGTAATAGATATGTCGCAACTGGATCACCAAACAGTCGCACCATTAGATTTCTGTAGGTAAGTTTCTTTTGAGGGAAATGTTCTGGCATTTGATTGGGTTGAACCATCGGGTTTATCGCTTGCGGTTGTCGAAAAGAATCAGTTTTTCGTTGTTAAGGCCCACAATCTTTTCGTTTATGTGCATCAATGCCAGACAAGTTTTCATATTGGTGCAAATGGGTCAATATTGTGGGTCTGATAACCTAAAACCATGCAGCTAATTCAGCATCCGATTCATCTTCATCGTGGTTTGCAATTATTTTTAATGACTTTAGCAAGGTTGGTCTTGGTTAATTTTATAAGTTATGATTTTCACTGCGATAGAGATAAAACCAAAAACTCACGATGAGTTTATTAGTTAGCTTTCCTTCGTACACAGCATGATGTATGATATTTTTTTTTTCACTTGTTTCAGTGTATAATATTTATAGTATATTGAAGAAATATTCAATTAAGTATTAGGCGAGATATAGTAATACCTAACCAAGGTTATGAGTTATTGATCTTATGTAAAATCTCACATATTACCATAAGATGAAAATATTAATAAAACATATGCCTTACAACTAAAAATAGGGTAATTGCCTAATCTTGAAAGTTCAGATTTCCAATCATATTACACATTTGCAAATAGGTAGGTAGGTACCTAACAAAATTAGTATCTACTGCTTTAGTACCACGAAGGAAATCGGATTCAATAGAAATAACTGAACAAAGGTCCCAAATTGAAAAAAAAGCAGGTTTTATTTTCGCTCTATGTGGCCACTACCACTCAATAACTACCGCAGAGCATTGCCACTACCAATTTCATACTGAAATCCTTTTATACTCAGTGATGGATTTATCAGCAGGCTGAGTAGGCTGGAGCCCAGGGCGGCAGATTTTATGGGCGGCAAATTTGGAGTGGCAAAAAAATTTTAATTACCAACTACAGTACCTAATTTAAAAGATTCATATTTATATAGGTACCCAAACACTAAGATTCGAATTACCTAAATGTTATTAGATCCACACAAACAATTCGACATGTAATAAATAATATGTTTCACATCTACCTAATCGATCGTTTCGAGACCCCATAGTACACAAAACATAAAATTAAAATTTTATTTAAAAAAAATTTTAATAAAACGTTATGATTATGAAATAAGGTTATTAGTTACACTAAAATGTCTTTATAAGTATGGAATGAGCAAGCAAAAACGTCGTAAAATTATTTAAGGAGACTTTATAAAGAATTTTTGAATAATAACACTGTTATGGTTTTTTTTTTGTAGTTACCGCCATCATCATACCACACTTACACCAAAGAGGGACTTAGACAAATTAAATGAAACAACAGAGGTTAGTGCCGCCCACAAGAGTGACACGGGCGGTGATCTGACCTTACACATTACTAATATTACACAAGTACACAGGCATAGTAACAACTTTAAAATTATTGGACGCGCCCAATGTTTCAAAATATTCCGCTAACATGTTCATTATCATTAATATATCCCTATACCTAGTTACCCGAAACGGTTTTCGAGTGGCGCGGCATGGCGACCCTCCGCACCGCACTCTACCCTCTACCCTCTTTCGGGGCTGCACACTAGCCTTCCGCAAACAGAGTTCGTTTAATTAATTAATAGTAATAATAATAATACCTGGGACATCCCACACAGCGTCATCTAGTCCCAAAGTAAGCAAAGCTTGTATTACGGGTACCAGACAACTGATATATATTTACTTAAACATTCTTTACAATATGTACATATATAGATATTTTACACCCAGATACGGAACAAATTAACATGTTCATGCACACATACATTTGTCCCGGGCGGGAATCGAACCCGAACCGACCCTTGGCTCCGCAGTTAGGGTCTTTAAACACTCGGCCAATCGGTCAGTCAATAATTGAAATAGAGACTGTACCATGTTTATTTTTGCATAAATAAATGTGTATGAATTGATATTCTTATAACTTGATATGCTGAATCACGTGAGAGATCTTCAATAGAATAACTATAACGTTTAAATTATATATTATTTCAGAGATGTCGGGGCAGAAAAAATTGTTTAGAATACTGTTGGTAAGCCCTCGAGCCATAGATGTGCATAAAATCCATACCCTGTATTGAGAGACATCCACTCGGTCTTTCTGCCAGCGGTAAGTGAGAAATCCAGCTGCCAAGCCCATAATGTATGTGGCTAGATTTGTGTGTCCACGCGAATACGACAATCTGAACGTGGCGTTTGTGGCGTATAAATTGCGGTAAGATCTGAAAATGTATGTAACGCGTTAGATCTGGAAGTGATTCCTGAAAGTCCTGAAAATCCATTAAAGGCTTAGAAATTTCCACAATGATGCGAGAAAATCGGTTAAGAAGGGGCTTTCCGCGTGATAGCCCATACAAACTTTAAAACGGTCACGACGTTAATACGCCTTTTAGTCTTAAAATGTTTTGAATTATAGAGTCATTTGGAGTAGTACTAGGTTTACATAGAGCCAAAACTTCGAAATTTCTATAATTGAGATGTTTATGGCAATTTCGAAGATTTGGCTTTGTAAAAACCTAGTTCTAACTCAAATGAAACTATTATTCAAAACATACCAAGATATAATTATTGCATATTAACATCAAAATAATTTATGAGCGTTTCTGTAGGCGTTCACGCACACAGCGCCTTCTTAAAGAGGAAGTGGCCGAAAAATCAATTACTTTTGATAAGGACAACTTATACGCACGGACTTCGCAAGTTAAATGATAGCATCTGTTTCAGCATACAAATTTATTGAAAAAAAAAGTCAACCTATGCTTACTTACTCTGGCCTCTGCATAACCACGGCGTCCAAGTCTTGAAAGTAAGTCTGGGCGGCGGTTATTACAAGAGCTATTATGAACAACGCCCATAATGTTGTTCTGCGCGCGCGGTCAGAACGAATCAGTATACAGATCACCAGACCCACACAGAATAGTTGGGTGTCTGCAGCCAGATACCTGAGATAGAAACTTAATTATTTCCTATACCGTATTCTTAGAACAAAAAAAAAGGGAAGACAGTAGAGCGCCGTGAACACAATAACGAAGGCTCTTAGTAAGACTCTATGAAAGTTCTGAGGTAACTTATGAAACGCATTAGTAAAGATTTATGCAAGTTAATAGGTAAATTTATTATTAATTTTTATTTTATTTAATAGAAAATCCACAGCCCTTAAAGTAACATAAGGTTTATTAATATAATATTACAAAACTTAAGATCAATAATTGATTTACGTTTTAAAGAAATTCAGATCTTTTAAGATTTCAAGTCAGCAAGTGAACCCCAAAAATTATGAAAATATCACCAAAATGTGTATGTTATCTTTCTTTATAATTATCTTTCATTCCGAATTTTACTTACCCTATTTTTCAGCTTAAACGACTGCAAAAAGTGTTTAATGTTACTCTATTAAATTGGATTTATATATCAATATTGTAATTATGTGAAATGACCCATATAGACATAATCACAACTATGTAATATGAATCCGCAGCTGTGTTTGTTTGTCCTTTCTTCACGTCGCGTCGTAAGGATGAAACGAAACGACGTGATTTTTTCACAGAAATATTCGAAGGGGCGGAAACTAACATGGCATGGCATGAATCACCATAGTTAACTTTTTTTCGTAGGGATAGTCTTTGACCGCTATATATCACATTCAAATGGTTTCTCACCAGTGTGTTGTGTATGCCTTATAACATACTACGAAAGACACTAACCGTCGAATCATATATTTTCCAATAGGATTGTTTTTCGTTAGTGTGTTTGTGCTCTTATATTCAACCTAAGTATTGGAACACCTAAATTTTGTAACTACCATATAAGTATATTTAAGTACCATGTTTGCGGCATGCAATAAGCATCTTCATACACGTAGTTGTTGATGTATAGCAGATGCATCCACCAGTACTGGCGACAAGCTAGCGCCTCGCTCTCCACCACTAAACCCCACATTGGACCTGATCCCGTCCCTCTGTACCATGTGCAGATTGTACCCAAGACCAAAGCGTAAGTTGGAGTCAGTCTGAAAAGTAAATATGGCCATGGACAGATCGTGCCAAACATCTTGTAGCTTCTGAAGCTGACCTAGATGCGTTTTGTGCAAGTGCGGGGCGCGATTTCGACTTAGTGATACCAATTTTTCCTACTGCGACGCTATTCGCTTCGGCTTCAGAGCGAACAAGAAGTTTAACGCGAGCTGTACCTATAGCGTGATAAAATGCAAATTTACAGTATTTCAATGAGGTTGGACCAAATTTTTTAACATATAGTACCTATTTATATTTTTTTCCGAAAAGATAGATCAATTTATACCTTCACCTTAAAATAAAAAGAAAATTGTCTTTAAATTTCTTAGTTATTTTTTTAGATTAAACAAAGTCGTAATATATTTATTGATTTGGGAGGATTACAAATTCTTATATAATATAATAATAATGTGAATTGTGATTGAAACAGTTGGTGATTTTGTTTCGTACTTATTAATTCAAGTACAACTAAATCGGTGTTTTCGTGCAATCTACATATCTGTACCTAAAGCCCGTAACAGTATGTTTGTGATTTTTGTGATCTGTGGTCCTGATAATTAATAATATGTAGTCTGTGTCAGTCAGACAACGATCACCTACGATATACAGGCTGAGGTTTTAATGACCAGCCAAATTTTAATATAATGATCTTTGGTAGAAAACCGATAACCGTCTTGTTTCATTTTAGTATCGTTCTATAGAAAAATATTGAGATATGATTACACAAACCTTTCCCGAAAAAACCAATAACTCTAGGCACCATTCATGCCCGCCGCCCCATTCCGTTTCAAGGCCTCGGGCGCGTACGTTTCCTGTAGCGTTAAGAATGCAACCGAAAGTTATAAACTAACACTGTAGATAAAATGATTTATTGTGAAAATGTAACCCATATTTTTTCATTTATGCAATGAGGTCTATTGGTGATACCTAACATCTAGAAAAATTTTGGTTGGTTACTAAAATCTCACCTTGTATATTATTATAATATCTGAGAATATATACAATTTAGTGTTATGTTGTTTATCAGAGGAAGTACAAATAAACGATATAAAGTGTTGATTTGTTTTATTAGTTCAGTAACTGTGACTGACGTCTAAAAAAATATCATTGTCTAAAAAAGAAAAAAAAATCTCACCTAAGCCATCTAAGGACAATTCCGTGAATTATTTGGGTCCATTTCACATTATTTGTCTCGGCATGTAACTGGAAGTTGTATGCAAGCAAGTATGCGGACATAACGAAAAACGTGGAAACCACAACCGACCCGTTGAAGAGGATTTGCTTTGAAAAGTCGTTGAATGCCTAAAAAATAAAACAAAATAATTATTTAGTAAATAGATTATTGTATGAAGATATTAGTTATCCTCAGCTTGCTTCCTAAAAAAGCAACATATATCCTATATAGTTATTATACCAGGATTGTATCTATTTACATGTAAAAATGTCAACAAAATAGGTTTCGTGTTTTTTGAGCTCCTTATAAATGTTCGAACCTCACTCGGTGCTGCTCTGCTCCTAAAAACACCAAACGCCGCCGCGCCGGCGCGCCGTCAAACATTTTCAAAATTTAGTGTTTTACAACCTATGTACATGTAGATATCTAATTTAGTAACATGCCTAGTACAATAATCATACAAAAATCATACATAAAATAGATATATAAATCAATCGACTGACCGATTGACCGAGTGCTTAGAGACCCTAACCGTGGTCTTCAGGGTCACGAGTTCGATTCCCGCCCGAGACAAATATTTGTGTGCATAAACCTGTCTATTTGTTCAGTGTTGGGTGTAAAATATGTATATATTATGAAGAATATTGAAGTATGTATATCATTTGTCTAGTACCCATAACACAAGCATAATATTTGCTTACTTTAGGACTAGATAGCGCTGTGTGGGATGTCACGACTCACGGGTATTAATTACCACAAGTATTATTGTAATATTAATGTCTATCACATATTCGTAGGTGAAAGTGATTTGCTTATGACAGACAGCTAATCTGTTGTACGTAGGTTTATTCATCCTAAACGTAGGTTAGGTACACGTTTTGTGTTATAAACAAAATGTAGGAAAATTCTTACCGTTTCTATGTACAAAGGATTCTCGACATATGAATAACTCATAATCAGTACCGTGTGAGAGAAGAACACGCAAATCATCGTCATTGTTCTGAAAAAAAAAGTTCAAAGTTACATATAAATCTGAAACCAGAGTCCTGGATCTTATTATTTTTATAGGTACGCAAAGAACCAACACAGCATACTGACTAAAAATACCACTAAACGTTGGTTTTCCCTGCGATATATATTTATTTCGTAATGGACACGGGCACAGGCCCCGAAAACCTAACCCTCAAACTCGGACTCAATTTTGGCTTAATGTATTAGCTACGTATGGATCTTTGCCGCTGTGAAGTTATTTACAGAAAGCGTCACAGTAGCATAATAGGAGCGCAGAGGAGATGAAGGAGAAGAAGAAGCTACTCGCTAGCGTGCGCGGCGTCCTCCCACAGCTACCCCTCGCTGCCCGCGCGGCTGTGTTCATAGAGACATTCGAGGATTCGACATCAATTATTAACACCGGTTTCGGAAACCATAATCAAAAACAAAGCACGATCAATTTTAAATGAGGGTTGTCTGAACGCGCGAGTACATCCGAACCATCGAATATAATGTAAAAATACACACTTGACAAACGTGTCAGATAGACGTGAGACTTTGAAATAAATAAGGCGTGAGCGTCGAAGTGATTCATGGATCTATTTCTGTGTAAACTGTTATTAAGTGTAAAGAGAATTATTCGTTTTATTAAGTTGTTGAGCGTATGATACAGAACGCGGGGTCCGGTCATAGAACTATTTTGACGTGTAAGCTATATGACGTGTTTAAACTTACTGCCAGCTTGATGTAGGTTACTATCAGCTTCTGAGCCCAAATAAAGAAATTTATTTTTTTGTTGAATTAACGCATTTTCACCGCTATTTAAGTTGTTACCGAATGCTTTTCGATGTCAATTACCTTGTGTGAACGTAGCGTCGATAAGACATCGTTGCATGTAATGAAATGGAAAATTTGGATATTTAATAAAATCAATAAAAAAAAATATATCCGAATGTATGGAAAATGCTGTCAATTTGAACTTTTATATGCGTTAATTTAGCAGAAACGAAAAATAACAACTTTTATATTTGTCACTTTAATTATTACATTCTCTAACTTACCTAATTCCGTGGAAGAGTTTAATCCTTTTTAGCCTAGCATCGTTCCCGGCGCCGCTCGGGGCCGTCATTTTTGACCAATTTCGCCGTACGGAGAAGCACAACAAGTATTTTTTACCTTAAACATAAAAAATCGCTTTAAACAAAAAAATATTTCTTACCTCTTAATTCAGATTTGATCTGTATAGGTAAGTCCGCGGACTAAAGGCATCTTAGATTAGGTTTACTTAAATTGCAAAGATGTTCGTATATAAGTCATGTTATTATTATAAGCTTTTATATGTATTTAAAAAAAAAGAAAGCCTCTCTGTTTGTTTGAACGCTCTATCCATTTGTACGCTTAAATAACTCGATAATCACTAGTCAGATGAACATAATTTTTTTTTTGGTATGGAAATACTTTATCAGGCCAGGTTTTAGTATGCTATTGATACCTAACCTAGGATATTAGCAATAACAGTGTTAGAGCATCATGTAGGAAAAAAAACGCGGTGCGGGCGGGCGGTACGCAGATACGCAATACGTGGTACGCAGCGGTGGTAATTTATGCTTTAGTATCCAGGGTGCCTGCCAGGTGAGGAGGAAAGGTCGTGGTCGTTCGCTGTCCACATCATTAACCACTGCCTAGCGGCACTCGATCCACTAAGACATCGATATAATGAAAACATACGTATGAACACAGACGTAATGCAGGCACTTGACGTTTGTCGAGCGCCGAGACAGCGCTATGCGGGTAAAAGTGAAGGAAAAGAAGCTTTCTCTTTTATCCGTATAGCGCCGTCTCTGGCGCTCGCCTCCACTCGGCGAGCGTGAAGTGCTGGTGTAATAAAAAATCTAGAGTCCCTGTCACTAAACAACCAATGAAGCACTACAATGACGGCCGGTGTATGTGTGAGTGGAAATTCGCAGCGTACTGGCGGTTGCTAGACTTACTATGGTATGAGTGTGTTCAAGTTGACGCGTGCATATATGGCCAGCTGACTTACTGGAGGGTGCATTTTACAAATCCGATAAAAAGAAACCAAACCCTCCACTGGTCAGTTTCTTTAATACCTACTACAATTTCGCTGATTCGACTGTTTCATCTATTACAAATTTTTATCCATTAATCGGTTCCTTTAACAATCCATTTTTCTCGATTCCACAGTTTATGTAATTTGTCAGTGATGGTATAAGCGTTGAACAACAAAGGCAAAAAAATATGTTTTTCCGGTTCTAAGAACCTAGGAATTGTATCCAAGTAATGGCCAGGGATAGACATTGGTTTGGGCCCGCAAGGCTAATGCCTACATCGCAAAATTCATTAAACGCCAATATTTTCAAATTAAAAAGCTTTACTGATATTTTTATTTTGACTCATCAACGAGGTAGGTATTAAGTAGATATGTTTTTGGTATTTATATTGTTAAATATTTACAAAACAAAAAGTTTAAAAAAATTAAATACCTAACTAATAAAAAATTAAATAAACATATTTTTCTCGGTAACCGTTAGTTTGCGCCCTCTGCTCACTTGGAACTTTTTGTTTAGTTCGGTAAGCTCTACACGCTCTATAAGTGCTCTTAGACACTACCACGTTCATAAAAGAATGAAATAGTATTATTTATTATATCTATTTTTTATATTCCGACAAAACAAGAAACATTTCTTAATAATTGACGGAAAAGAGTATGTATATGCCTTTACACACACTAAACAGTTCGACTTAACGAGGATTTTATAAAAAATACGTTCAAGTATTAAAGTATAAATTTATTTTCGTCGAAAGCTCTTTTTACACTGTTGTATCAGAAAAATAATTATTTAAATTAAGGGACCAATGGACGAAAATGACTAGCGAAATGGGGCAATTAGGGAACTGTACAATCTGACCAGTAATTTCCCTATTCGCCTAAATAAGAACCAGTAAGATTGCTTTTGTAAATATCGTTAGTAGTTAGCTTTTTCCCACAAAAGCTAATATTGTCTCAATTAAACAATTTACTTGCATTCGACAAACTTGTAATATTACCATGGTGGTAATATTTCTAAGTAGGTTACCTACCTAACTAATTAACTATAGAAATAGAGCGCGGCAACGCGGCAAGTATCCTTGGCACCTTGCACCCGTCGTCTCTTTAAAATTTTCTCGTGTTATTATTTAGAAAATATTTTTTATTTGTAGGTATTTTTAGTTTTTTAATTAGATTTTAATTTAGAGTAACTGTTATTATATTATGTAAGCTTATTAAGTATGCATTACTGTACAAATATAATAAATAATAATAATTTGTAACATTTAATACGCGCATTACTACTTGATAGATGCTATTTGTGGAAATAAATATTATACCTCTTATATCAAGACTTTTGCTTTGCTATCAAAGTAAAAAAGTTGAGTGGGAGCTTAAAACGACGACAGTTAAACATATAAAAGATAAGAAATCTGTTTATAAAACAAAAAGAAAAGTACGGTCAGACATAAAAAAAAGATAGGTACGGGATACATATATGAATAACGGCACGATTAAATGTTTTGAAAGTATTATTATAGTACGTAATAAAACCCATCTGTATAATAAGGATAATAATAATAATAATAATACCTAGGACATACAGCACCATCTAGTCCCAAACTAAGCAAAGCTTGTATTTTGGGTACCAGACATCTGATATACATATTTAAATATCCTTTTTTAATAATATATACATATATACATATTTTACACCCAGCACGGATCAAATAGACATGTTCATGCACACAAATATTTATCCCAGGCGGGAATCAAACATGTGACCATTCTAACACCTCGGCCAATCGGTCAGTAATCTATATTAATAAAATTGAAGTGTCAGTCTGTCTGTCTGTCTGTCTGTCTGTCTGTTCCGGCTAATCTCCGAAACGGCTGAACCGATTTCAATGAAACTTTGCAGACGTGCAGAGGGCATTACCGCGGGTAACATAGGGTACTTTTTATCTGTCTGTCTGTCCATCTGTCTGTCTGTTTGAGCTGATCTCAGAAACGGTTGAACAGATTTCAATGAAACTTGGCAGACGTGCAGAGGGTGTTATCATGGGTGACATAGGCTGCTTTTAGTTTTTCTGTCTGTCCGTCTGTCTGTCTGTTCGAGCTGATCTCAGAAACGGCTGAACAGATTTCAATGAAACTTGGCAGACGTGCAGAGGGTGTTATCATGAGTGACATAGGCCGCTTTTAGTTTTTCTGTCTGTCCGTCTGTCTGTCTGTTCGAGCTGATCTCCGAAACGACTGTACCGATATCAATGAAACTTCGCAGACGTGCAGAGGGCATTATCGGGGGTGACAAAGGCTATTTTTTGTCAATCTCAGACTTGTGACCACATTTTTAAATGTTTATTTTTTCGAAAGCATCAATCTCAGACCTATCATGTTGGTACTCAAACTTGATGTTTTGACGAGATCTATGTGACCGTGTGACCACATTTTTAAATGTTTATTTTTTCGAAAGCATCAATCGCACAGCTATCGTGTTGGTACTCAAACTTGATGTTTTGACGAGATCTATGTGACCACGTGACCAAATATTTAAATGCTTATTTTTTCGAAAGCATCAATCGCAGACCTATCATGTTGATACTCAAACTTGATGTTTTGACGAGATCTATGTGACCACGTGACCAAATTTTTAAATGCTTATATTTTCGAAACCATCAATCTCAGACCTATCATGTTGGTACTCAAACTTGATGTTTTGACGAGATCTATGTGACCGTGTGACCACATTTTTAAATGTTTATTTTTTCGAAAGCATCAATCGCACAGCTATCGTGTTGGTACTCAAACTTGATGTTTTGACGAGATCTATGTGACCACGTGACCAAATATTTAAATGCTTATTTTTTCGAAAGCATCAATCGCAGACCTATCATGTTGATACTCAAACTTGATGTTTTGACGAGATCTATGTGACCACGTGACCAAATTTTTAAATGCTTATATTTTCGAAACCATCAATCTCAGACCTATCATGTTGGTACTCAAACTTGATGTTTTGACGAGATCTATGTGACCGTGTGACCACATTTTTAAATGCTTATTTTTTCGAAAGCATCAATCTCAGACCTATCGTGTTGGTACTCAAACTTGATGTTTTGACGAGATCTAGGTGACCACGTGACCAAAGATTTAAATGCTTATTTTTTCGAAACAATTAATCTCAGACCTATCGTGTTGGTACTCAAACTTGATGTTTTGACGAGATCTATGTGATCACGTGACCAAATTTTTAAAAGCTTATATTTTCGAGACTATCAATCGCAGAGTTATCGTGTTGGTACTCAAACTTTATGTTTTGAAGAGATCTATGTGACCACGTGACCAAATTTTTAAATACTTATATTTTCGAAACTATCAATCGCACAGCTATCGTGTTGGTACTCAAACTTGATGTTTTGACGAGATCTATGTGACCACGTGATCAAATTTTCAAAAGCTTATATTTTCGAGACTATCAATCGCAGACATATCGTATTGGTACTCAAACTTGATGTTTTGACGAGATCTATGTGACCAAGTGACCAAATTTTTAAATGCTTATATTTTCGAAAGCATCAATCGCAGACCTATCATGTTGATACTCAAACTTGATGTTTTGACGAGATCTATGTGACCACGTGACCAAATTTTTAAATGCTTATATTTTCGAAACCATCAATCTCAGACCTATCATGTTGGTACTCAAACTTGATGTTTTGACGAGATCTATGTGACCGTGTGACCACATTTTTAAATGCTTATTTTTTCGAAAGCATCAATCGCAGACCTATCGTGTTGGTACTCAAACTTGATGTTTTGACAAGATCTACGTGACCACGTGACCATATTTTTAAATGACAATTTTTTCGAAACCATTAATCTCAGACCTATCGTGTTGGTACTCAAACTTGATGTTTTGACGAGATCTATGTGACCACGTGACCAAATATTTAAATGCTTATTTTTTCGAAAGCATCAATCGCAGACCTATCATGTTGATACTCAAACTTGATGTTTTGACGAGATCTATGTGACCACGTGACCAAATTTTTAAATGCTTATATTTTCGAAACCATCAATCTCAGACCTATCATGTTGGTACTCAAACTTGATGTTTTGACGAGATCTATGTGACCACGTGACCAAATTTTTAAATGCTTATATTTTCGAAACTATCAATCTCAGACTTATCGTGTTGGTACTCAAACTTGATGTTTTGACGAGATCTATGTGACCACGTGACCAAATTTTTAAATGCTTATATTTTCGAAACTATCAATCGCAGATTTATCGTGTTGGTACTCAAACTTGATGTTTTGACGAAATTTATGTGACCATGTCATATTACCTAATTTCATAAAAATTTCATAAGATTTCTTAGGCAGTTAAATTTCAGAATGTTCTAGAAAGTGTTACAATGTTCTACAGCGTCGCGTTCCTTTAGCTGTCCCACTACAACTGTGCTCAACGCGAGCGAAGCCCGCGGGCGGAAAGCTAGTTAAATAATAATTATGTTCTTATTACAGATTAAGGTAAATTGCTGATATTATAAATATATTACATTTGCCCTTAAACTAGACCTTACCTGCTACGTCGTTTTTAGATTCATCAGACCACATCACGTCATATAGGCTTCCTATTACATTAATCATAATTATAACAATATATATCACAGCCATTAATATAAAACTATTATCTATTATAATATTTTCTTTACGTCTATTACAATATCTTATATTTTCCAATCGGACTTGCAATTTGTAGTCCTTCCATAGAGATTCGTTAAGGCATGCCTCAAGGATACCTTCTAGGTTCTCTGTATTGTTATTTTTTTGTCTTTCCATATGCTTTGAGCAAGTTCTAGTAACGCATACTCCTCTGTGTATTTGCGTGTGGTTGAAATGTTTTGTTGTACACAATGAATATTCCTGAAAAATAAAGAAAACAAAGCTTTTAGAAGTGAAGGCTTATCAAATTCTAAACCCGCGAATACGAAACACGGAAAGAGATAGAGCGCCATTATAGTCAACATTACCGGAATGAGAGAACTGCTGGCTGCCATGTGGTGACTGAGTAACTTACACAAGTCCAATGGATGCAAAGTACGTGGACAAGACAATGTATTTTTACGGTTTTACCGTATCTCTACGCTAATAATTATTAATCTAAATGTATAACACCTTATTTTGTCTACCATCACCATCTGCCACCATCTTTAATCTATACTATCCATCTATGACTAACAGTTATCATGTCCATTAGAGAATTTGATACTTCTGAAAACAGTGCAGCATCAAGGACACAATAAACTCCATCTGGCTCCAGCAGGCACATTTGGTAATCATCCAGCGCGTATAATGCTGGCAAGCGGGCATACTCACTTTCTGTTGGAAACAAAATTAAAGATACACACATCATCAGATATCAATATTTGTATTTGCAGTTATGATGAGATATACTTGACTCTTTTAGATGGTTTTCGAATAAAGTTCTTTAGGTTAATTAATGAAAACGCTAAAAGTGAAAAATATTGAGATGAGGAATGAAGGTTTGAAGACGCGTATATCATAAACATATTTATCTATACTATATCTTACTTATTTGCACTGTAATATTATAAAGAGGAAAGATTTGATTTTTTGTTTGTTAAGGATAAACTTAAAAACTACTTAACTGATTTTAAAAATTCTTTTACCTATAGAAAGCTACATTATCACCGAGTAACCGGGCTATATTTTATTTTCCAATTAGTTTTACGCCCGCGGCTCCGCTCGCGTGGACTACACAGTTGTACCGGGACCGCTGTAATTTTGCATATAGATATAGTTAACAAGCTGAAGAGTGACATAGGATACTTTTTATCCCGGAAAAGGGGTCCTGGTACCACAGTATAGTCCACGCGAGTTGTACCGCAGGTGGAAAGCTATAGATACATATAATTAAACTGTTACGGAGTCGTGTCTGTACATTGAATATTTTATTAAATTAGTCAGGTGAACATAAGTAACGATATAGATGAGAAAACGTTAATTTTTTTATATATTTGTCCGTCTGTCTGTCTGTGCATCCATCATACAAAAAACTATGGGACGGAGTATGATATTTCCATTCCATCAGCCCTTTTTATACCCCACTGCAGGGGCTTAGGCCTCCCCTCAAGGTGAGGGGACTTGAAGCTTAAATTCACCACGCTGCTCTATTGCGACCGCCATCTATTGACAGCAACCGGGACCAACTGCTTAACGTGCTCTCCGAGGGACAGTCATAGATAGTTATGTACATAAGTTAGAAAAAACTCTTTGGTACATGCCCTGGGATTCGAACCACAGCCTTCTAAACAAGAAGCGGGCTCGCTACCACTAGGCTAACTCTACTCTACTAACTCTACCACTAAGACTATGCAATGCGGAAATACGTATAGTTCACAAAGTATATTCTATGAACTTACATTGTAAATATTTATGTTTAACTTCCCAACCTTTGCGCGAAGTATTTACTTACACAGTTTTCACATTAACTTTAGTACCAACTTAGTCTATACCACGTCCTGGTCATATTTTTAGGTGCCTAACTATTGAGTTATATATGCTTTATAATGCATGGAATCACATATTTTGCTTTCCTCGCGTAAAAAGTAGTACTTCTTTTGCACCGCTTGTACCTAAATTTTGCAGATAAGTATATATAGTTCGCCTCAAACTTTATGGCGGATCGGAGCGTGCTTACGCAGGTACAGTCATATACCCCTCGCTCCACTGCGTCCCGCTACACTTAAAACTGGTTACTGCGACGCGACTTGTGCCTATGTTCACATCCGCCATAAAGTTTTATTGGAACTATGTATACCTAGTTACAATTTTGTATGACATATTTGTTGTTTCACTTTCCTTTGTCCTGATAACATAGGATTTCAAATAAGCTCGATAACATTAAGGTACGAAAAATTTCTTTTTAATGTACCTAATTTCTTAAGAAGAAGCTGTGTGCGGGAACCCTTATGCAAACGCTATAAAACGATTTCAGCGCCATTTTAAATTAGAAGTATATAGAGCCAAAAACTTCGAAATTTCTATATAAATCTAGTTCTAACTCAAATGAGACTATAATTCAAAACATACCAAGATTAAATTGCGTATTAACGTCATAATTTTTTAAGTGCGTTTGTATGGGCGTTAACGCACGCAGCCTCTTCTTAAGTAAGTAAAATACTAACTATAATGTCCGTCTGTTTAACACCTATACATGGAGCCATATAGCTGGGCTGTTAAAGTATATTATTTTGTAATGCACAAAGGTTTACGTTAAAAGTACATCATGCTGCAAGTATAGTAGGCTGCATATTATAGCCGAAGTTGGACTGATGATGACTATAATAGCCTGCTTACTGAGTACGAACATCATATACGATGTTCTTCAATACATTTGCGATTAAAATTAGTTAAATATTTCAAATGTAATAATGGTGAGAGATTAGTGCGGCAATGGACTGCTTTTCGTGGTTTACGCATGCTTTACAAACAGAATGCTCGTTTCTGATTGGTGTAGAGTTAAAAAGGCCTAGTACTGTAAAATACAACATTACGGTTCAAGTTTCGATGTCACAAAGACCGTATTAACAGCAAATGTATTGAAAAATATTGAAATAGTAACAAAAGAGCAAAATTACGTATCCTATTAAAAAGCTATCTGTAAAAAATTATGCAAAGTCAGCAAAGTCTGGCAACAAATTCGCTGTAAATATTATTAAAATTCCAAGAAGAGCCAAGTTAGCCATTTTATGATTACCTAACTTTGTTTTGACTATAACTTAGCAAATTAAACTATACAGGTAAATAAAGCAAAGTATATAAATATATTCCAGAACCCCCAATAAGTGTGTGCTAACATCTTATGGTGAATAAAATATTTTGAGTTTTGAGTAATTTATAACTATTTGTGATAAAGGCCCAATTTTGTATTTTTATTTTATACTTGAACTTTTGGACTTGTATGGCGATTATAAAATTTTTGAACTATTTAGCGGGTGTTCGACTGAACGTAGTCCAAACTTATAGTTTGTAGAGCTTACCGAACTAAACAAAAAGTTTTAAAAAATTTCAAATAACTTTTTCTCGGTAAACGTTAGTTTGCCCCATCTGCTCACTTGAAACTTTGTTTTTAGTTCGGTAAGTTCTACACGCTCTATAAGTTTGGACTACGTTCAAACCGAACAAGCGGTATATTATATACCTACGGGATGTTCGGCTGGACGTAGTTCAACTTTAAATATGCCTTTCTCGGTAACCGTTAATTTGCGCCATATAACACTTGAAACTTTTTGTTCAGTTCGGTAAGCTCTACACGCTCTATAAGTTTGGACTACGTTCAGTCGAACACTCGGTAGATATACCCTGTGCGATTATTTGTCAGCCGTGAAAATGATAAATAAATTGTTAAGAATTTTATAAAATACAATTCACATCACAGTACATCGTGATTACGTATCAAAACGAGTTCGATAATTTGGGGATGAAATAGTGATGCTACGGAACCCTAATTGGGCGAGCATGCTCGCGCTTGTCTGGTTTTTTAACTACATATTATATTGTATTTTAAGTAAACTTAACACATGTCCTTGTACCATGAGTCAATGTCGTCTGCACTAGTTTTCCTTACCGAGCATTTAATACATATTACGTACAATTTCGCTCGCACGCACGTCTCGCTCACAGACATTAAGATGGAATTGCGACCTCCTTGGTCAAGCGTTTATTGTCTTTGCCAACACCTAGAGGTTGTATATTCGGTTTCCGGGTTACGTTTTTCTATGGGGTTACAAACTGAAAGCTCGTCCTTGTAAATTCTGCCATTTTGCTTCTGGTCAGGGTTTAATGTATAGATAATTTTGTATAGCCAATAATAAAACTATCAGACCTAATAAAACACTAGTGTACAAGTTTCTTTCATAAGCCGTTCCTCTTGTTTACTACGCACAGGTTCTCTGGGAAATGCGTGGGTTTCTATCCTATATATATATATATATATCAATTAAAACAACTAAGAAAGCCTTCATGAAACGTAAAGGAAAAGCGTAAAAGAAAAAGAAACAAGAAGAAGCTAGTAGGTACTTACTTCATTTGGTTTTATTTACAAACTTTTAAAAAACACTGAATTACTATATCCAATAGTTGTGTTATCCAGATATTTATTCCTAATGACGTGCTAATGACACAACTAAGTATTCACAACTAAGCACAACTACTTGATCCACGTACATACAACCGTTCCTTGTGACTTAAATACGATCAAAAAAATTTTTTTCAGTTATTGTTAATATTACTCAAGAATCTAGACTTTTAATACCTACAGAAAAACAAACCTTTGTTGGAAAGCTATCCTAAACGTTTTCGCAATATTGTTAATTAATTATTCATGGTGATAAGGGGGATAATGCCATAATTTGTACCTACGGCCTGTCTAACAGTTTATCCTCTGCATGACCTAATATTATATTCCCGTTTATTAATTCTGGATTAATCGTGAAATAATATAACGAAAGCCGTCATGGCCAGGAGAACTTTTGAAAGATAATCGGTTTCTTTTTTTAGGCTACTGTATTTGATTTAGGGTGCACGCATATGCCTTTTAACAGTTTAATAAGCGCATTTTACGGTATTTTTGTAGACTGCTTTATTTTCTTTAGAGTGCAACCCAGTCAACCCTATATACCTACTGTGACATCATTGGGTGCGGTGTCTATGGCCAAAAACAATTATTGTATTGATATATTTGTGTATATCTTTTACGTAGTCAAAAGAATTCTGCACATGGAAAACTTGGACCGCATTATGAAAGTTTCACCTGGATAAATGTACACTTTGGAGAGATCGAACGGCTAAGCTTTCTTCTACAGATTAAGGGTGCTAATAAGCTGATACCAGTGCTTATCAGTTTAAAAGCAGGTCCTATAGCTTACAAGGATGCGGCTGTAGAGCAGCTTGCAAAACTCAAAACTGCTGATTGTAATTGTCGTAGTGAAGTGAAGTAGCATTGCGCACTGGACTGCTATTGTACATAGTGATACGCGGCAAAGGTGGATAACAAAAATACCAGGAATAACTTTCTTTGAATTGATTTTTGATGTATTTGGTGTATTACAGAGTAATAGCGATGCGAACTGTATTCAACGATTTATCTTATTTAATGATCATTTTCCAAAACACTATAGTTGCTTATAATATTGTATGGCGTTAGATTTAATAATTTTATACAATTATTGTTTTTTGTAAAATATAAATTATGTTAGAATTTTCGTCGATGAATCGTTCTATGCCATAGGTTATAATCAACCGTAATTTTATAGTGTGTTTGATGGGTGGTTTGATGTGAAACATTGCTATGTAACTCAATAATAGATCAATATGTAAAACAATAAATTATTAACACTTAAGTACCAAATTATTATTTAATAATGATTTCTAGGGTTACGAACCTCAAAAGGAAAAAAAACTGAACTCCTATAGGATCACTTTGTTGTCCGTCTGTCTGTCTGTCGAGACCCTTTTTCTCAGAAACTCGTAGAGGTATCAAGCTGAAATTCATATCAAATATTCAGGTCTACTGTCCCTTGAAGCTGTGAAAAAATCATATTTCTAAGCCAACGCAATCAAAGGATACAGCCGTTTATACTGCAAATTTTCTATGTTCGCAAGCAAATCAGAATCTACAGGGTACTTCCCGTATACCTACTTAGAATCTTGAAATTTGGTACGAAGTAACGTCTTATAGCACAGGTAAAGGAAAAATTGCGAAGAGCATAAATTTTTAGTTACATCAAATAATAAAATATTTTTAATAATTTTAAACTTACTACTCCTTTCCTCGTGAACGCGTAGATGTATTAAATTGAAATTCATATCAAATACCTACTCAGGTCTATAATACCTTTAAGCTATGAAAAAATCAAACTTACTTTTACTTATATACCTACAGGTTTGTACGGAACCCTCGGTGCGCGAGTCCGACTCGCTTTTGGCTGGTTTTTTAAATAATTTTATTTGAGTATGAGTTTTTCATATCCCCTACAATGAGTTACTATACAATAAACTTCGTGAATCGCGGCAGCGGCGTTTGCGTTGCGACTTCAGCTTCGACTGTATTCGATAAATTGATTGCAAATGCAAAATTTAAAAAAAAATTAATAATTTCAGGAAAACATTAATAAATTAAAAAACCACTATTTGAGACACGTTTATGAGCGAGGGAGGGGTGTTGTTACAGGGCAGAATCGTGTCCAGCGGGATCGAAATTGTCTAAAACAAACCCGGTTAATAAATTAACAGAACTTGACCAACTATCCAGTTTATGAATAGGTAATTTAAACTTTTTTGAACATCATGAAAATCTGAGGTTGGCATACTAGTATACCAAAGACACCTATTTTATTTTTTAGTTCTGTTCAATGACTCAGGATCCAAAAAGAACTCACAAATCAAATCTAACCCGGTCAACGCTTTTTTTTATCTGCTGCTTATGGGTCGCTACTTTGTGTTACTGTATCGAATTGCTGTCTCTACGTAATTGGCGTTCTTCTCAAAAATTAATAATCTAATATCACATAAATACGGCTGCAGGTTAGCAGCTTAACTTACTAGTGTAAACCATTATCTATTATTAATTTAGTTATACAAGCGAAAAGTTGCAGTTAATAACTTAAAAATCATACCTAATTAAAATTTAGTGTAATTAAACTTACCATTAAGATTATATAAAACTCCATAACATCTCCCAAAATATACTATAAATACAAAACAAACCGGACTAAAATATAGCATTGTAATTTTTTTTTATTTGTAATTGTCTATATATTATTTAAAACGCTTTATACTTGTCACCTCGAGTGCGTGTGATGGAATAGTAGGTAGCCGCCGCAGAATATGATCCTCTCCGACAAGAAGTGACCGCGGCCTCGGATGATTTTTCCGCGAACGGAAATTGACCTAGGGTTATGTCACTGAAGTAGAAAGAACATGAGACCCTTACTGCCCTTTCTATCTTTGTGTTTCAACACAACCTTTATTGTAGCTGAATATGTATGTACCACAAAAGATCTCTTTGCAAATGAAAGGGATTTTTTAAGATTATTGGTGTCTCTTTGTCTGTTACAGGCAGATATCTCGGAATATACTAAACCGATTTTCATGAAACTGGTGCGAGAATAATTCTTTGTGCACAGGCCATACATAAAAATGTGGACTAAAGACAAAAAAACTCATTAAAATTAGTAACATGTTGTTTTGTAGGTACCTGTCTATTAGTGAAGCGATCACAAAAATATATGACATGTCTATAATAATTGAATTTGCTTTGACCTGCTTTAGCAAATATTTCATTTGAAATCGAGTTGAATGAAAATTATGGTTTTGTCACCAAATTTCTCCTACGTATAAGTACGTATACTTGCTAATTTAAAAAAAAAATTATTAAAATATGTTTATCTAGATATATAATAAATTATTTATTTTCCTGGAGCAGCCATGGGATTTAAAGTCTATTTCAATTTAGTATGTGTACGGGCCGGGCCGGCCAGGGTTGCATGGCGATGCTATGGTCGGCTCTCAGAACAATTGTAAGGGTCCACTCTAAATGTGGTCACTGTTTTTTAATTCATACTTTCCCACCAACTAGTTAGAACTTGCTCTTGAAGTTTTGATGTGAGGTCTAACTGTCGAATAAACGATATGGCTGATCATTCGCCTTTTTATACTAGTTTTGTAAATAATAATAATTATGTATTCATAATGTAAAGTTTTAACGCGTTTTCTGAAATCAATTAGCGCGTTTTTCAGCGAACCTATAAGAGCTTTTCATTAAATTCGAGGCACCCTCTGAGGGCAGTACTTATTGAAAGCCTTCTACAAGTTCTGAAAGTCGTCTACATCCCCTGGAGGGGAGCAGGTGCGGGTGTAGGGTTGCCCCTGTACCCGAACATCATCACAACCCCGGCGGTCGATGGGTAGTCCGCCTATTCTCGTCGGGCAGGCGGCACGTCGTCTCGCGATGCGCTGAGCGACGTCAACAGTTTACGTGGGAGCGGGCGTCCGGTCGGCGACCGCGGCGCGGGCTTGGTGGATGGCGTGCTCCACCTGCCCGCCCATGTGCAGTCCGCGGTCAATCTCGCACCCTAGGTAGCGCACGCTATGTGCCCACTCGATGTCCTGTCCGCTCAGCGACAGTTTAGGTGGCATGATGCACTGTTGGCTGGTCAGCAGGGCGGTCGTCTTCCCGACGTTGACAGCCATCCTCCACTTGTCCAGCCACTCCGGCAAAGCGTCGAGTATACTCGCTGCATTTTTTCAACAGCCAAGTTCGCCCACGAGATGAGGTGAAGAAGGCACTGTCGTCTGCGAAAAGTGCAAGCGTGACGTCATCCTCGTCATCCCTAAACCGCCCGCTCAGGGTGGCGATGTCGTTCGTTCGTGCCTTGGGGTACTCCGGCTTTGATAGGGCGATGTGAAGACATTGCGCCCTGAACAGCCACGTAGAAGCTCCGGCCTCTCAGGAACGACGCTATCACCCGCACGAGTGCCGGCGGGGTGCTCGTTCCGAGCAGTTTGAAGAGCAGTCCGCGGTGCCATACGCGGTCGAATGCCTTCTAGATATCGAGGAAGACACCGACGGTGCGCCGGCCAGGGCTCTGCTCGGACGCGAGTTGGTGCAGCACTCTCGTGAGCTGGAGCGTCGTGGAATGATGCAGGGGGAAGCCAAACTGCTCGTCCCTTAAAGGCAAGCAGGGGCGCAGCCTCCGCAGCAGCAATCGCTCGAACAGCTTTGCTATGTGGGGCAATATTTTGTCAATGTCAAATATGTCTACTCCATTTTATTATGTAAAACCCATGTGTAAAACCATGTGGTAAAACCCCATTTAGACATTCGCGTCGAGTTTCGCTTTGTCATTCGCCTCTTACCTCGTTTCAATATCGACGAGACATTCAGCAGATTATGGTAGCGTTTACACATTCGTTATGCATTTATTACTGTACATCGTGTGTGAATACCACGGACGCGAGGCGAGGTGAGAGGCAATTGACGAGAGCACTGTTCAACACCGTTACCATGAGTTTCATCACAGTTTCATGTACTAACATTCGCTTGCGTGTACGTTAAACATTTGTATGGAGAAATGTACAGCGCCTCTGGCGGTACCGAATAGAACTAAAATTGCTAGTATGAGTACTAGCAACTATACACACTCGCCGAGCTCAGGTGAGAGCCAGAGACAGCGCTATACGGATAAAAGAGAAGGAGGAGATTTTTTCTCTTTTATCCGTATAGCGCTATTTCTGGCTCTCGCTCTGCTCGGCAAGTGCTTACAGCACATTCACACATTCGCGTTATGCCTCCTCGCAGTTCATGCGAATGTGTAAATATACTTAATTGTCTGTGGCTGCTGGATCAGAGTCACAAAATAAGTAGAGTCAGAGTTGTCAGATCTGTCAGCACAGCGACAGTTCTGTGTTCTGTGAATCAGTTTCAATCAGTTTCATTTCTACAGTTTTGCAGTACTGTGGTTTCATTTTCAGTCAGTAAATTACATCACTAGTTTCATCCTCGGTTTCTTCCACAGTTTTCCATTCTATTGGGAAAGAGATGGGATTGGGATAGTGTTTTATTTAGCAATTAAAAATAAGTAAACAAATAGACTGTGTTTAATTCCAGTGGTTTGTGAGATTAATTAATAAAAATGCAAGAGAAAATATTACCGGAAGAAATCTCCAATAGTTTGAGGGATAGGGTGTTTTTTGCTGCCCGAGATGGGATGTCTTTAACATTATATGCATTGTTGTATGAAAAAACCACCAACGAAATAGACGAGCTATTAAATAAAGTGAGTATATTCTTAATTATATTTAGTCAATTATGTAAATTATTAACGTAATCATTAATTGGAATCCTATTGAATTAAATAATCTGTTTGTAAGCACAGGGAATACAAGTCATGATAAACACAATGTCATGTTAGTTTCTATTTTTATCGTTAATAAATAACCATATGTTTCCCTTTTGCGCGTTAACTGTCTGAACATGCTTTTGTTAATCTGTGTATTTGCTTCGTAAGAAACTATGTGGTCAAACAGTTAGGTTATTTATTTATTCTCTGGGTGTGAAAATCTCATCATTGTGCCAAAACAGCTGGTGCGCCAGGTAAACGACATGTCATTGCACTCACGACATTTGCGTCTAGAATACAAACAAACTAAAAACCGTATGATGAATTAATAAACTTATTGGAATAATAATAAAATTTGGATAGTGCGTTTTAATGTTTTATCCATACGTTTTCTTAGATGTCTTATCCATGGTTAGTCTTATGAATTGTAGAATTATTTATTTAAATTGAATTATTTTAACAATATTGAAAGTAATTTCTAATAAACATAATATTTTTTTACCACTCATATAAATTATGTTTTGCTTGTTGTAGTTATGATAATAGGTTATTTTTATGCAAGCCTAAAATTACCCTTGTCACTCCTTTAATAGTATTGCAGAAAGTAAAAAAATTTATATTTTTTATTTTAGGGTACCTACTATTTATATTCAAAAGGGTTAAAAGTACCCTATTACAATTTTTTCACCATTAGTCTTTCGTTAAAATAAGGCATTAACATTTCTGAAAATGTGGAATTATTTATTCTGTTAAAATTATATTATTTATCAATTTGCTGTATTTGCAAATAAGTTTGATATTTGTAAATGTTTGATTGAAAGTCAGTAATATGTCATTTACAATTAATTTTTTAATATATATTTTGCAGGATGTATGTAGTGATGGTATAAAATGTACACCTCTAACCACTGCCGCACGACATGGCAGAGAAGGTGCTGTTAGAATATTACTGGAGAAATTCAGGCCACCTGTGCGATTGGAAACAGAAGGGACGGTCAAATTCGATGAATATGTTATTGAAGGTAAGTGTTATACTACCAAGCCACAGACCAGTCAACCTTATAGACCACGCTTTGACAGGGAGTAGCATTCGCCAAGGCTATGGTAGTGACACTACCATAACTACATAACTACGTCTCTTGTGAGCGGTCAGTTGGAAGCATGTCGGAAGCCTATTTGTCAGCGATATTGTCAATTTTGAACGAGCCAATGAAAACTAGCCGATCTCTCCCCGCACCCCGCCACTTTTTGGCGATTTCGTTTTCGTATCAACGTTTATTAAAGCGTGGTCTATAGGTTGACTGGTCTGTGTACCAAGCTAAGAAGGATGTTCGGCTGAACATAGTCCAAACTTATAGAGCATGCAGAGCTTACTAAACTGAACAAAAAGTTTCAAGTGAGCAGATGGCGCAAACTAACGGTTACCAAGAAAAACATGTTTAGAGTAGAACTACGTTTAGCCGAACACCAGATATAAATAATGAAATATGAGTAAGAATCTGCACTGATTTGTTACGAGTGGAGAACTACAAACTTGTTAGCAATAATTCCAATTCTATTATACTCATTAACTTAGCAACATTTATTCTAAGCGCGCAGGTCTTATAAAGTACGCGCTATTTAAAAAAAAGTGAGCGCAAGTAATGGCGCAAGTCTGAAAAATCGTTGGCAAGTCTGTAAACTGACATCGTTCCGTTATTGTTCATATTAACTTGGTAAAGTCCTTTTTTATTGTTTCGCGCTTTAAAGCTATGGGCTTCCCATATAAAAAAAGGTCCAGCCTGTGACTATTCCTCGCTCAAATCCTTTTTTCTACAGAAAAAAATATATGTTATAGGAGAAATCCCGTTGTAGGTGTGTTTATGTTTTTTTGTTATCCCGTTTAGTTGTTTTACAATAAATTTTACAAAACCATCATTTCCTTCGACTATTTGTTTTAAAAATAATGATCCGTAAATTCTATATTAGTGCAATTTTCAAAAAAAAAAAAAACACCGCCCCTTTGGGACAGCCTTTCTTGTTAACGCTGTTTTGGTTTAAAACATACTGTTTTCAAGAGTGGAAACAGGCATGGCCCGCAAGCTGTTTCGAGGAGCATTTTATAGACATTTTTGGAGATTTGCTCATATCATCTCTGTCACTCAGGAACGGGTCGGGGAAGAGGGACTGAGACGGATATAACGATGCCAATTCAAAGCCGCGGAAAATTTATTCCGGTAATGTCGACATATTATAAGTAAAGTCAACATTAACCAATGGTCTTCGATTAAAATTGCTGTGACATAAGGTAGACGGTCAGGACCAAGTTATAAGATTTCCGTTTTTTCTATTTCGCTATGGAACTCTGAAAAATCTACGATACAATATATACCTAACTTTAAAGTTTTTGCTATGTACACCATGCTATTTAATTAGGTGCATAGTTTATAATGTAATCAGAGGTTATGTATTCATCATACTACGAAGCTATGCTAAAGCTAAAATAACATGTATGTTAATAACATGTAAACCACACAGGCGTTGCTGCGGGCGGAAAGTTTAATACTAATTTGCGTATACAAAAAATTGTTTTCGTCATTTTGGATTTTAAAATAGACCTCAAATTCATAAACAACATCCCAAAAACTAACATTTGTAAAAGCTGTTTTATAAAATTGTCATTCTTGCGTGTCATCCTGTCTAGCAGAGTGCGTTTTTCCATTCTATGCGAAACTTAAGTTACTTTAAAATTCTTTTATACGTATCCGCTTTTCATTTAATTGTACGTAACTAGTTGTGACGGGTAATAAATACACAAAGACCTAGACACAACCCAACATCTTGGTAACCAATCGTGTGGGCCATACGCGTCTCCCGCCCGTCTCCCTTCCTAGTCCTATGGCGTGGTTAATTAGGCTTGACTGTTTTTTTTTTTAATTATTTTGGTACATCGAAATAAAAACCTAAACGCTCGTGTTTTTTTTTGTCGAATTTGTTTTTATTCTTTACAACATGTTCATCATTACAATTTTACAAAACTTAACGTATAAACCTAGATTAGGGCATATCAAATCAATACTGGCCAAAATCGGACTATTAAGTTTCAGACAATAAATATTGCGAATTAAAATTTCGTTGGAAAGTTGCAACTCTTCCTTTTGTACAATGCGGTGTGTCGAGATAGTATATAAGTACTGAAATACTAATCTTAAGCCCAGCGACTACACAATCCTCTTAAAGATAGAATGGCGTGTCTATGATCTATCTACGTACCTTCATTCATAGTCTAAGTTGTAGACGATTTTAATTAGTTGTACGGGCAGCTATTTGTGAATAGAAATTGAACATTTTGTCTTTACTCAGAGTGTTTTCAATAAAAGTTCATCGCCAACAAACAGCAATACGGAAATTGTACCAAAAGTTTCGAACGTCACAAGGCAAATCGTTAATCCGCTGCGCCACGAACTCGTCATAATAATCATTCTAAGTTTATGTCCTAAAAATACAATGTTTACTGGATTCAGTCCAGACTTTCGTCGAAAGTTAATTTCAAGTCTCTATTAGCTATTAGCTTATGGTCATGTCATAGGATTCCATGTAGGTAACCCAATATTCCCTACCTTTTTCAAGAAACCAGTCAATCCTTAAACTGAACGATATTTATTCTCTGAGTTTTAGTTGGAACGTATAATTTAAGAAAATAATTAAAATTTGAACTATCAACCACCAACAATCGTCTTCGATTAGGTACTTTATTAATCGAAGGACAATAATTTTAGAATTAGATTTCATATATTTCTGATGAAAGAAATGTTACTATCTGACATGAAATCAACATATTATGGTGAAACTTACAAAATTATTGAACACTTCACTTTCTATTACACGTTTCCGCCAAAACTCACAGAACAAAAGTTTTAGTTTGGGGACTACCTTAGAGACGTCCAAAGTGTTTACTTTTCTAGCCTTAAAAATTTGAAAATATATCACGAGAGAAAAAGTCACGAATCTGTGAAAATAGTATATTCACATAATAATGATTAAAGCTATTGTGTAAATTATTAGTTAGCTGACAAGCCAAGTTTTGGATTTAATGGGACACCTGTTCAATTATTGTGACATAGTTCATATACAGGATGATTCTAACTAGACATATGTATGAGCACTGTAAATTTTTAATTGTAACATTAATGAATAATTTCATTTAATTAATACTTTTAACTCTATTTAAGATTCCTATAGAGTAAACTTATAAACTTATACCCAAATAAATATGGACATGTATTCTTTTATTTAAAATTTCAAGTATTTCATATTTTTTATCTATAAATAGAAAGACGATGAAACATACAATATATTATGTTAAACTTTATTATGTATTTAATTGTAGAAGTTTCATGAAAATCGATTTAGTGGTTATTATACGCGTCAAAACTAGGCCTCCCACACATGCCGGTTTGGCCGGGACTGTCAAGACTTCTGTTCCGGTGTCGCGGTTTGCCATTATGTCCCGGTTCTTGCATGTAATAACTGTGCACGAGACGTCAGATGATCGTGGATGCATGAAAGAATTTACAGTACGTGCGCTTCTGTATTGTAAAATAAATTTTGACGTCACATGTGCTCAATTTCACGACAAAAGAAGGAACAACACAATGTTAAAAAAAATACGGATGGTTTAATAAATAAATTAAGATTTATATGTTTTTGAATAATCATTCAATACATTGTTTTAAAGAAAACATTTTTATTTAATACACACAATCCCGTCCGTTCCCGGTGGTGTCTAGTTAAAACAAACAGGCAAGAAAAAAAAAACGCGTATCATGGATGTCCGATCACTCGATAACAAATTCGACAATATCTTCTCGCAAAGACTCCACTACCGTTTCATACCGTACGTTATAATTAAGACGTCATTTTATATACAAATACAAAAATACAACAACCGCGCTTCACGAAATCTCATTCAATTTTCCATACCACATTGCCAACTAGACACCTCCTATAAGTCATACGCATCGTCACAAAGAATTGGCTTTCGGCCAAACAAAAAGCTCTTCGCTACGTCACAGCTGCCGTGACTCTTTGTTTAAACTTGGACTCGAAATCCACAATTTCACACCATCTCATAAAAATAACTCACAAAAAAAGAAACAAGTCAACGTCTTGATAAATATAGTATTCAATGCGTTTTGTTTATTTTATATGCGAATTGATGTCCATGGGTGATTCACGTCCAATTTATATAAAAGAATCTTCAGTGATGACACATGAGTATTTAAAATACTTTGAATCAGTCTTTAGAGGCCCCGATGGTTCGATTTGTCGACTTTGAGTCGTTCAGTTTAGCAAGCGTGCGCCTTCTAGTCTGCTACATTCTGCGGGTGCAACCTTTAACACCGTTTACATGGTTTCCATTCCATTAGCTCATTATACCCCACTGCAGGGACTTAGGCCTCCTCCAGGCTGAGGGGATTTGGAGCTTAAATCCGCCACGCTGCTCCAATGCGAGTTGGCGGATTGTAACGACCGTCATCTATTGATAGCAACCGGGACTGCTTAACGTGCTCTCCGGGGCACGGAGTCAGTGATAGTTATGTACTTAAGTCAGAAAAACTCATTGGTACACGCCCGGATTCGAACCACGGCCCCATAGCCTTGTAAATTTGAAGCAGGTTCGCTGCGCTCGGGCTATCACGACACAGTTATTTGGTGTTATACATATTTTCCGCTTGCTGCATCCAGCGGTGACCTGCCGCGTTCTTCAGGTCATAAGTCCATCGAGTCGGGGGGCGCCCAACGCTACGCTTTCCCGTGGGTGGTTTCCACTCCGCTGGATGCAGCAAGCGGAGGATCGCGTTGCGTGGCGTCCCATGGAGGAGGTTTATGTTCAGCAGTGGACAGTTAAAGGCTGAAATGATGATGATACATATTTTCAAACCATATTATGGCTTTATATGGTTTACAAATACACAATCCTCTTAAAAATGGCAGCGTTCAAACGAGGCCGATTCGATGTAGCGGCCTTTTTTATGATTACGCCTAGCGTCAAGGCTCGTGGAGGAAGCTATCATGATACAATTACGCACTAGAGTTGTGCACGTGCCGTACGCTTCAACTGAGAAAAGTGTTCTTTAAATATTATGATGATTCACTATCAGTAGAGCAACGAATAGTAGAGTCATCTTAAAATACGAGGAATTTGCTCAGCAATGAATCCTTTGTGGGTGAGAGTTATTATTTTACTGCTAATCCTTTTCATTTGTAATTGTTGGTTCTCCTTAATATAAATAAATAAATAAATAAATAAATACGAAGAGGAAAAATAACGCGTCAGTATATGCATTGTAAGACTACGACACGGTGGGGTCATCTTTAATTTAGGGTTTGGGGTTCGTGTCATCAGGATTAACTTTCTATTTAAAGCTCTTAACTAATAGAACTTATCTTAAATTTATTACAATATAATTTTGGTTGCGTACATTTTGCAATTTGGGTTTACGATTTTACCTACATTATTGGGATTAAAGGATTAGATAAAGGGAGCTGGGGTAAAAACCGGTAAAGAGGCCGAGTATCGCAACTACCGCGTGACGTATGCTTTCGTGCACTTGCAATCTCTCGGTCGTCCTTACTATAACGACCCGACCGTATGTCAGGCCCTGCGCCTCGTGGATTGTCAGGGTGCGCGACTCAACGCCCTTCCCGAATCCCAACTTGACGAGGGATTCCTTCTCTGCCTGCGTGAATTTTAGGTATAGAGTGTTGGGAAAGGCGCTGGGTATTTTCACGCCCGTGACTCTTTCGAGTTTCTCTCGAGTTTTAGCAACTGGAGCCGTTCCTTGGACGAGTGTATGCCACTATACAGCTCGCTCAAGGCATACCGTCCATCGGATTCCTATGAGAGCAGAGCAGCTCCTCGCTTATGCCCGCCACATGTACCGGATTAATGTACTCCATCCTGAATAGATTCCCTTACCGATGTACGGAAGTTGATTGATGCCACCAATTTCATTATCGCTGATACCTTAGACAGCCGCATTGCCATAAATTCGGCACCGAAATGGCTCATGAGGGCTTCGTCGATGATGAGCCGACTACATCGACTCTCCTCATGCTCCGACTCTCTCATGCCATTAGCGATTGTCCGCACCTTGGTATTTGATGCGGAAGCAATACAAGCGGCTAGTTTTTGTCTGAGGTCATTCTCTGCTTCTGTAGTTGCGGTGACGATCACGTCCCTCTCTCGGCATCAAAGTTCTTAACTATGCAGGTGGTTTTACCACATCCAATTGTCTGACCGAATGGCCGAGTGGTTAGAGACCCTGACTGCGGAGCCAAAGGTCGCGGGTTCGATTCTCGCCCGGGACAAATATTTGGGTGTATGAATATATTTATTTCGTTCCGTGTCTGGGTATAAAATATATATGTATATATTATAAAATATAATATGTAAGTATGTATATCAGTTGTCTAGTAACCCATAACACAAGCATAATACTTGTTTACTTTGTGACTAGATGGCGCTGTGTGGGATGTCCCAGGTATTATTTATTTTATTTTATTAATTGGCCGTGCGCCGTCATCTCATAGATAACGACAACAACATCCCTCGAGCTTCAATATTAAAATATCTAATTCGTTTATGCAGGCGAAGCTGCGTGCGAAACCTAGTTATAATAATAATACTTGGGACATTCTAGACAGCGCCATCTAGTCCCAAAATAAGCAAATCTTATGCTTGTATTATGAGTACTAAACAACTGATATACATACTTAAATATTCTTTATAATAGATACATAGACATGTTCATGCACACAGATATTTGTCACGGGTGGAAATCGAACCTGCGACCTTTGGTTCTGCAGTTAGGATCTCTAACCACTCGGCTAATCGGTCGGTCGTAATCTTGCTATATCATCAAACTACAGTATTTCAATCTATTATGAAACAGTTAAATGGTGTTTATGTGGCACCTATTTATAATTTTATGCTTCATCTGTTTTATATGTGGAAAACATTTTTGAGACTGTACTGATTTATCTATAATTAAATACAAAGTCAAGTTCATAACGTTTTTATTATTGTGTTATTGTAATACATATTATTAAGATACCTATTTACATTTTATAAACCCTATCCTAATATCTATCTATAGACATGTACATGGAGATACTGCGTCGTGACCGCAAAAATGTGAGCGAACAAAATAAATGCCACTTGGAACTTTTTAGACGTATTCACAGTAAAGTAGAGTTTACTGCAAAAATCGTACTTGAAAACAAGAAAAGTTTCTAAAATTAAATTTAATGTTTATTTCAACAAATTTTTGAAACAAATTGGAAAATGACACACGATCTATCTAATCTCTGAATCTGTCATTTTGTTCAGGTGTTCGCAATGCTCTATCTAGATCATTTTGTTATCTAAAAATGTAATAGGAAATGTGATTGTTTTTAGAGTCTCGTACCCAAAGGGCAATAGGGCACTCTATTACTGTTAGTTTGTTGTGTGTCTGTCTGTCCTTATGTCATGGGTCTCTAGCTCATAAACCAAATGAGTTACAGATTTGAGTTTTGGATGTTTTATGTGAAATGTTGACCCAAAACCAAATATTCAATTAGAAAATAAATTATTGTCTAGAACTCACTAAGTAATATAATACAAATATGTTTTATGATCTATTGTATTTTTAAAAATAAATGTGACGTCATTGCAGTTGTAAGTTTTAGACTATTTTTGTTATGTTTTTATGTCACTTTCATGCATTCTTAATCTTCTTTGCAACTTTATAGTAAATGAGTATTTTTCAATTCAAAACAATGGTTATTTAAACTTTAATTATACCTATCATTTACAGGAGCGACGGCGCTATGGTGCGCAGCGGGGGCTGGCCATCTGGGTATAGTTAAGCGTTTGGTACGCGCAGGCGCAAATGTAAACCACGCGACCAAAACGCTCAGCACACCACTGAGGGCGGCCTGCTTCGACGGAAGACTAGACATAGTGAAATACCTAGTCAGACATGGAGCGGATATACACAAAGCTAACAAATACAACAATACATGTTTGATGATAGCATCATATAAAGGGCATTTAGATGTGGTGAGTTGATATATTACGATCACTAACTAGCTTCGTCTGGTGTAATACTTCTCACATTATAGTTCTAACAATTTTATTGTCAATGTAATTATTTTATTTGAAGGATTCATAGTTTAGTATATAACTGTACCGCAATAATAATAATACCTCGGACATCCCACACAGCGCCATCTAGTTCCAAACTAAGCAAAGCTTGTACTGTGGATACCAGACAGCTGATATAAATATTTAAATAATCTTTATAGTATTTACATTTTTTTTTTAATAAGAGCTAATGGGGCCACATCGGTCCATTATTATTGTTACGCTACCAAAATGTTTCATATTTTTTGTACTGAGTGTGGACAGCTATTCTTATAAATACAATTGTTTTTGTATCGTGTTCCAAAATTTTGAGCGATGTCTTGTCCATTTTCCAACGGCATTGTTAAAGGCGGGTCCAGACGTGTGTAAAGTAACATACTGAGTGTTCAGTGAACGTAGTTCAAACTTATAGAGCGTGTAGAGCTTACCGAACTAAATAGTTTGAAGTGGACAGATGCGCAAACTAACGGTTACCGGGAAACACATGTTTAAAGTTTCATTTATGTTATTTATCTTTGTTTTAACATTTTGTTTAGTTTGGTAAGCTCTACATGCTCTATGAGTTTGGACTATGTTCAGCCGGAAACGAGATATATACGGCATGTTCGGCTGAACGTAGTTCAACTTTAAACACGTTTTTATCGGTAACAGTTAATTTACGCCATCTGCTCGCTTGAAACTTTTTGTTTAGTTCGGTAAGCTCTACACGCTCTACTCGTATAAGTTTGAACTACGTTCAGCCGAATGCTCGGTATGTTACCTTACACACGTCCGAACTGCCCTTAAAGTTCAGTTCGGATCCGCGTACCTAAGTTTAAAAATCTTATAGTTCTAGGTGTCAAAGTTTACCGAGAACATGATAAAAAGAGATAATTTTTATTATACAGACACGTTATCTGTAGCCCCTTGAATATATTTAGTAATAAAGGTCAATAATATCGCTTGATTATAAACAACTATACTCATTGATGTGTATATGTTAGACTGACCACAGAGAAAGACGGACCTATTGGCCGATTGGTTAGAGACCCTGAAACAAAGGTCGCTGGTTCGATTCTCGCCCGGGACAAAATTTATGTGCATGAACATGTCTATTTATTCTGTGTCTGGGTGTAAAATATATGTCCCAGATATAATACAAGGTGTTGAAAATTCCTCCACTTTTAATTTACCACAGATAGCGCTCATCAAATATAACATTTTTTGTTTCGAAACTATATGATGCATATGTTTTAGTTTTTGATAAAGTCCACACTAAGTTAAGGGGGTAAAACGCCATTCGTCATTCCTTCTTTTCAATATATTTATGTATTGTGATATTTATGGATGGGGTTATGCATAGAGTAAATATTTGACAGCAGCGTTTCGTTTTATTTCAGTTATAAATGTCACTTCACAGTATCTAAAATGTCAAACGCAATTTGGTGGGGTGACGACCAGCGCGCGGGGACCTCGCGCGGATTGAAACCACCATCTTACGCGAGCTAGCTAAAGTATGAGGGGTTAAACGGTAAACGCAGAAGACGGTTTAATGCATTACAGTCAATTCGTACTTTTATGGCATCAAACTCCTAAACGGATTTTGAGGAAATTTGGTACACAGGTGCTTAAAGCGTGGAATAACGCATAGGGTGATTGTCATTTTCGAAAAATATTCTGTTTCTGTGGGATATCCATTCTTCATGCTAAAATGGCTAAACGGATTTTAATGAAATTTCATATGCAGATTTCTTAGGTCTTTCTTAGGTCAATGTTCTAGAGCGTCGCGTTTCTTTAGCGTTCCCGGTATAACTGTGTAGTCCATGCATGTGAAGCCGTGAACGGAAAGCTAGTAATAAATAAATGTACTATATTTTATATACCTTTCTTATATAAATGTCTGAACCAACTTGAGGGTTAATTTTAATTCTAGTTCTAATGTGCTATTTACAAAAAGAAGTTATGTTGGTTGATTGACCATTTAGTAGTTTACGCAGCTGTCTGCGCATGCGTGTTACGAATTAATAATGAGATGAAAACCGGTCAAGTCGGTCGACGTTACGTCCTGTTACCTTTGTTTTGGGCGTATTAGATAATCGTAGAAATCTTTACGTACAGATAGGAACTAAGCGAGGCTGTATAAATATCCTTGTAATTAGTAATCTGTACCAAAACTTAGAGATATGAAACTCTCAACACAAAATCACAAAACAAAACACGAAATTAATTGAAGTGTATGAACGATCCTCTACTGTGAAATTTCTTGGAAAATGTTGACTTATAGGTTTGTTTATATTGTGAACTGACTGACCGATTGGCTGCGTGGTTAGAGACTAACTGCAGAAGAAAAAATCATGAGTTCGATTCCCGCCCGCGACAAATATTTGTGTGTGTATATATTATGAAGAATATTTAAATATGTATATAGGTTGTCTAGTACACATACTACAATCATAATATTTGCTTACTTTGGGACTAGATGGCGCTGTGTAAGATATCCCAAGTATTATTATTTACATGTTCTATTGTGATAAAATATATTTACTTATGAAAGTTGACCATTTTAATCAATTGAATGTGTCAATAAAAAATTAAAAAGAACAAAACTCTAAAAAAGCAATTGATATAAATCTGAGATGAATGTGTAAACATTTTTACGACTGCGGGTTCTGTGTTACATATAGTAAAGTGTACGGCAAGTTTTCTACACTTTCACGAATTCACGAATAGCGGCGTATGATCTTCACGTCACTTCTATTCTTACAGGCACTATAGGGGTGATTCTTATTTGTTCGGAATCAGCCCGCTGACGTTAAGTAACCCGCGTCGTAGGTATATTTGATGGTTCAGACGTTCTAGCGCCTTCCAGAAAGATCCCACCAAACTAAACCACTCGTCACTTGTTTTTATTTGTACTTATTTTTTAGGTTTTGGTATTCCATTCAACCTATTACTTTGCCATTTGCTGTCAGTCGCTACCACGCAAAAAATAAAATACAATGTATTATAGGAACATCATAACGTTCAGCGCGTGTGTGCTTAAAGTTATCAGGCCTGGACGCTGGACGAGAATTTCGAAATCCCTGTTTCCTTTTCTTGTTTCTTTAATTTGAAGTGAAGAGACCGTACCTCAATAAGCTAAGTCTGACTCCATGTAATATCTTGTGTACTATATGTAAAATTAGAGTGTCTGTTTGTTCGGGACAATCTCCAAAACGGCTGAACCGATTTTAATGAAACTTCGAAGAAATGAAAAGAATGTTGTCAGCAGTGACATAGGCTATATTAAATCCAGCATAAAACTTTTTTTCTAATTTTCTAGGTTCAGTTCTTATTGGAGAGTGGCGCTCGTGTCGACGAACGCGCGCTGTGTGGCGCGACTGCGTTACATTTCGCGGCGGAGTGCGGGCATGCGGCCGTCGTCTGCGCTTTGTTGGGCCACGGTGCCAAAATATTGACTAACGAAAATGGTATTACATTTATATTGTTACAATTATTTATACATTTACGAATCAATGGGATAGAGTATTTCAATGACTCAAAGTACAAATGTGTTTAGTTATTATTAAGGCATTTCTAGATGTAACAAATTAAATCAAACCAACCAAAGTACTATAATTAAAATATTAAGATTAGTTATTATTTCAAGTTCAAATAATAATAATAATATTTCGGATATGCCACACAGCGCCATCTAGTGCCAAACTAAACAAAGCTTGTATCATGAGTACCAGACAACTGATATACATACTTATATATTCTTTACAATATATACATATATAGATATTTCACACCCAGGCACGGAACAAATAGACATGTTTATGCACACAAATATTTGTCCCAGGCGCGAATTAAACCTGCGACCCTTGGCTCTGCAGTTAGGGTCTCTAACCACTCGGCCAATCAGTCAGTAATACTTAATAATAATACCTGGGACATCCCACTCTGCGCTATCTAGTCTCAAACTAAGCAAAGCTTGTAATATGGGTACCAGACAACTGGCATATAGACTTAAATGTTCTTTATAAAATATATGCATATATAGATATTCCACACCCAGGAACGGAATAAATAGACATGTTCACGCACACAAATATTTGTCCCGGGCGGGAATCGGCACTATTAAAAATATTGCATTAATTAATATTTTATTAAATGCTATTTACAATATTCTTAATAATAATAAATAAATTATTCTCAGGGATGACACCACTACAATGTGCTGCAGAGAGGGCACGCGCGTCAGTGGTGGAGATTTTGGTTACCCAAAAACAAGTGAAACGCATTCAAGTCATAGAGGCATACGAATTGTTGGGGGCGTCGTTTGCCAACGACAAGGAATATTATTGTATAAGGGTAATTAAATTGTTATATTTAAGTGTTTTGAACTATTATTGACGTATAGCTTCCTGCCATAGCTAGTTACGGATCAAATTCAGAAATACGAAATAGGAAACAATAACAAAGAAAAAAGCATTGAAAACATCTATCCATTTTTTAGTTAGCACGATTCTGAACACAAATTTTAAAATATACATAATATATATATTCTAGAATGATTTCTGAACTGGAAAATATCTACTTAGCCGCGTTCGTGCCTTAAAATAAAAAAGGAAACCCTTTGGGGGTTGTTTGTAGTGACTATCGAGTTGAACCCTGGGGGAGGCCTAAGCCTCTACAGTGGGGCATTAATGGGCTGGTGGAAGAAGTGGAAATGGAGTTGAATCTCTGCCCACCAAGATGAAACGTCTTAGACGGTATTATGCGTCAAGTCGAAGTTTGAAATGTTTATACTAATTAGTAGCACCGGTCTGTACATTGCTCGTAGATTAAAATATGTTACTGAGGTATTGTGATTTTGCTCGCTCGACAGGCAATGTATAAAGTGGTTTTGCTTTTGTGGTGTAAGATGTACTACAGGTGTCAACACTACGTAATTTTTTCTTACCTTCTCTGAAAAAATAAAATAGTTTATGTATGCTTGCAAGTGAGGTGGTATTTGAAAGGTAGAAAGATTTTTTTATTAATAGCTTCGAATTGCAACCTTTATCGAATACTATTTTTGTCACCGAACTTTAAATGTAGCAGACTAGAAATTTTGTCAACTATATTTTAAATTTTTTAAATTAGTATTTGCCTTTCATTTAACAGTGTTGTAACTAGCTGTGATGGGTAATACAATACACAAAAACCTAGACAGAACACAAGCATCCAGGTAACCAATCGCGTGGCCCATACGCGCTTCCCGCTCGTCTACCTTCTTCATTCCATGGTTCAAATGTGATAACTTTGGTTCTCCAACTAAACGGCCAGCATTACTCCTCTATTAAACTAATTCAAAGCTCGGTGATTTTCGTATTCAAACATACCCTACAAGACTGATTTTCAAAATGCACAGGAGGTGGTTGTACTTGTTACATATATTTTATACTTTTTTTTGTTTATTTCCAGATGGCATACCAGTACCTATACAAAGCAATGGAAATGAGGTATGATAAGAGTTTTGGCTTGATACTAAAGAAGCCAGCGCCCCCAATACCAGCCTACGACAATTGGGTGGAATGTACCACTGTACAGGTTAGTTTATTACCTTTGTTCTTACCAGTCGATCTCGCGATGACGCGGGTTCGATCCCTTTCTTGGACAAACATTTGTGTGCGACGACCATCATAGGGGTACTTACTGAAACTGTAATTTAAATACCTGAAGTTTTGAATGCCACTATTTTATACTCTAAAATGAAATAAAACATTCAAAGATTCAGAGACCTTGAAAATGATTTTTTTTTGAAATTTGTCAATTTTCAAAGCATACCTACAGGCCGCAATTATCAACTGATTTCCAAAATGTTTTCACCATTCGTAAGACAATTTAGTTCCTCGGATGCTTTTTTGGCCAATTTTCAAATCCTCAAATATTTTCGAAAATATTCATATTTTTCTAAAATACGACACCCAAAAATCCCCATTTTTCAGAAAAAGTTTCAATTGAAAAAAAAAATTACTGATCGATTTTCAAAATTTCAACAAATATAGGTGTCACAATGAATTCTGCAACTTTTGAAACTCCTAAGACCCCCAACACCTCTGTTCTTCTCGAAGATATAGCCAAATTTATCTCACAGGAAAAAGATCTGATAACCATTTTCAAGTGTAAAATTTTTTTTTCATGAAAACGTTTTACGTGGTCCCAGGTGTAATTTAGGAGCCAGATTTTTTCTGCGCAAAACACTTTAGGACACTTCAATATCTACACCACAACCCACAAATATCTTGTCTAACCCTTTCCGTTTCGGAGTTATTAATAATTATTTGGTCACATGGAGTGTATTTCGAGGCCCTTCTTCGATCCCCTTCGACCGCTCGAACCGACGTAAGTGTACGATAGCATAAGGGCACCGACAGATATAGGACACTGTTTATTTTCAAAATATGTACATCACTTGGCGGTTCTGACCTTGATTCACGAGATATATGCAACGTTTATGGCGACAACAGAAGCGTTTCATCGCTAATTTTAGTGTGTTTTCACGTTAAAATTCTATGGTCTAGTACTGCAATATAAATATTCTAAGAAAATTCAAAGATATGAATCAACTGACCTACTTCCCCATTCGTATCAGGAGGTGGAACGTCTGCAAGGCAACGCGCATGCATTACACATGGAAGGTTTGACGGTGCGTGAACGCGTTTTGGGGCGCTCGTGCCCTGACCTGCCCCATCCTGTGGTGTTTCGGGGCGCCGTATTCGCTGATGAAGCGCGATTCGACCGCTGTCTAGCGTTGTGGAGGCACGCCTTGCAACTAAGGCAGGAAAATTCGGTGAGTACTGAATATACACTACCCCATCACTGATTTCGTACAAGAAAGTTCGATGATAAACAAATGACAAGATGATTTTGATAGATTATTCTCAGAAGCGCTAAAACGACCGATTTATAATATTTATATAATATATATATAGATTTATACGACCGACGACCTCGGATATAAAAACCGAAGTACTTTTCAATGCGCCAGATCGTTGAGAGGTGTCAGTGAGATTTGAATTTTGTACAACGAAATCAAGGTTAAGTCTGAGAAAATAAATGTTCATAGCGACGTGCGGATTTTACTTTCTTTCGCTGTGTACTGTTGTTAGCTAAAACAAAAATGTTAACAACTCGTTATGCGTGTTACTGAATACGCAAAGGAACCCTAGATCATAAATGAATGCATAAACACTTGTTACGGTTAAAAACTTTAACTGCAGAACCACTGGTTGCAGGTTCGGTTCCCGTCTGGGACAAATGTTTGTGAGCATGAATATGCCTACTCGTTCTGTGTCTGTGTGCAAAACATCTACGAAGCTGTCTAGAAGTAACAAACGTTTTGAAATAAAAATAAAGTTAATAAACTATTTACAGACTATTAGAAATTAGCATAATTATGTCATTCCTGACAACTTCCTTCTCATGTCTGCGAAGTTTCATTAAACTCAATTCAGCGGTTTTGTAGATAAGCCTGAACAGACAGATACTACGATTGTATATATGGCTACATGGCTTATATATATATACTAGCTTTCCGCCCGCGGCTTCGCCCACGTGAACTACACAGTTATACCGGGACAGCAAATGAATGCGACACTCCAGAACATTGTGACACTTTCTAGAACATTTTGAAACTTAGCTACCTAAGAAATCTCTATGCCCAATATCATCCAAATCCATTTCGCCATTTTAGCATGAATAATAGCTATCCCACAGGTTGGTTCCAATCAGCCGTTTTGGAGATTAACTGGAATAGACAGACAGACTGACAAACATTACGATTCTTAAATATTTAAAATAATTCTGATCAGCCATTTCGGTGACTAGCCTGAACAAACAGACAAACGCACGCTGACAAAAACCAACTTGTGTCACTCCTGATTATCTCGTTTTTATGTCTTTGAATATTCTTTGAAATGGTTTAGCCATTTTGGAGATTAACCGGGATAAACAGACAGACAACTACACGGGCAAAAAGTTACCTATATTACTCCTGACAACCTATTTTTAATATTTGCAAAGTTTCGTTTAAAGCGGTTTAACTTTTAGGAGTTTATTTTGTGCCCTCTCCATGTCTGCAAAGTTTCATTGAAATCGGTTTAGCCGTTTCGGAGATTAGCCGTAACCGACCGACAGACACTACGATTTTATTCATTATTATAGATTACAGACAAGAGATTGCGGCAATACATTTTTTTTTTTAATTTTTCAGGTATTTGTAGTCAAAGACCTGCTCAGATTTGCTCAAGTCTTCTCACAAATGATTCACATAGGAATAGAACTGCCACTTGATCAGGTACATATTAAATATGTTTCTCACTGTTTTAAAAAACAATTTTTTATTTATTTATTATAAGTATAAAAAAAGACAAAGTGATTGTTATGTATATCGGGTGTCCCAGTAATCAATTTCATGCTGGAAACAGGTGATGAGGCAAGTGGTGATAGTTATTAGTAAAATATTTAAAAAAAATGCTAGTCATGCACTTTTAAAATTATAGACACTAAAAAATCGAGAAAACTGACACTATTTGATGATTTTCCAAGTACTGTGACTGCAAGTCTTTATTTTTTTTAGATTTTTTTTTTGCAATGTAAGACTGAATAACTCATCCATAAATTACAGTGTAAAATTAAAACATAACTGCTTCAGATCATCACAGTGTCAGTTTTCTCGATTTATTTTTGGTGCCGATAATTATAAAAGTATATGACTAAGATTATTTTAAATATTTCTCTGATAGCTGTCACTATTTTCCTCATCACCCGTTTCCAACTTGACCTTGATTCCTGGGACACCTGAATAATAAGGAGTAACTAGAAGTGATTTAAAATAAGAACTTAGTCTTGATAGATGGCACTAATCATAAGGTAACTGTCGAAGTCAAAAGACTGTATTATATAATTATTTCATATATATGTTCGTGGGCCAAGGAAAGTTGGCACAACGATTTACTGACACATAGGCGTTTACATGTGCGTAAAAGAAACAAATTATTTGTTTTGTTTTCCTTACGCACATGTAATTGACCGATTGGCCGAGTAGCAGACCCTAACTGCAGAACTGAAGATCACGGGTTCAATTACCGCCCGGACCTTTAACAAAGCCTGTTGCGAAAAATACACTGCCAGCCGGCGCGTCAACTAAAATTAAGTGTAGTCCTGGTAAGGCAGCGTAAGCGTAATGTGTGTTCTATTATCTACCTTATATTATTCCTACTTCTATGATCATATTGTTAGCAGACAGTTATCAGTACAGCGCCATCTTTTATCAACATTAGGACGTTTCATTTTATTGTATTTAACACAATCCTGAATATCCATCATTGAAAATTATGAATTTACTTGGTGTTTTATTTTCTGTTATAGGTATGCTTTGTGTTAGAAGCATGTTCTGAAGAACTGCGACGTGGCGTGGAAAGACTGAAAAAACCACCAGCTAATCATGATCCAGAAGGATTAATGGTGAGTACGAGAAACAGTATAATATCTTCATATAAACGACCAATATGGTTTATGTTGCAAATCTCAACATGTTCCATCGTGCACCAATCAAATATCTCTATAAACATAGCATAGTGCTAATGAGCACTATGCTCATTAAGACAAACATCCCAGAAATGTGAGACCAAATTGACTTGCAGTGTGTGTGTGTGTGTGTGTGTGTGTGTGTGTGTGTGTGTGTGTGTGTGTGTGTGTGTGTGTGTGTGTGTGTGTGTGTGTGATTCGAAGTTCGTGTGAGTGAAATCGTATAGAAAGTCGGCTTAAAAAAAAACTAGATAAAAATGTTACTTAACAGTTTGGTTATAATTCACGTAAACAGAGACGGTTTGTATAAAAGTTAGCCTGTCATTTATGTTGCCATTGTTTTACATGCGTCCATCCAGATATATAGTCAAAGGTTATGAGATGTCATGTCTAAATTTTAATTTCGAAAATATCTTTTCTCCGAAATTTGTTTATCAATATTTTTTTAAATCGACGCGTTAGCAGCTTTCTGTCGAGGGTCGTGTATGCTACGCATGGACATATTATATCAAGACTGAGGGTTGCTAGTAAGATTTGCCACTAACAGTGTCTAAGGAGGCATATACTATCTTTATTTAGTTACACCACTACAAAAGAATGATTCTATTTACTGTCGAGTAATTTCAACCGTATCACCTTGAGCACAAGACTCAATTTCGACTATAGACTATAGAGATATCATCAAAACACAAAAAGTTAAAGTTTTGGAAGAGGAAAGGATATATGTAAGATTTATTGTCTAGTAATTTGAGCCATATTGTCTTTGGCATAAGACTCAATTTTAAATATACGATGTGCAGATATGTCCCGTTTTGTTATTAAAACACAAAAAGTCATGAGTTCCTCCGACAGCGGAATAAGACATCCATGGAGTGGCAAATTCAAAATAAATTATATTACATGGTATATTCGTTCGTTTCTTTTTATTTACAATAGCGACCGCCCGCAGCTTCGCTTGCGTAGACTACGAATTCCTGTTATAGGTACTATTAATGTTCGAGATTGTTTTTACGTACTTTTTGCTGGAACAAATTTTGGTTACACCCATTCAAACTTTCAATCTTCATTCCCCTTCCACCCTTTAAAAAAACCGACACAATTTTTCATCTCCCGTTTCCCACCCTTAAAATGTGGAAATCTAAAAACCCTGAATAACGTCAATATTTGAGTCCCTCCATTCCCATCCTTAAGTTTGAAATTTCTAAAAAAGCCTTTCTTAACTTAATGCTCACGTTATAAAATAAACCTATGTTCCAAATTTAAGCTTCCTAGACTTAGTAGTTTTGGCTGTAGTAGTTGACAGATCCGTGTGGACAAACGCCAGACAGATAGACAGACAGACAAACAAACACAAAAAGTTGCTTATGACACTCTTGACAACCTTCTTTCACGTTTGCAAAGTTTCATTAAAATTTGTTCAGCCATATTGGAAATTAGCTTGAATAGATAAAATTGAATTGAATAGACACATAAACGTACAGACAGACAGACAAACGGACAAAAAGTAACATTTGTTAGTTTTGACGACCTTTTTTAGGTCGTCAAAACTAAAAATCGGTTTAGACAGATGGACGTACAGACAAAAGTTCTGTATGTCACTTTTGACTACATCCTTTCCATATGTGTAAAGTTTCATCAAAATCGGTTAAGCTGTTTTGGCCGTAACCTATTTGCTAGAATAGACAGACAGTTCGTTTTCATATATATAGCCTATAACCCTCCGCTAGATCCAAGCTATCAAAGGCAAAAAGAATTTTTCAAATCCGACTGGTAGTTTCAGAGATTAGCGCATTCAAACAAACAAACAAACTTCAGCTTTATAATAAGCATTTCTATTATATAGATAAATAGATTACTTATAATACTGAAAACCGTATCAAAGTCTATGGCGTGGTTTGAAAGTAAAAAGTTAACGAACAGAGGCAGACAGCGAATTTATTTTCTCCCGCTATAGTTTTCATATTTCGATAGAACCTGCTAAGATATTAATTGGAATTGTGTGGTGTAAAGGGCAAGTATAATATGCATGAAATGCTTAAGACAACTAACGTATTTAATTTGATAAGGATTAATATCACGTTTAAAAACATCTTCGCAAATAGTACATTATGTTAGAACAAACTTGATTGTCATTTAAAAGGTTATAGTAAGTTAACCTTAAAAGATACACATATGCTGTCGCGGACTTTTGGTTAGAACTTTTAAAGGGGAACAATTCCGTAATACATGATTTTTGCTTAACATCAACCGTTTACGCAGCGCGCGCGACGGAAGCTCTCAAAAGGAATAATTTTCCCCGTTTTTGCAACATTTTTGATTGATGCTCTACTCCTATTGGTCGTAGCGTGATGTAGTATAGCCTATAGCCTTCCTCGATAAATGGACTATCCAACACATTTATAATTTTTCAATTTGAACCAGTAGTTCCTGAGATTTGCGCGTTCAAACAAACAAACAAACAAACAAACAAACAAACTCTTCAGCTTTATAATATTAGTATAGATGTGATGGAAACGGTACATGTGTTTGAAGTAAATTATTGTGAGTTTGTGTATATGTGTTTACTAAGTATTACTACTAAACTAAACTACTCAACCAATTTCGCTGCGGGTTTTTTTATCTTGTAGGTGTTACTGCAGAGCAGATATTTGCACATAGTATTTTAAGGATGAAGGGCACCAGATGGCACTGCAGCAATTGTGTTTCTGTAAAACGGCTGGGTTTTTGATGCGGTTTTTATTTATTATTTAAGTATCGTTTCAGAGCAAGTTTTTAAGTATTTTTACGGTTGTGCCCACCAAATGGTGCTGCATTTGATTTGTATTTCTAAAATAACTTGGTCGTGTTTAATTCAGTTTTTGATATTCCATAGATAATACACAAGTAAGTTCTTAGACATGTTTAAAAGTTATATGCTACTAGAAGGCGCTAAAATAAATAAAAATTTACAAATAAAAAAAATAAAATGCAAAAATTGGTGTTAAAAATATCATATTTTTTATTTAATTTCTTTTATTTCTTAATACAATTATAGTTGCCTTGAAACAGGGTTAATTTACTAAATTGTGCCATTTTAAATAACAGATCGCAGGCCGTGGAGTTTTAATTTATCTTTCTAATCATATTTCGAAATATGATTTTATTAATAATGGACTCAGTAAGGATTAATTCATCATATCGGAAAAAAAAACCTTTGATGCGCGAGTTGAACTAGCACTTGGCCAGGTTTTTATGAATATAAAAAGTATGCCACTAGGTTACAGTTTAATTACGATTGTTACAGCAAAATTTTAGCCATACTTATTGAACACGTAGGTAACAACAGTATCTTAAATATTCACATATATGAAAGTTACATTATATATTTAAATAGATATTTTTTTATATAAAATATATTCTCATCTAAATCAGAATGGTTTAAAAAAAATGGTTATTATTACAACTTTTTTTAGAAAGTTACTCTTAATCAAAAATTTAAATAGGTATACCAAAATTGTTTCTTAAAAAAATGTTCCTAAGAAAGGTTTCCTTTATTTCCTTTGGTTTACAATTTCTCCCATACCCCCTCCCCCCCAAAAACATACTGAATAGTCAAAAAATACCAAAAATTCCCTTACTCCAGACGAACTAATTACCTATAAAATATATATAATGATTCATTATAATATTTGAAAGCACTAAGAAAAAGTATGTTAAACAAAAAATAATAAAATAAATATATTAAAAATGCGAAGTTTAGAACAGAAGCCACTTGTAATGTGACCAAATATTATGGGAATACAAAACGAACGAGCTTAATCATAATTAAGTGCATTTGATAATTGGTCGTTTTATATCTCAACCGTTATTGATAATTTTAATCAAACGATATTAATTATTGTAAATTGGCTCTTTATAATAAAAAACACAGAATGAAATACAAATAAGGTTTAATTTTCCTTGCCTGAAATACAAAATTCCATCTTTTTTCTTGGTATGATGTGTGATTTCTGCATTATTGAATTGAACACTTGGGCGTTGTGCTACATCCGATTAGGTCGGGTGGCGAAACAACACTACGTAAAATAAGTGCCATCGAGCGTGTTATGGCACAAATTTTTTCTGGACGTTTTTACATGTCTAACTGCACATCTTCCTAATCTTATGTCAATGATGCCACGCTTAAATGATAAAAATTTAAAAAAAAAATTTTCTTTTCCAGGAAGAGTACGAAAGTAATATTCGAACTGCCCTCTATTTAGTCTCGGTCGCTGCGAGACTCTTGGAGAGCGGCACAAATGCAGAGGTTTGTTAATACTTACTATTGTCCACGGAGAAAAAAAAATTAATCGAAAACGGCAGCTGTCGTACAAATTCCCACCGTCTTAGTCGTGCGCATTACCTACAGTGTATCGAGAGACAAACGCAGCGGCCGCCGTTTTTAATTCGTGTCTTTATTTGTGCGGCTTTATGCGTCGTAGTTGAAAGTGTTAAGGATGGTTTTACACCCACACGAACAACGTGTGGTGGTACGTCCGACGGATCATCGAACTTGAAATAAGGTTTTTTTAGGATCTCACTAATTATTAAAACACGTCTATTCCTTATTACCTTCCCCCTCCCTCTTCTATTTCCATTAGTCTAAGACAGCAATCTATCTTGTGAACCCCTCATTCTTAGCCTAGGCGAAATATTGTTCATATTATACTTAGAGTTGGCATCCTAAATTTGGTCCAGGTAATTTTTTAATTGAAATTGGTAGATTAATTTCAACATAAATAAAAATAAAAGTAATTACATTTGAATCTTAAAACAAATAATCTGATTCAAAATTTTATAAAAAAAAAATTAAATAGTTCTGGTAATAATTAAACTTTGTTTCCCAGTAGAACAATAAAAGTGATTATTAATATTTTTGTAGGTATTTTTGTAGGTACGTGCTGGAATATACCTTAGAAGTTATACATTTTGAAGCATGCAATAACTATTGGTACAAACAACATGTATATGGGAAAAGAGTGGTACTAGTTATCACAAAACAAAAATTACAATTTTAATTAAAAAATCGCCTGGCCCGAATTTAGATTGCCAACCTTCTTTAGTAATGTTTATTAATATATCTTTCAATACATTTGCTATTAATACAGTCTTTATGACATCGAAACTTGTACCGTAATGTTGTATTTTAGAGTACTAGGCCTTTTTACTTTACACCGATCACAAACGAGTATTCTGTTTGTGACGCATGCGTGAACCGCGAAAAGCAACCTGCTCGCGCCTTTAGCTCCCGCCATTATTACAATACATTTTAATCGCAAAGGTATTGTAAAACGTCATATAACGCTCGTACTCAGTAAGCTGACTATTGTCGTCATAGGTAAGGCACTCGGCTTACGATATTTCGCCTGAGAACAGAATGAGGGGTTCACAAGTTAGGTCAGGATCACGTACTATATTGATAAGTCAAAATTGTTAAAATTTTGTATCTAGTAAGCTTTACACGAGTATTGTCTTAGAATTATTATGCATTATAATAGTGGTAATGTCAAAAAATACTTATTGGCTATATAATAACCTGGAAATAATACATATTTTTTCTTGAAACAGACAGTGCAATGCATCAGACGTGCAGTTTTTCTATTGAGAAGCGCTCGCTTAAGGTCCGGCCAGTCAATATTGCACTTGGCGGTTGATCGACGGACGCCTGTTGACGATTTTCATACTAGCGATGTATGCCAGTAAGTTTATCTTTTATTTCCGCCGCACTGCGCTCCTGTTGTTCGAGATCACAGAGAATCAAATAGGTTAGAGGATCCATGTGAGGGGGAGGGTATTTGTTCAGAGACACGTGTCCCAAAAATTATTACAAAACAAATATAAGTGAAAATATAAATAGTTTTGTCTCAGTTTTGTATTATTTTAGAAAGCGGTTAAATCGTTCATCCCTTTCCCTTAGATTTTTGGTGTTATTTGATGTATTTTATTAGAGTTTAGTTTATGAGATCTGCCTTAAGTATACAGCATACGGAATACTCGAAGGAGACAGTGTATCCGCTTACATACCAACTTTAACTTACTTTAATGCTCGGTGCGTGAGAGCTTTTGGTATATTTTCAATAACCATGTTTGTACACTATCCAGATTCCCGTGTACGCGGACAACAAAACTTCTACTGGACTGTGGGTCAGAGGTGGACGCGACCGACGAATACCACAGGACACCGTTGCATATCGCTTTAATATCATATCAGATGGTTCCAGGTACTGTTGTCAAATGTAATGGTTTGTTATATTAGACTACCTATATTATTAATACTGAAAAGAAACGACATTTTATCTTTAAAAATTGCAGCAATCATACTAGGTTAGCTATCTAATTGACCTACTTAAAATCAAAATGTTTTATTCAAGTTGTTCTACAGACATATAAAATTTTTTTTAAACATTTTTTAACTACTTTTCTTAAGGGCCATTGGAGTATGAAACAAACAGTTCATTATTTTCATTAGTTTGCAATCTTTGTAGTAAACGTAAAGTAAATAATGTAATAAAAGTTAATATTACACCGGTGGCCGCTGACCGACGCAAATTGTCAGCCGTACTTGTGTTGCCATATATGTCTCAATATTTTAGTACTGAGTGACACTGAAGGAAAAAACACTTAACATTATACAAAGTTCAGCAGGTACTGACCCACAATTGATTATTTGTTTAAAAATAAAAAGACTGCCCCTTAAAAAAAGGCAAACCATCCAATGTACGCAGCGAAATAAGCTTAAATAGAATTAATTGCTATACTTGACCATAGATGGCGCTATCTAACTTGATATTATCCTTTACAACAGATAGCGCTATCACTAGAATTGTCGTTAATAAACCTTGATTATTCAAATTTTAACAAAAATTATAAGCTTTCAAACACGTAACATGTATTATTTCGGAAAAATATATATCGTTTGAAATAAAAACATATTAATCAAAAATTGTAACATATAAAGATGGCGCCACATGCATCAATATATATCTCAAAAACGACACTTTCTTGATAATATCATATACTACTTACAATTTTCAAAAAAAATCCTATCTTTTCAATGACATATGTTTCACTTTGGGGCAACTAATAGTCACATAATAATGTTACGTGTTAGGGTTCGAAGAGTTTGGAGAGAAAGACCTGCTGACTCTTTTGAAGACTTTATTCACTAACACTAGGTCCAACACAAAGCACTAAGTCCAAACACTAAGCACTAACGATGTTCCTAGCTCGTAGCCAAGTCGTAGATTTCACTGGTATCACTAGTTTTCACTTCGAAGTCGCCTCGGAAGTAGCCCAAAAATTGAACTTAGCTCGCTCGCCCTCCTGCGTCTATTTATATGGGTCGCAACGAGCCTCGAGAGCATTCTAGAAATCACTTCACTCGCGCGAACGCAAACGACCGGGTTGAACAATTCTAGAACATTCTTTCCTCTAACGCCATCTAGTATTGAGTAGGGGTTTCGTGTTGTCCTTGTTGTAAAACCCTTCCACAAATTGGTTTTACTGGTTGACGCTAGATGGCGGTCGTTACTCTGTTTGTTCGTAACAATAATAACTTAGATCAATTGCATAAGGCGCAATGGTCATTGTTATTTGGCAGATGATGAGAAAATCACCTAGTATAGGACACATTCAATCATTGCCGATCAACAATCATCAATCTTACCCTTTGAACTTGTTTAGATCTCATTCGGGATTGAATGTGTACCTTTTGTATTTGTTCAGATGAGCGAGGGCAGTGGAGTGAGTCATTGTGCGGCGTAGTTTGTGAGCTACTGAGTCGTGGCGCTCATGTCGACGCGGTGGACGACGGCGGAGTTACTCCACTTATCGCCGCTATAGGAGGTCAGTTGGCAGTTGGTTCTACGCCAGCTTTTATATGATTTTCACAAGTCGTATTAACTTTTTGGTATACATAAATGTATTAGACTGACCGATTGGGCGAATAGTTACAGACCCTAACTGAGGAGCCAAATGTAGCGGGTTCGATTGCTGCCGGAGAAAATATTTGTGTGGATGTACATGTCTATTTATTCCGTGTCGGGGTGTAGAAGTATCTACATGTATATAATATAAAGTATATTTAAGTATCAGTTGTCTAGTACACCATAATACAAGCATGATACTTGTTTACTTTGGGACTATATGCCGCTGGGTGGGATGTCTTAAGTATTATTATAATTTGTTTTTAATTTGTAAATATGTGGTTTCAGGCCCAGCAGAGGGTCTAATAAGATCAGCCATCAATCCTCAATTGAAATGCCTCGCTGCTGCCGCTCTCGCCGATATAGGCGCCCTCTACAGGCCCTTGGAGGTGCCGAAAGACTTACACGCCTTCCTCAACATGCACGGCGTCCGTCCGGCCAAGTAACCGTCGTTTTAGATAAATTACAATGTGTGCCGTTCTCGCGAGAACTTTCTCTAAGTCGACAAGCGCAACAGCTTTGGAGACACGTAAGATCTGTACAAGGGTTGTACCATTGTTTTACAACAGTCGTACATGTGCTGTACAATTGTTGTATGTTTGCTGTGTAGCTCCAAAAAGGCTCAATTTATATATCTTTAGCTATTATTATGCCAAAGGCTGCATAATTTTGGTCCTTTTGGATTTGCACAGCAATTGTGCAACCAATTTTAGCTGTTCCTTGATATTGTGTGCTTTGATAAAAAAGTATTGGACAATTATTGTCAAGGAGTTAAGAAATGTTCGTATGGATGAAACATTTGTTGCCGCATTATGACAAGACGCCATTGTGATTAAAAAAACAGTTTGATATTCATGCGTTTGTTTGACTATTGTATTTAGACTGCTATGATAAAATATCAAAAGCCGAAAATCACTGTAATGAAACTGCAACCTACGATTTTCTTTTGATCATGTGGTACAACCACTGACTCAATTATCATAGAGGAATAATTTGAATTATTGTTTCCCAAGAAACATCAAAAAGGTTTAGTATCATATTATTATTTTTTTTTTGAAGTGTCAGTTTTTTCAAAACAACATTTTTGCTAAAATACATCGAAATATTCTTTAACTATTGCTATTTCAAACGACGTGGGTTTTTCTCAACGGGTCGGATGAAGATCGGAAAGCAATAGCGTACGTTAAAGGTCACTCGACTTAGATGAGTGGTCGCTATTATACCTTAATAAAGTAAAAAGTGTCACGACAGTGTGAATATGGAAACTTTCCACACAATAACTTTATCAGATAACTCCGATACCTTTGTCCGACTAAGGTATAGTCAACGAGATTTTTATCGGGTCGGATGAGATGGGAACAGTGCCATATAAAACAATTCAACCGTAAGTGCGTCCGACACGTTCTGTAAACTGTCGTCCCGACATAGTGGCGCTATGCCATTGAGGCCACAGACTAATAAATTACTAACGTAAAGATATCCGTTCATTGAATAATGTCTGAATGGACCATCGCACTACAATGTCAACAAAAATGACAAGCCAAGTTTTGCATACTTGTGTGTTTAACTCAACATACCCCATACTTTCGCTACGCCATACTAACCAAGTACAAACCGTCTCTGTGTCCGTGAATTATAACCGAACAGTTAGGTGATATTTTTATCTATATTTTTTGACGCCAACTTTCTATATAGACATTATATAATCAAAGCTTAAAGACATGGCAGCTAGTAGCGCTCTCAGTCTAGAAGGGTAGAATGTAGTAATGATATAAATTTCTATTATTGTTTCATATTTGGTCGGTATAGAATTTGGTCCTTCTCCAGCTGTGGTGACATTTTTATGCACTAGTAATTATTAATCTAGGGTTAGGGCATGTGATGCTATTTAAATCTATGGTGTGAGTCAGCCATTTTGTACTGTTGAAACCATCTTGGAAAATCGGCCATACTTTGCACACCTGCCAATACGCGTTGGATTTAAACATAATTGCCGTTGTTTTTGTATCTAATAAGAAAATTATTGTGGTTAGAAAATATCGTTGTAAAATTACTTTTATATTGTATAGTATGTATACATTTTTTATGTTTATTTATACATGATTTCGCAATAGCCGTTTGTTGTTGTGATATGACGTCACAATGTATTTATTTTTAAGTTACTTGTTGACCAAACATGGCGCACAAATTGACTTAGGTTTCGTCCTCAACATGTTGTAAATATTTAACGCACAATAAAAAACCAGGCATCCGAGATGGTTAATTTAAATTTTTTGTGTTTTAAATTGTTTTTTTTTTTTTTTTATAAAAATGTATTAATACTTAAAAAAATATCGAATCGAGAGAAATGTAATGTATCTACTAAACTTTGTCACGACAATACACGCCAGTATGTGTTGAATGCCATTTTGAAATGTAACAGTGTATAAATAGTTGTTATAACGTTTTTTTTAATTTGATTGTCTAATCAGGGGTCACCATAAGACAGAACCCCATAATGAGCTATTCTCTGATTGATAATTCCGTAAAATGACGTGATTGATGACACTATCGACCAGCACACATCCTATAGAAACAGACCCATAAAATGGTTGTACAACTGTAAACAGGTCCAATTATGCAGCCTTGGTGATTATATTAGTTTTACAGTAGCTGTAGATATTTGGATCCTTTTTGAATTATGTAGCAAGCAGCACAACAATGGTTTTGGGCCAAAATTTTTAACGCATCGTTTTTATGTTCTTTTCCAAAAATACAAACTAATTTATACTGTTCTCGAAAATAAAAATAAAATTAGTCTGTTATTATTATTTTTTGTTATTTTAAAAATCGTCGTCAACTGGATAGATGTTTTTGAGTTGCTTTATCTTACACTAAATAAAGTTATATTTTTATTGATCCATAAGGATAACAATTTCATTTCATATAGTGACATTACCTCAATATTTTTTATTTAGTTTTAGCTTTGGTTTTTTACTGAGAAAAGCAACGTAATAACTTCAACTGCCCAGATAATGACACAGGAATTTCAACGTCACATGAATTTTCATAAATACATGGCAAATTTGTAAATAGAAAAAAACTGTTACAAATTTGCTTACCTTCCATTAGCCTAGACGCCACTATTAAGCCGTGACGGGCGTTGGTCATTTTAAAAAACAATTTTCGTAATTTACGACTGAGTTATTTTAAATATCTTTACAAATATAATATTATATAATATATATATATATATATATATAATATGTATTATATATATTTATAATAAAAATTCATTAACAATATCACAAGTATATACGTGTGTCTTTGATTTTGAATCTGGTGGAATAACGAAAGGAAAGTATCGTATGACTAATAGGTTTGGGTGATTATACTACTCGATATGGATGGTACGCGAGTGTGAGAATATCCTCGATCGATGCTTTCCGCAAATTCAGCGATCTAGATACATTGGAAAAGAATCGCTGGCCAGCTATGACGTGTGTACAGCAAAATCTATAGCTAACATTCGTCTCACAAATAAATTGTAATAATACTGAGTTCGGACCAAACCTAGAGTTTAACATCAAAATAAAACTTTTACATGTGAATAGAGGTTTGCCACAATTGTAAAAGAAAAACTTGGTCTACTATCAGCCTAGAGGTCTCTGTGGTCGGACCAAACTCATAAGTTGGTCACTTACAGCTTGAACTTCACAAGCGGTTTTTCAAGTCCCAATACGTGTACCTTGTTTTTACTATGCGAGTTGTATCGGGTCCAGAAATGTTAAAGGGTTGAAGAAGGAATTTTGGTAAAGAATTTGGTTGCAAAACAATAGTGGAGTTGTTGCAAAAAGTTAAGTGTTGCTACAGCTTGTACGGTAGTCGATAATGTCAAACATTCACGTCTCGTTTGTTTTTATGCTTCTGAGTTTACGCACCCCTTAAGACTACTGTTAGGGCGAGGACACACTCACGTCAAAAGTAATTGACAAAATATCAGATCTGTCACTATATAAAAATCATTATCCTGACCTTGGATTTGCCCAGGCGTAGTAGTGATTGGCCCAAGTGTGTTCGCATCCTTGCTATACACTGCTCTATTACAAATGGCAAAGTAATGTATGTGATTTTGCATATGTATTGCGAAAAAAAATCAACTCCAATGTGATAATAAATGTAATGTAGAGATAGTTTGGACATCGCTAGATGCCTTCGATATATTAAAGTCCAAAATGTACTGTTTTCTATACCCGACCCACGCACAATCAACGATTTTGGCAGAGCAATATGAAATATTGGTTAATCGTTAGAAAATAATGTTCAGTCATATAAGTTGGCATATGGGGGCGCCATTGATTAAGCGCTTTCTCGCTTCCACGCGCGGCACGTTGGACCTATCGAAATTAGTCAATAATTACTATTGGGGTTCCAAACGCAAAGCGTAGTATAGATGGCGCTAGCGGCGACGGCTGTCCGACTGCTGTCATGTTAAGCTACTAACTGCCAATGATTGCACTATTATTTTTCGTTGATTATTCTAGACTATTCAATAAGTTAAACATGGAATTTAAAGAATTTGAAAGCTGAATTAAACAGTAGGGCTGCAATTAAGCCTGGTAGAAAAGCGGACCTTGTTGACAGGTATGAACTGTTGGAGACAAATTTCCATGATATTCTTTGAAAACAGTAGGGCAGGTGGATTAATATATGTATACACCTGTGTTGTTTACTAAATAATAAATTTAAATAATATACACATACAACATAGGTTAGAAATTGTATGCATGTGACATACATCAATGATCATGTCAACGATTCACCTTTTGTAGGGAGAAATTGGCAGTTTATATCGCCATTGAACACTATCTCGCTTCTATTTATGGCATTTTAAACTTGTCAAAATTAGGCCCCTTTTCGACCTGTCAAAATTAGCCCCTTTTTCGACCACTGCGGGCTTATAATGACTGACCAAGATCGAGAGATCGACGCGCTCCGGGCGTTCTTGCGAACTTCACTTTATTCTGGACCTCGTAGTTTAATTGGCCTAACATACTTCGTGCTTCGGTAGAACTCTCGCCAAAATATTATCAAAATGATTGTACGTGGGTAGTATAAATAGAAAACAATAGAATTGTATACTATAGAGGGATATTTTTGTCTAATCTCTTATAGGACTAAGAGGCCTAGTATGTTAAGATACTAGTTTAGTGTATTAAAATAAATATCTATTTATTTTACAAAATTGTATCTAGTAAACCGAGCTTGTATTACGATACTAACTAGAGACCGCATAAACGTGAAACGTAATGTCCATCGAAAGACACTTTTTGTCTTTCGTGTGCACCGGCCTTCACCGCCGCTGTGTAATTATAAGTATTCTAAACTGAAAAAAAAAAATGGCGAGCTGTGCTTTTAAGTCTTGCCGAAATAAATCACATTCTATATTTCGATTTCCACCATTCGTGCGTGTGTTTATCGTTTCATGCTGTCTCTATTCCTATATAGCTCGGTAGCCGAATATGTATGTAGCCTAAAATTGAACTATGCATATTTATCTTAAATAAAATATAATGTCACTCTAGTCAATTGTTATTAATGAATTTTAATGGAGTTTAAAAGTACCATGAGATGGTTACAATCGTGTTTGTTGTTTGTAAGTTGTCATATCAAAATGGGAAATAGCAATGCTCAATATTGTTATCTTTAAATGTGAATATTTGATTGAATTATGCAGTACAGTCTAAGATCCCGATCTATCTTGTGAACCCCTCATTCTTTTGCCTGGTGATATATTGTTTATGTCTTATAAAATATATTAATAGACATTACTAAGGAGGGTTGACATCTTAAGTTCTGTTTAGGCTGGTTTTTAATTAAAATTAAAATTTCTTTTTTTTTTTTTTAATAATGAGGGCAACTCTTTTTCCATATACCTAAGTACATTTTTGTACCAAAAGTGCATTCTCCAAAACGTGTAATAGGAAACGAAGTTTGATGTTTACCAGTCCACTCTTCCATTTTTTTTTATAAATTTTTGAATTAGATTAACAATTTCTTTTATTAATCCAAGAAAATTACTTTTATTTTTATTATTATGTTCAAATGATTCAATTTTAATTACAAAGAGCGTGGATCGAATTTAGGGTGCCAACCCTGGAAAACCTTAGTAATGTTGATGAGTATATTTTATAGTATGTGAAGAATATTTCGCCTGGAAAAAGAATGAGGGATTTACAAGATAGATCGGGATCTTAGATTAGTATGACATGCGCACTAACGCACAGGGTACATATTCGATCAAGATTGATCTCTAAGCCAGTTCAATCAATGATAGTAATCAAAATTGAGTTTGAGCGGGTCAAGTATCTCGAGCTAAAATTCACAATCATTGATTGAACCAACTTATATCTCAATCATGATTGAACATGTTCCCCTGTGCCTAAGTCATAATTTGAACGGTGAAATTGTACTACCTATAACAAAAAATATTACATATATAAGCATCATCATAAAACTTCTAAAATTTTATCATAGATCTTTAATGTTACTATTTTCTCAGCTTATTAATTTATGAAATACTCGCGATTTTAAGGGAATGCCAAATATGTACTTATAAATTGTGCAATAATAAATATGTGCTATTTTGTGAATTATTTTGTTCAAAAAGAAATCAATTATTTTTTATGAAATCATACTTAGTCCTGTGAATTAAAAATATGTAACATAGTATATAGTACTGATAACTTTATTTTTAAAATATCGAAAATTGTGTGTTGCTATAAAACAGAAATATATTTTCATTGTAAAACAGAAATATACGTATATATGCTAAAAATTATTGTACTGTATAATTAATTTCTGTTATTTTTTTATGAAATATAAAATCTACTATTTTTTATGTATTGATAAAAAATCAAAGTATACAGTGCCAATATACTAAGTCAAGCAATATTTTTGAAAACACTGTGTTCACATGAATTTTACTAGACAAGCTGCTTTTATAAGTATGCCTTGATTACCATACTTTAGAAATAAGGGTGTGTTCACATTTATACAAGTAGTAGTTATCTGCCTGGTGATCTTTTAAGAGGTTATTAATAGCTTGGGCCAAAATTTCTAACTTATTTTTATATTATTTTTATTTCGGAAAATACAGACTAATCTATACTTTCCCTTGAAATGAAAAACTGTATGTAACAAATTAAAAAAAAAAAAAATTCTAAAAATTATTTAATCCCCATGATGTCTTCTGCACAGATGTTTATCGTTCACTTTATCTAAAACTAAATAAGATCGTAATGTTTTGAATAATTCATGAGGATTACTGTTTCATTTGATATAGTGACTAACCTAAATATTTTACACTTTTTGTGTTTTAATTTTTACTGAAGAAAGCAGGAGATTAAACTCAACCGTCCAGAAGACGTCACAGGGACCATTTACTGTCAGATGAATTTTCTTAAATATCTGGTGAATTTGAAAAAAATTTAAAAAATTAAGAGTTTGTTATAGTACCTTATACCTTTCAATTTTAATAATCATCAACGAAACCAGTGAAAGTTTATAATTTTGGTCTAAGCTCAATCAAGTGTATTTAAAAAATACTGAACCATCTCCTAATACATCTTTAGTTGAACGACTAGTGTGTCGTTTTGTACACGTTGCATTTTCCATGGGACAACTGTCATATACTTTTTTTCCCATATGTTTGCTCATAGTACTACAGTCCGTTTCTAAAATTGTGTGTTATTCGTTGATATTGTCTTATAAACAATTGACCATAGTTAAGTTTTAGCGTGATAAAAATCTGGTGCATAAAATTGAAATAAGATATAATATGAACACATTTCAGTTATGTCCTAGTTTAACATTTAATGAATATTTCTAGTTCGACCTCGGTGGATGACATGAAATTTAAGGGTTTTGAATTAATTTCAATTTTAAACTTAACTAGTTACCAGCTTACCAAAGTAATGCTAATTTAACTAAATAAAATAATTTTGTCAATCATGCTCAATAAGAATGTGTTAAAAATGTGACTACACTCTTATGGACCTTAAAATTTCAATCTATAGAAAGAAAAACTTTACCTAATGTAAAATTATATTTGTCGGAGAGGTATTATAAATAAAATAATAGTTCCTTATTAATCTTCATTGTTTTTTTTTTGTTCTTATGCTCTACCTACAAAATTAAACTGTGTTATGTCGATTATGACGATTCCCCATCACTAGTTTGGTTGCAGAAAGTACACAATAGTGAAAAACAGATACGAACAATGTAATCTGATGGGAGATTTTTGGAAAGCGCGAGAACGTTATAATCTTCGAATGTATAAGGTGGCATCCTTGACAACCTTTTGGTGGTCAAGTATGTCATTCAGATTTCTTTTAAATTATTTCATTTGATTACTACTACGTATTACAATTTCGTATTTAGTGTTGCTAAACCATTAGTGGTTTGTGTAGATACTTCAACGTTTCGCATATGCACTCTATCTTATTTACATAGGTAGTCATCATCATCATCAGCCCATTTTTACCCCACTGCAGGGGCTTAGGCCTCCCCCAGGGTGTGGAAGGGGGCTTGGAGCTTAAATCCACCACGCTACTCCACTACGGGTTGGGGACTGTAACGACCGCCATCTATTGACAGCGTCAGGGACCGACTGCTTAACGTGCCCTCCGAAGCACGGTGTCAGTGATATTGTGTACTTAAGGACGTATGTACAAAAAGTGACAGCTCGAAAATAGGTTTTACTTGACAGCTTGCTTACTACTACACGCGCATCTGCACCAGAGGCAACACATATTTGGCTCTATACCAGAACTAATTAGTCTTGATCATTATTATTTTTATTTATTTAAAAATTAGTTTTCTTTTATGTCAGGTTTTTAATGTTGCTTTATTTTATATAATAACTAGCGATCCGCCCCGGTTCCGCACGGGTAGCAGAGCCATAATGTTTTTACGGTCGTAGTGTCGTATCAGCTTGTTGTGTCGAACATGTGGACTGGATTTCATTAGATTTAAATGTAACGCAAGTTCGTCCAACTTGGATTATTTTTAATGTATTTTATTTCGAATTCTATAAATATATGAAAAAGTAAAGAATAAATACCTAAAAACAAACTAAAATATTTCTTTGTATTCAACATTGATAACTTCAGCCTAACCACGTGTGTCGCGTCGTCCGGTATGGCTCCTAAGATATTGATTTAAATTGTAGAATACAAACGGCGATCATAATGTTCATGAAATGCTGAAGGTAAATATCGTATTTAATTTGATAAGGATTAATACCATATCCGTATAAATTGTTTTCCAATCACCTCATCATATTACATCATAAAAATAGTATAGTAAGCTATCCATAAAATATAGACATATGCTATCGCGGACTTTTCTTTAGTCCTATAAAAGAGACACAATTCCTCCATACATTATTTTGTTATATCTCAAAAGGATTAGGCCGCATTTTCGATGAAAGTTCCCAACCAGCTTGATTTTTTTCCGACTTCTTCAACAATAATCGTCATATTTCAACAAATTTTCTCTTGAATCACTCTGTCCATTGATGTCAATAATATGCCAATCCGTTCGGTACTTTTTGAGTTTGTCGCGTTCAGACAAACAGACAGACGCGGCGGGGGACTTTATTTTATAATATGTAGTGATAACAATAATACCTGGGACATCCCACACAGCGCTATCTAGTCCCAAACTAAGCAAAGCTTGTGTTATGGGTGTGGGTTACGATGTCTTTTAAAGTTCCATAAAAAAAAATTATTAGACAATACTATACTGTGCCACAGTTATCGTATAAGGAGTTTTGCAATACGAGTGCATTTTGTTTGTGATACGTGGCGATGGCGAAACCGAGGTCCCATTGAATGAGGTGACCTTTTCATTTCCCATTTCGTCAAATTCTACTATTTTTGATTCTGGACCGATTGTTTTCAAAATCAATGTGTAAGAGTCTGCATGGTCTTCGATTACGAATCTGTGCTCAGAACTAAAAAAAATTACTGCCTTAGAATCTGTTATAGTTTTTGAACTGCTTGCTTTCAAAATCGATATCTATGGGTCCATGTGGTCTCCCTTCACAAATCTGCGGTCAAAACTGAAAATAGTGTCTGCCATTTTGAACTTCTTTCTTTCTGGGCCTAACACTACTAAAATAAAGTCTGTTTCGTATAGATTAAAATTTTATTATTATTTGGTCCACATTACAAAAAAAAAAACAAGTCTGTATGCGTTATTACAACAACGATTAATACTTTTGTCAATACAGTTACTATTAATACGTTCTTTATGACATCGAAACTTGTACCGCAATGTTGTATTTTACAGTACTAAATCTTTTTACTTTACACCAATCACAAGCGAGCATTCTGTTTGCACCGCATGCGTAAACCGCGAAAAGCAACCCGCTCGCGCCCTTAGCTCTTACCATTATTTATTTCTATAAATTGAGGAACCGTGCGAACACCCCTGTTTTGACTAACTTGCCCTTCAAATTTCACGATCATTCAGACCGCCTTCTACAAACATTATCCCATCAAAAACAATACTTGTCAAAAAAACCAAGTCTCGCAACTCAGTTGTTCTGCGGTAAAAAGTTGTGAGATCCATGTAATACCAAGTCGGTTATTAATTTATTCAGTCTCTACTTGTAAGTATGTAATGTTTTATACTGAAGCTCAAGAAGTATCTTGAGCTTCAGCTACAGTTTAATATAATAATAACTGCCGTAATAAAACATCGTTACGAATAAAGCCAATATTGAAAAATTTAACTGAAGACTTGGCTGTATGGGCTTAATTTTCTTTGCGGTATTTTCTAGATTTTTTAGTTTTTCCTTGATTCATACACCAAACACTACTTATATTCCAAATTTGAAGCTTCTAGGTCTGCTAGAAGTGCCTTAGAATTTTGATGATCGTTGAGTCAGTGAGTGACAAAATTGAGAAATTTGACCCGTTATAATTTCTTAAAAATACTGGTTCAAATTGAATTAAAACGTGTAATATGCTTATATAATATGCCTGCATGGTTACTGAAAATTTCAGTCTTCTAGTTTTATCCACAACGAAGTTACAGGGGGTCGAAAATGGTCTGAATTGCTTCGAGAAAAGGATGGTACGGCCGTGACGCTTTTTTGCTCGACTTGGTGGGGGCACGGCCGTGCCCCCAGATAGTTTAAAAAAACTAAGAAACTTGCGCTTTGATACCAAATCGATCTAAAAAGGAGAAAATAACTTTTAGAATAAGAATAAAGTGTTTAATGAGGAAAAATAATGTTATTGTGACAAAACGTGGGGTGCCCGATATCAGTTGTTTTAAATATTTCATTGCACTCCACGATTTTTCACAATAACATTAATTTTCAATTTTTTTTCTACTTATTTTCTTTTTTAAAGTTCGATTGTCTATCAAAGTCGTATCAAAGTGTAATTTATAATTTTTTTTTAATATATTATTTTTTATCTTTTTTTAGTCTTAATATTTTTTAAACTACATTCCATTAAAATTTACAAACATAAAGGTGGAACTCACAATTACCTATAAAACGATGAAATGATACAAACCGACACAAAGCTTCATGTCGGTGCTAATCTAACCACTGAGGAGTTCCCTTGTAAACAAATTATCGTGGTGCATCATCAGTTTATAGTGAAAATCATGGATAACTATCGAAATCCAACCTACATACAAAGTTTCGTGTTCGTGCTATTAACCGGTGAAGAGTATCCTTATGAGGAAACAATCCTGGCTGCAACATCAAGTTATGTTTATCATTTTAGTGTATGGTCATCGAAGTTACATATGTATTCTGAATTTCAGCCCAATATCTTCAGTGGAAGTGGGTGACAACCGCGTTTAAAGATTCCATTAGATACAAAAAAACATACAGGTGGAACTTATAAAAGCGTATTAAAATTAAAATAATTACACCATTCCAAGAGGTCACCACTTTTTACATATGTTTTAATTTAATTTTTTTATCATAAAAAAATTATTAGTTGGTCAACTCGGTAATATATATATTATGTACATTGTATATATAGTGTAAGATTTTTATTTTAAGTTTAATAGCTTTCCGCCTTGGTAAAAAAATTAATTCAAACTAATTCAATTCATAAAATATTATAAAAGACAATGGGCGGTTTCGTACCCAGTGGTGTATCAAGTTGTGACATATGTCATTTTAAAGGTCTTAATAATAGCTTCATTTTATTGTATGACACCAACTTATTATTTAACTACTGCCTTTAAAATTTAAATTTAAAATTATTTAATTTTTATTTAAATAATCATTATTTCTAGCTTATAAAGTTCTTTTTAAGCGACTTCAAAAAAGAAGGAGGTTACTCAATTCGACCGTATATATGTTTTTTTTTTTTTTATGTGTGTTCAGGGATAACTTCGTTGTTTATGAACCGAATTAGATGATTTTTTTTTGTGAAAGGGAGATATCTCCGAAATGGTACCATGATCAGGAAACCAGGATCTGATGATGGCATCCCAGAGAAATCGAGGGCAACCTTCGAAAATCGTATTTTAAAGTATCGTATTTTAAGTATTTTGATAAAGTACTACTACTAGTACTATTTAATGAAGGTCGGGAGTCGATCTGATGATGGAACTGAAAGACAGTCGAGGGAACTCCTCAACGACTGGCAGCAATTACCTGGTGTTTGGACTTGATTCATTTCTATTGATGAGATCTTTGCACCCATATGAATTATAAGTGCCATTACAAATCTGATGATGGAGACCATACACAATCGAGGGAACTTCTCAACGATTTACAGCAATTACCTGGTGTTTGGACTTCATTCATTTCTATTAATGAGAACTTTGCACCCATATGGGTTATAAGTATCATTACAGATCTGATGATGGAGACCATACACAATCGAGGGAACTCCTTAACGATTTACAGCAATTACTTGGTGTTTGGACTTAATTCATTTCTATTGAACAGAACTTTGCACTCATATGAGTTATAGTGCCATTACAGGTCTGATGATGAAGACCATAAACAGTCGGGGGAATTCCTCAACGATTTACAGCAGTTACCTTTTGTTGAGCTTCCGTCATACGGTTGAATATGCCAAAATGTTCAGTTCGCACAAAAATAATAATTAAGATTGAAGTTTTACATAGGAATACCACTGCCTACTAGGCATGCTGATTCGTCAATTTGACACTGAATTTACGTTGCGTAATCGCGGTGCTGTCTCATTAGAGTAGCGCGTTTAGTAGCCCCATTTATACTAAATAGAAATAAGTTACAGATGCGTTCAACTAAAAATTGAAAAATAAAATAATTTAAAAAAAAAAAAAACCGACATCAAAAACATAAACTAAAAAGTTAAAAATAAAATTTTCACTTTAAAGAAAGGAGCATTAACAGGCGGCATATAGTTAATGAAGTCGGTGCCAACTCAGACACTTTAAATGGGTACTTACCAGGTAATAACAGTTACAACAATTATATATTTATAACTATAACAAATATGGAACACAATTTAAAGTGTCTGAGTGAGTAGGCACCGACTTCATTAACTATATGCCGCCTGTTAATGCTCCTTTCTTTAAAGTGAAAATTTTATTTTTAACTTTTTAGTTTATGTTTTTGAAGTCGGTTTTTATTTTTTACTTATATTATTTTATTTACCATGTTATATAGCATACTGTGCGTTGCGGCTACCTGTCAGTATAACTCTTACACCGCCCTGCCCACACACATACATACTACTAGAGGTTGGATTCAGTCCTGTCATGTGTCGAATCGGATATATTACTCCTATATTGTAGTAACTACAATAACGACGGGAAGGGAGTCGATAATTACTGTTCGTGCCTAATAGGGCGAAGAACAGTCGGCACATGTTCACATATAATAAGCATTATATGGTATTTGGGGTGGGCGAGGCATCAAAATTATATATTGTTGCCAGCAACTTTTTTAGATGATATAATTGTTGATCTAGATTATTAGTTCAATGATAATTTTTTTTAAATTATTTCGACCTACGCAATACTAGCCTTTAATTATATTTTTTAATAAGAAATCCAAGAACAACATGCCTACACTAGATACAGCATGGAGACGAAGCCTATGCAAAACCTGCAATTTTTTTAGCCAGTCTTAAGAGTATGTAGGTGTGCAAGCGGCGGTGGAATAGCGATTGGTAACCGTATAGTAGGTATGCTTAGTAATAAAGTAATATTGTACAATAAGTAACATTTACACTAAAAATAACATTTCATTATATGAGATATAAAATAACTCATAGTTATTTCCTTGCACGTGTTTCATGGTTGGTGCCATGCTATAAAATAAAGCTATTGATACGACCTTTAAAATGACATATACCACAACTTGATACAACCTAGGTACGCAGCCCATACAAAGATGCCCATTCACTTTTATTTTCACCCACGTCTCAAGATTGATTGAGTTCAACTTTACCATACGTACAGCATTTGATCGGAGAAAAACAAAGACGTACACCCAACCTTTCAATAGCGCTCCTCGGAGCGGTCTGAAGCACGGTACCGTGATGGTACCGTGTGCGCTTGGTTTTATGCTGTCAGTGTGCTGTCAGTTCATACAAAATAGTATGGCAAAATTTCGGTGAAATTGCTTATTATTGATGATTTTTTTCTGCCACTTTTCCGTTTATTATCAAAATTTCCTCTAACAGAAAGAAAGGATGAAGTATTAACAATACTTAAATGATTTTTTAATCTCAAAAAACCTTGTGATGATGGTGTAATATGTACCGAAAAATGTTAATTTTCCGCGATTTCGGCAAAAGTGGGTTACAAAATAATATTTTTTCAGTGTGAAAGAGTGTAAAATATGCAAATGTTTTCTAACACAATTGTAAATTAAGAACTGATCTTTATTTTAGAATTAGGTTTATGACCATATACCTTTCCAAACTTCCTAAAAATGTACCTAAACATGCCGTTTTTTTGTAATTGCCCCCTTAAGTCAGAAAAAGTCATTGAAACACGCCCGGATTCGAACCATGGCCATATGGGGCCTTATAAATTTGAGACAGGTTCGATGCGTTTTGGGCTATCACGACATACACAGGCCAAGTATGGCCTTAATATGATTAATTAGACATTGTACATACAACAAAAAAAAAACATTCTCAAGTCATACAATAACTATGATATACACTTTTTTTTTATAATGACCATTAACACATGGCAATAGTATATAAACTGAGTAGGTACATTATCACTACATATTATAAAACAAAGCCTCCCCCCGCGTCTGTGTCTGCCTGTTTAAAAGCGATAAACTGAAATACTGCCAAATGGATTTTCATATGGTTGTTACCAATGGATGGATTGATTCAAGAGACAGGTTTATGTGTATAATTCATTATTGTTCTGTGTGAGTTGGTCGTAATATGACGGTGATAGCTTAAGTTATATTCAAATCTAATCCACATGCTCGACGCAACAAGCCGATACGACACTACGACGGAAAAAAGTATAAGCATATATGCTATGCAACCCGTGCAAAGCCGGGGTGGGTCGCTAGTAAGACATAAAGAAACAATAAGCTCGCTCAATTTGTTCGCTCCTTAACGAACTAATGTCGCATTTTATAAAATTTGACAAATAAAAAAATTGTTCCTGGTCCTGTTTATTTTTCGCCGCTAGCGTTGAAGGTGATCTTGAAATTATGATACAATCAGTGGTTTTGATGAAGTAGGTATTGGTATTAGTAGTTAATGGCGTACGGATAATGAGACACCTTTGAGCAAATAATAGGGATTGTAAAATAGAAATGGTAAGAGATGGCACAAAATATTAGAATTGGTAGAAAATGGTACGAAATGTACAAATGGTAGGAAATATGTATGACATGGTCATCCTCATGAGTCATCCTTATAATGAATCCAAAGGGTTCCGTTTTTATTTCTGGCTCCGAAATGCGAAAATTGTTGTGGTACTGTGGTACTACTAACAGGTATTATTTTGAAAGTAACTCTGTCTGTCTGTCCACTGTTGTCTGTTTGTTACGCTTTTACGGCTAAACCGCTGGACCGATTTTAATCAAACTTTGCAGACGAAAAAGGAGGTTGTCTAAGGCATGGAATAATAGACAAGGTCAATTTATCCCGGGAAAGTACATGATTCCTGTGAGACGATCACGGTGAGTAGATAGATGCTCGTTTCCAAGGTTTTACGTAAAGAATAAAGCTCAGATGAATATAGTTTCTACAGCGCGTACATAGCACGGATATGCACAGAGATACCGCGTTAAGACAACTAAAATGTGAGGAAATAAATATACGCCACAGACCAAGTATACGCCACTTGTTATTATGAAATACCTAGTTACTGCGAAGTAGAATTTTGTGTGATCCACATTCATACTAAGAAACAGAACAAAAATTCTGAAATTAGATTTCATATGTAATAAACAAAATGCATATTTAAAACGATGACAATGATGTACAATCTCTCTCTAATCATTGAGTCTGTCAGATGGCTCACGTTTTCGACCGTTTCAAAGTATGAGACACTCCATCATGGTGTTTATCCTATCTTGTATCTTAGATAAATTCACATCCTTTTTTAATTGTGGGATTTATTGTCATGTGTGATTTTGAAGTCAAATTCAAATGTTTTCACGCGAAGCAGCAGTCGGAACATAACTAACGGCATCTGCCACGTTTGTCCAAGTGGAATGCGTTGGCCAATAGCAAGAAGGTGCTCTTTTGGTTTTATTTGGCAACTATCACATTTTGACGTATTTGACTTTTTTTGAGGTGTGCTAAAGCAAGCATATCAAAGTGTAACGTCAACCGCTTTGTGCTTTCATATATTTGCCATTAATAATTTTATAGCAATAAATAATAATCTAGTCCAATCAAAATGTCTAGTGGCCAATGGGAAGTAGTTGGAAAGGGCAAGAAATCGAACATCACTAATGGAAAGACGAAAAATGAAAAGAAAAAGGAGAACGTACCCAAAGTTGAAGATTTTCGTAAGTTGTAAAATCTACTTATCTGGATGAAATGTTTTGATTTCATTATCCTGTTTCCAAATCAAATCTTTCTGCAGGAATGGAAACCGATGATGATAAGAAACCAAAAAAGAAAGATGCCGAACAAAAGAAACAATCCAAAAAGCAAGATAAGAAAACTGAAGCAAAACCTAGGGCCCCTAAAACTATCGATGAAGCTTCGCAAATGGTACGTTTTGTCCACAGAGTCTTTTGAAAACACATTATTATACATTTCTACATATACCTACCATGTCAACATTAATTTCTCTATTAAAACTGTACATTTCACTATGACAAACTTCATGATACTATGTGAAAGCAGATAACAAATTAATAAAATTAAATTTAGCAACTGAAGTAGGTATGTACTAAGTATCTCCATTTATTAGTAATTTATTTTCTGAATAATATTATTAATTAATTTGTTAAATAATGCAGATCGACACAGCAGAGCTGGTAAATCTCATCACTACAAATAAATTACGATTTGTGAACGCACCATTAATATGGCTGAAAGAAGTAGCTATGTATCTCAATTCGAAGATTGCTATCGAAGTCAGTGATCCCACTTTTTCAAACCAGACATTGTATCCTTTAAGTGTAATTCCTGATGAATTGAAAGAGGTATTGCAAAAAGTCTTACAAGATGCGGGAAAACAAAATTGTCAACTTTTCTTCGAAGTAACTTTAACTACTATGGCTAATGATATGAGTAAAGGTATGCTATTTTTATACAGTGCTGTCTATCCAGCATCTAATATGCATGCTATAATTTAAATCAATTTGAAAAAAACATTGATTCTAAAGCATTATTATAACAATGGGCTTGGACCAAATTTTTTAATGCAGTTTTTATATATTTTTTTTAAATATAAACAAATTTATACCTTCTTAAAATAAAACAAGATTAAGTCTTTAATTTAATGATACATATATCCCTGTGATGTTACCTGGACAGATGTTTACTATTTACATTATGTTAGACTAAATGAAGTCATAATATTTTTATTGATTCATGAGGATTACATTTTCATGTGACATAATGAATTTACCTATTTTGTATTTAATTTTAGCTTTGGTTTTTCACTGTGGTAAGCAGCGCAATAAGCTAAATCGCTCGGGTTACGTCACAGGAACAATTTCAACGTCAGAATTTTTTTTATTAATACCTGATAAATTCGGAAATAGAAAAATTCATATTTTGAAAAGATATTCTAGAACCTTATGCCTTTTAATTTTAATGACCATTAGAGCAACTTTAAAATTTTGGTCCAAGCCCATTGAAGTTAATAAGTGGCACAAATACAAATCACATAACACTATATGTCCACTGTAAATACAAGACAAATGCAACTTTTCAGTGGAATTATGTACCACACTATTTAGATTGTCTATAAAATTTGCCTCAAACTGTACACCCAAATCCAAAAATAGCTACTATAATCACCACATTGTCAGTTCAACTAATTGAAATGATCCTTTTCTATATTATGGTATTTATTATATTTTCGAAAATAAAAATTAGTAGAGGTACTCAAAATTATACAACATATCACACCAATAGGTACTTACCTAAATCATAATTTTACCTATTGAACATTACCCCATATTAACTTTAGTGTTTTTATCATGATTTCTATATACATAAATATTTTCCTAGGAAGGTATAATTTTATTTTGTGAAAAAATCATAACTACCTGTTATTCAGGTCTCATTTGAATTAAATTGTGTGTTTACAAACCATCTATTTTTCCTGTCACTGAGCAGCATATGGCTTTTTTTTTTTATAAATTGAAAATGGAACTAAATAGATCATTAAACTTTTTTTATGATTTAGTAATTAACTTGTTGAAGGACACAGCATACTCATTAATTATTTTTTTCTTTTAGGACAAATGGTAAATGGTCACAGACTATTACTCCAATTGCTTGCTCAAGATTATCCAGAATTCTGTGTGGCATCTATCTCGAAGAATGTGAGCCTTAGAAACTCGTATCAGAATCGACCACCTATTGGCTTGTCATTGCTATGGGCCTTTGGCCAAGGAGGATTTAAAGATTTCCAAATTGGGTTACAAGGTAATTTTGTTACGAACCAGAATTATGCGTGTATTTAGTTATTAATCATTCAAAGGCAGGCTTGCATTACTTGCTAATTATAATGTTTTTCGTAATATTCACAATGTACAACAAAAACGCGGAAAAATAGCATCACACTTAGCAAATATACTTAGCGACTGCTTCTGCAGTGAATGAAGAATTATTGACACTCAAATTAGCTCCAGCAAATTGCCAATGTAATGAAAATATTTTAAAATTGATGCATTGTCTGCCTGTTCTAAAATATTTTAGTAATAATATACTATGTCCGCATGGACTTTATCTATCTCAATCCGTTATGAAACGCAGCATGACTCTGTCCCCTGCGCCACACCGCTCCGGCACACCGGGCACGCGTAACGCGGTGCTGTGGCGCTGCAGTTTCTAACTAAACTTAAAAATTGAATATATTTTTATTCTGTGGGTCCACTTTGATGAAATAAGCACTATAATGTTACTCAGAATAAAGCTTACTGTTTTACAGTAATTAGATTTTGAATCCAATGAATGGTTTTTACGTGATGCGCGTACATGCGAACAATGAAATTGACAAACAGACAAAATTCCAAAATTGTTTTTTTTTTACGTTTTAATACTTATCGCTTGCGTCTCCCAGTATTTTTATTTCAAAAATCGTTGAGGTACACTCACAGACAGCCTACAATTTTATTGTATGTATAGATTTTATATTAATAAATAACAAAAATAAATATTTTTGTGTAATCTTCACATCCTCGGTTTATCAGTTATTCAGCTTATAATATTTTTTTACTAAGAAAAGAAACTACTTTCGCTTGTACTACCAGTGTTATCAATATCACTTGACATAACAAGGCCAATGTCTCATGTGGTCTCATGTCATATCACATTCTAACCGTATATAGTGATTTCATAATTATGACTAAAATCCTTTTTGTAAAATAAAATATTATTCAGATTCATATAAATTTAAATAATATTTTATTAAGTTCAATAGTTTTATTTATTAGGGTAAAAATATGTCATATTATTTAATTTCACATGTACTTAGTACAAGTTAAAACCATGTATGTACGTAGAGCATTGTGACAATAAAAATGTGAGTAAAAAAATATCCACACAGACCAAATATACACCAGCTGATGTTTTGAAATATTCGCTGTGAAGTAGAATTTTCTGTGACCCACATGTAACATTCATATTGGAAAAGAAAATAAAGATTCTGAAATTATATTATATGTGTAATTTAACAAAACATTTAATTTTGTTGAAAACAAGGATTATTTGGTATGGTTCGTCAAATGAACGTGGTAACTATTAACATTATTTTAAATGCTCTGACATTACAGACTAGTACACCGTGCGGTATAGCCCTCTTGGTCTGACAGGACACATTCATAACTTCATTATTAATGTTTTATTGTAAAAATTATTTCATAAAATATAATTATTAAAAAATAGACAACTACCCTATACTTATTTTGTGGTATTATCACAAAAAATATATTTTTTGTGATTATCACAAAAAATATATTTTTTGTGATAAACTATGAGCTAATCACTGTTTGTATTTTCAGTTTGGCAAGAATTATTTTTACCTATAATAGATCTCAAAAACTATACGAAGTATATAGTCGATTATCTATCGAAAATACAAGAAGTCCATATGGCGAAGAAAACGGCAAGCGTTTCGCAGGATCAGTTTTTGGGGATGTGTGACTTGATTGCGAGCAAAAAAGGTAGTCAGTCGAAATTGCCAAGTGACCTTATGAAACAGTTAGTAGTGTTCAAGGTACAGTACTGAATGCACTTCTAAAATGTTTTTATCGTTCCGTACCAAAAGGGTACCAAACGGAAACCTTTTTAGTAAGGCTCTGCTTTTCGTTCATCCGTCTGTTACATGGCTGTATCGCCTGAACCGTAATAGGTAGACACTTTAAATTTTCACAAAGTGTGTATAATTATGACCGGTATAACAACAAATAATAAAAATTAAAAAAGTTAAAAATGAAACGGAGTCCACATATAAGTTTAACATGTTTTTTTTGAAGTTTTTGGTGATTGGTAGTTGTGAGATCATTGCTTACCCTTGAAATTTTATAAAGTGTGTAGTATTACGACCACTATGACAAATAAAAATCAAATGAAATTAAAAAATTAAAGAGGGAGGATTACCCATACAGAAAACTGAAGAACGGCAACTTCATAGGTTGAGAAGACCTAATACTCAAAATTGGTTTCCTTTTTGTACCCATATATGTTTAAATCTAGTCTACTAACTTACATATAAGTTACAAGCATGCATACATACCTATAAAAACTGTAAAAAAATTGGTCCTACTAAATGCATAGTGGAATCTCGCCTTAGACGAAAAATATGCAGAACTTCGTACAACATAGCCAATAAATATGTACTATATTCATGTTTTTTCTTTTGTACTGACATATATTGTTTAAAATTTGTTAATTTAAGAGTTTGTCGAAAAATTCAAGAAACAATTTTCAGTTGTTAATTATGCAATAGAATTTTCTTTGTCTAAAATATACCGGATCGTCGGCTGAACGTTGATAAGAGGAATGATAAAATCAAACTCACCCATTATCATAAATGATCATTTCCGTTCTATAATTCCACTTAATTATGTACAAAGTAAGAAATAATCTTGTTCTAGGATATATATTTCAACTCGAACACCAATAAATTTCAAGTGACCTTTAATCAGCTTATGAAAAAATTACCAAATCAATATATACCAAGTCAGAAACTGGACGATTACACGACACTGTTGCTGATGAGCCTTGTTGAATGTCTAAAAAGAGATGACTCTTGTAACGCCACATGGAGACAATTGTTCAACAAATGCAGTAAACAGACTGCAATGTTGATGCAGTATATTGGTAAGTTCACCAAGTGTTGAAAGCTTTGTGTTGAAATTACACCATTATGCTTGTTGCTTCAAGAAACCCAACCAAAATAATAATAATACCTAATAATACCACACAGCGCCATCTACTTTCAAAGTAAGCAACTATTATGCTTGTATTATGGGGTATTAGATAACTGATGTATGTACTTAAGTATTCCTTATTGTTTTAAAATGTGCATTCATTTCTGCCCATGTATCATGCAGGTGTCTTACTTGTTAGCTTAGATCTACTTTACCTTAGAGAAGTTCTGATATCTTTATTATTTAAATTTTAAAAAATCCATACTGGATTTGTCTACTAATAGTTATTCAGAGATCCCAGTACCCACCTTCTGACTCCACCGTGCGTTTAGTTATTAGGTTTTACATTGTTATTATATACATATATTTTATTACCAATTGGGTGAGTGGTTAGAGACCCTAACTGTGACACCAAGTTCGATTCCCACCTGGGACAAATATTAAAAAATGTTAGGTTATTTATGACTGGTAAAATGGGTTGGGGTTAATTTACGAGAAGGGGGTGTGGACTGTATATTCGACAACGATAAATTGTTTGAGAAACTCCATCACACAAGAATGATACTTGCTTACTTTGGGACTATGGTGCTGTGTGGGATACCCCAGGTATTATTATTATTTACAAATATCCAAACTGATATAAGAATGAAGCGAATTGACCCCGACTGAAGTCACCTGACCCAACATATCTTAAAAACGGTAAAGGACACAAATCCATAATAGTTCCTCGCTTGGCTACCGGGTAATTAATTGGAAGCGTCTCCTTTTAACTTTTTTCAATGCTTAAACTAAACCAAAATGTTTAACTTTGTCTAGATTCAAATTGGGACCATGTGAGTGTTAAATTGAAGAAAAAATCTCTGAAAGCTACTGTGCTACATTTCAAAGAAATATGTGGAGACACACTCAAAGGCAAAAAGAAAGATGAAACAGTAGAAAAAGCAAGCAAAACATGCCAGGTTAGTATCTAAGATAATATTGCATCCTATGGTCTGACAACTTTAAGGCTGATGATCCCTATGCTATTCATATAGTCTACATTATTGTAAATTTAGTTGAAAGCTTTGGAGAAGAAGAAAAGGAAATTACAAAAAAAAAATATTTACGTTCGTTAAGCACAATCAATCTTTTTGTTGATTCTAATATTCTTTACTGTAAATAAACTGTTTATTGTTTTTTCAGTTTTTATAAAACCCCGTTAAATAGATAAAATATATATAAGTAGATAGATTAAAATAAATTGAATATCAAAATTAAAGGTTTTTTCAGGTGACTGTCCTTAAGGGACAGTCTTTTTAACCAAATGATCAATAATGTGGCTCAATAGATAGTGAAATGTTTTTTTTTATTCTCAGCATTATTTTAATGTTGATTATCAATGTATTATAAATTATTTTTTAAATAAAATCGTTTAAGAAAGTAACATTAATTTGATAGATGTAAATGTTGCCAGCGATGATGTATTTAGCAACTCTGTGTTTTAAGGTGATTTTAGTTTGCTGCATAAATTTTTTAATTTCCTGTACTATTCAGCAATATTAATAGTTAAATATACTTATAAACTATGAACCAAAAAACGAAGTACCTAAGTTATTTATTATTTTATTATGACTAGAAAAAGTCAAGAAGAATTATTTTATCGGATTTCATTCAATTTAACCTCCAAGTTCTCCTGGCCTTCCTAATCTGACTTCTTTTTATGAAAATACATTAATAATATAGTTTATTTAACAACGCCTGATTGTATCGACGCACTTAAAGAGCGCATTACACGGAAAGTTAGGTAAATATCAGCAGGTTGAGCAATGTCAGGGACAAATTTTATCTTTGTGTATTTGGGACACACATGGAACCTGTGGAAATTTTTTTTCACATCAATTATTTACTAGTTACTATTACAGATGTACTTTGACTATTATTATACGTCTTTTCAAAACTTTAGATAAGCTTGCTGAATTTGTCTTTAAAAGAACTTTTTTTCAAAAAGTCAGAAATTAGATTCTCTTTTGCATTTAAAAGGGAATGGTCTCAGCACTTCCATTATAAAAATGTTTAAAAATGTTATTAAATAGTATAGGAAATGAAATGTTAATTAACCGGTTTTAGGATTTTATCGACTTTTTTAATACTGAATTTATTCCAGTAAAAATCAATTATACACTGTATAATGAGCCAGTACTAGGCCGTGAACATTTGGGGTAGAAGTGAGGATGTGAGGATGATTTTACAATTCTAAAGAAAGTATTTATTGCCTTAAGGAAAATATGTGGAAAAGGAATTCACTTGCACTTCGGGATTTCGTCATGTTAGATGCTCGCGAATTGTCGCGCAACGTCACTTAGGTACATATCGAGCAACGCTGTGGTTGATCCAAACATAGCGTCGGCGCGGCGTCGTAGTAGCTTTAGATATAAGGAGATGTGAGGGATGGTGTTATACCACCACAAAATCGCATTCGCCTCGTTTTCGGAGCAGACATAAAGCTTTGCCCGATCTGTACATAAAGATTGCTATATGCATAGACACTAAACTGATAAAAACTTTAAAACATATACTTAGAACTTATTTTACATTTTGTAGGAAAAAAATCGAAATGAACAATTGGCTAAGACTATTTTTCTAATGTAAGGACAGTTTTTATGTTTTCTATCGAAAATATGGATCAAAATGAAAAAGCAGTTTCATTATTCTAAATTTGAACCGGCTTATAAGCATAGAAAAAAAGTATATCACGAATGTGATTATTAAAATAAAAACTAAAATTAACCACTTATAAAAATATACATTATAATCTACAAATATAAAGTCTATATATACAATCTATGAAGCTAAAAATAACTAGTCCCTGGCGAACCCGATCCAAAGGTTCCCATAACGCTCGTGGCATTACCGCGTTGGATTGATATGGCGAGCCTCTGCGTCAGAAACGACCCCTAAAAAAATTATGGTTTTTTAGTTATTAATTCTTCAAAGCGGTGATTGACAACACCGGACGTCATGACATATGAACAATTCCATGTAAAGTATAGAGTTAAAATTATTCTATGCAACTGATTGCGAACTGCTTGGTTACTAGATTTTCGAAATAGCGCATGTGGAATGATGTACTTTTGGGTCATTTTGAGAAAAACTTCATATTAACTGCAACATTGCTTTTATTTGCCAAAGCAAAATGTAAAAAAACACTAACCTATTATATACTTCATTTACACTCATATATTTCTGTATAATGTAATTATATGGAATTTTCCTCAAAATGACACAAAAACTAAGTCATTTCACGGGCGCCAATTTGAAAAATCTCGTAACCAAGCATAAAATCCATTTCAACGTGATTTCAACTCTATACTCACTATGGACTTGTTATGATGTCGTCATATAACCCGCCTCATCAATCACCACTTTGAAAAAGATTACTAAAAAAAATAATTTTTTTTTATTAATGAATGAAATCAGTTTCTTATTTTAAATCATATTTTCGATAGAAAACTTAAAAACGGTATGTTAGGAAATGTGGTCTTACTGATTTTAATGTGTGCATTTTTCGTGGACTGTATCTGGCAACACCAAATCAGTCGCGCGGAAGACATTTTTGGGAATCTCTTCTGTCAACTTTTTTCTCGTGTGAACTGTGAAGTAAATTTGCTATTCGATACGATTATCTATCTACGTAATTCCAATTACATTCTTGTCTAAATAAGGTAAATTAAAAAACATTAATACCGATTTTATGTCTATTTTTATTCAAAAGTTAATTTTGTTTTCATAATGGCGTATTTATCGTAAGTACATACTAAAATCGTAGACGCGTAAGTTTATATCAATGAAACCGGATTATTTGTCGTTCTTCTCACGATCGTGTGTATTTATCAAAGGTATTTAGTGACGTGTTCTTTGCGTACAGGTAGCATAGCCGTTAAATCAGAAAATCAAAACTATTTCGCTTCCATGCTTCTAGTTTATATTTATAGACATAAACAAAGAGTTACAGCTACGATTGAAATCAGTGTATCCGATCTAAATAACTAGAAAAGGTAGATTAAAATATTCTTTTGTTACAAAATACATAATTGCAGTTTACTAAATATTAAAACTATTAGATAATTTTATTACTCAATAGTAAATCTGCAAGTATGTACCTGCTTGAGATCTTGTAATATAACTTTATTAAAGATACTCTTTAATAGTATTCTGCAATTAGTGAAGAAAACTGAGATCTAATAGGTTAAATACTACAATCAAGTCGATTGTCTGTCTTAACAATAATATTATTATAATAATAGTCATTATCATATAAGAGTGGCCCATCATTAATCAATAATAATCAACGATTGAATCAGGTATTTTTGAAAGCCGTCAAGTCCATGTGATCAAATTTTTCAAAAGAGAAAAAACTGAATTGCAACAAAAATTTAAAGAAAGCATTGGGTTTTAATCAAATTATATTATATATATGCCGCCTTACATATTCTGGTAAATTTTGACAAAAATAATTAAATTCAATACTACAAATCAATTATTGCTTCATCACCTTCATATTGTGTAATAAGCCACAAGTAAATTAGAATTGATTATTAAAACAACATAAGTCAGACTTGTGTTCTTACAGAATAAGTTCATAGTTAACAACTTGTTAAAAGACGTAGAACGAAACTAAAAATTTAGACATTGATGTGGCATATGATTACTAACTGAAAAATATTATTGATTCAATTTCACTGAAAAGCGGACTTATTTGAATTCAGAAATATCTGACTCAATTATGATTAACACCGAACACTTACACAAAGTCATGGTGTTGGTTTAGATAAAATATTAAATTTAACTAGATGCCCTTGTTCTTTTCTTGATTATTTTATACCTAATAAATCCTTATAAACTAATCCCAAACGCATCCCCAGATGATATATGCGTTTGGGATAATAAGTTGTGTGTATATCTGTTACCGTTTCCCTCGAAAATTGCTGGATGCATTTTGATAAAGTTTTTTGCAATAAGTGTGATCACTTCAGAATAGGTTCCTAGACATTTTATGGTCATAGGCCACCAGAGCTTATTTACAGGCCAACTTTTTTCCTAGTTTGTTTTTGGTGAATTGCGAGGACACAATTTTTTTTAAATGCTATATTTTAAGAGACTTTTATTCCGTGTGAGATATATCAGCCTTGTTGGTAATTATTTTACTGTGTGTACATATATACCATCAGTTATCAAGTTTGCGAGCCAATACATATTTATGTACATAATTATATATAATATCAGCAAATTCACATGCAGGCTCACTCTGGATTCTCTGGAAAGATACCTGATTAGAACAATCAGTGCCTAATTTGGTTCTCATTGATATTCTCTCCGTCTCACACGGGCCACACTCCATAAACGCTACTTAAAGTTGCTGTTTATTTTCATAACTAACTTTATTGGCTAGAGCTACAATTTTAAAAATTAATTACAATTAATTAATGAATAATTTAACCTCTCGCGTGTCTACTGTCATGTGACCGTTGCATGAACAGATACGGTTATTGGTATGATATCGTACCAAGACGCATTACAGGTTAAGTAGACAGAGTCATTAAGTAACATCCTTGCAACTCTTGAACTAAACTAAACTTTTGAAAAACTTATTTTAATGATATTCTAAGCCATAAAGTTCTGTATTGAAACTATGAACTTTTAGCAAATAAATCTCTGTCATGGTTTGTGATTTTCAAATATATTTTGACTTAGTTTAGTGTATGTAAGTAAACAAAATGTATGCACAATCAAAATCTTTATGAAGAAAGGATCTATGAATTCCTTTATTCATTAACTGTTTGATACTTAGAGATAATTGATGATTTCATCAAAGTTTTGAATGTACAATCATTTATACAGTCTTTGTGTTCTTGTATTAGCATCAAACTTGTGAGAAAGCAACATTAAATTGTTGTGATTCTTAGATACACAGTAGTACCGTTTAAAAGTATTTTTATATAAATTAAAAAAAAAAATCCTATTTTAAATTTATTAATATTTTAATCAAATAATCTTAGCCAATATCTTCATTTTTGTGATGGTTCAAGTTAACAGTCTCCTAACCTGGACCAAACCAACGTGATGATCTTATGGTCTGAACTCCTAATTCAATGCTGAGATGATTCATTAAAAGAACAAAAATTGCAAGACTTCTGTATTCAAAATTTATTCTTATCTTTGTAACTAAAGGTATGTAAATTATTTATTTCTAGGATATTCTAGACAGGATGACAAGTACTAGAAGATTCCCTTGGTTGTGGGCAAGCTTTGGTTTGTTGGTGGCCATCGCTGGTCTACTGGCTTACGATGTCTCCAGGGTCGATGGAAACTTCCCGAGTGAGTAATTTCTTAATACAAAATATTATACTTCTGGTTTTTTCCATCTGTATGTATAATTGATCACATTAATCATATTGATCTATATCTTTTACAAGAATGACTAACACAATACAATTGTGTATGTATGTAAACTTATGTCTGTTTCCCATTATTTGGGTTGGCAAATATAGATCTGCATACATAAACATACACAATAAATGAAGCATATAAACAACGTATTACTAAAAAAATATGACAATTACAATTAAAAATACTATTGTCATATTTACTTAAAACAAAAAATTTATTTACAAGTTGATTTATGTTTCGATGGCTTCTTGATCGGACATGGATGGTCTATGGGTCTATGTCATGCCCTGAGACAGATTTTCGGATGAGTTAGGACATTTTGTTCAAATAAATCTCTCAGAGTAATTCGATCATCATACTAAGTCTTTCCAAACATATACTAAACGTAAGATTGTCGTTTATATTCATAAAGTGAATAAAGTTTATGTGAAAGAAGTTGATTAGTTTCACATGTAATAGAAAACTATGTACTTGTCTAGTCAGTAAAAATAATGTCAGTCGATTTTACAGTATTCTATGAATAGTTAAAAAAAACAGCTTGCTTCATAGAAAGCACTTGTCCAGATAGAGACAGTATAATCAGATCAGAGCCACCTAACAAAAGAAATTCCAACCGACACCCGCTTTTGCTCGTACCACTCAGTTCTCAATTTCATAATTGGTCTATTATTACTGTCCTAACTGTCCTATGGAGAAGTGTTCAAACAAGACCATGTGCCTCAGTCATAAAAAAAAACCAAAGATTTACTTTATTAAAGCCTCTATTTAAAAGTATTATAATTAAATAAGGAAATTTTATGACCCCAATCAGAATATCTTTTAAGGAGAACTAAACATTTTGGATGTAATGGGATTAAACAAAAATAAATAATTGTTTGAGCATCTTTATAGTATAACTAATAAAAAATAAATGCTGTCTGCATCAGTTTATTTTCAACATGTCAATCTTTTACTTGTCAATGAGGCAAAGAATGTAAATATGCAGCATGAGCCCCTGATTCTGAGAGCGTACTCCAATGAGGTTTCCTCCAGCAAATTCAGAGACCAAGTAAATTTTTCAGAAATTGAATGTGCGGAACAGCTGGTCCTTATACATATTTGTACACTACATATCCTTCACCAAGAATAAGAAAAAAATTTACTATCCGTACAATATAAACGGATCTCCACTGGAGCGCGTCAGTGTAGTTCGTGATTTGGGGGTGTTGTTCGATAGTGCGCTATCGTTCAGACCTCATTATGACTGGATGGTGGGCAGAGCTTGCAAGATGTTGGGGTTCATTTTCCGAGTTACCAAGGCCTTCAGAAGAAAGGAGTCCTTCCTAATACTTTACACTTCAATGGTCCGTAGCCTTCTGGAATATTGTTCTTCTGTTTGGTGTCCGATCTACCAGGTTCATATTAATCGAGTCGAGTCAGTTCAGGCATGTTTCCTGCGCTGTCTCAGCGTTAGATTGGGCCTGAGGAAAAGACTTCCCGAGTATAGTGATCGCCTGAAGTACTTCCGTCTTCAGAGTCTTCAGGTCAGACGTAGAACCACGGACTTGTGTCTTCTTCACAAGATAGCTAACGGTGGTTTGGGCGCCGAACTTTTGAATGCTCTTAATTTCAGAGTCAGCAAACATCGTTTGCGTGATAAGCGACTGTTTGACGTACCAATCGCGAATAATAACGTCTCTTACAACAGTCCAATACATAGGTTTTGTAGTCTGTATAATGCATTGAACGATGAATTCGATATACATCACCAGAGTTACGTCTCATTTAAAACAGCTTTATCCAAATTATAAATGTTTTCTTTGTTTTTAAATATTTTAGTCGTTTTTGTGTTTATCACTTGATTATTTACTATGTACTATTTTACAATGCCGTATATAGCTATTAAGGTCAACAGACTCGCCTCTATTGTATTTTGTATATTTTATATGTTTGCCTATTTTTAAGTTTGTTAACTGTTGTTGTATCTATGTAATAAATAAATAAATATGGATTATTTTATCACATGTGGCTATATATGATATGATATGGAAAAGCTATGACATCAGTCGTAGCTTTTTCAAATAATTCAGCCAAACACACACCTCACAGCGTGGTAGTTGGCTTCTGCTGATATACTAAAATTAGTATAATTTACATTAATTGAAAAATAAACAAAACTATTTTACCTGTATGTAATGCAAAACCTAAATCTGGTCTTGGTTAATTTTGAAGTTGTATTTTAGTATATTGTCAATTGATAGCTGTCAATCAATCTCAGTCTGTAAATGTCAGTATGCCTATTGCTAAATATATATAACCTATAATGAAATCGAAATGTTTATCTTTCAAAATATTAACAGACTCGGTACATATAAATTTTGGTGTATCGTTGAAAGCTATTTAAAAATGTATGTGACGTTTGCTTTACAGTGCCAAGCTGGTAAACTTGTATAACATAAATGTGTAGTCCACGTGGATTATCACTAGTTGTAATTTACACAGCGCTGGTTAACCGAGGTGTAGTTGAATGTAGTCCATAAATCAAGACAGATAGGGCTTGAGTAATATAACTAGTCTCAGTTCAAATAGTTTATCATTGTGTCAATACTGTGTGATAATGTTATGGAATTTTAGTTAACATTATCTTGCTTCTGTTTGTTATTACAAAGTAGACTGTTTCTCTAGTGCAATTAAATGTACTTAATTTGTTACAAGTGAAGGACTTGTTTATAAAAATATATTCTCTGGCATATGGAACAAATAGACATGCACACAAATATTTGTCCCAGGCGGTAATCAAACCCATAACTTTTGGTTCTGCATTTAGGGTCTCTAATCACTCAGCCAATCGGTCAGTGACGGTAAATGTTTAAAATATATCTAAAACAACTTAAAAAAGAATATTCTATGTTAAATTTCACTTCTGTCCACAGAGAGTGCAACAGGCCGTTTACTTAATGACCTTGGAGTATTAGAACAAAGCCAGAGAGCTTGGCAGAAAAGTTTGTCAGCATCAGCACGAGGATACCTCTGGATGGAGACGAACGCACCGGTCTATTATACCCAAGTCTCCGATTTCTCTAAACCTTATGTGGAACTGGCTAAGGACTTGTTCATTGTGATTTCAACCAAAGCCTGTGATTCATATGGCAATATTAAAGAATATGCAATAGAAAAGGCACCATTGGTAAGGTCCACCATTGAGGAGTATGTGCCAGGACTGATAGACACTGTTCAAAGTTACACCATGTCTGGATGGAGTACAGTCAAAAAGTATAGTTTAGAATACTATGATGTTACCACTGGATATCTTACTACCAAAGTGTTTATGTGAGTTTATTTTTATATACATTTGAAAATTCTACAAAACCAAGTTAATTTGGAATGTCATACTTATGTTAGAGGACGGGTAGCGGGTGAATTTATTTGCAACCATTTCAAATGCTGTGTCTATCTTCTTTCTTCTATCTTAATAAAATAGAAGTACGCAAGCTGAAAACTGGATAATTCATTTATATTTTGATTAAAATATATTCGTTGAATACGCTCTGCGCGCACGCAGAGGCAAGTTCAAAGTTTGAAGAAACCCGCCACATATGCCGTCAGTAATATAGCGCCGCACTGCATTGTATGGTTTTTCGTATTGTACTTAGTATTAATCATAGATGTTCATAGAGATGCCGCATTGTGACATCAAAGATGTGAGCAAAAAACATTTGCCGTAGACCAAACAGACACTAGTTGATGTTTATATATTCGCTATGAACTAGAATTTTGTATGACGTACATGTAAAATTTGTACTGGAAAAGCAAATAGAGATTCTGAAATTACATTTAATATGTAATTTGATATGGTCTGTCTATGATAACCCCGCATAGGACACCGTGCATTATTGAAGTGTAATTTTCAATGTAACTCTTAGATAAATAACATATACATGACAACAATGTATAGGCCCCAAACTAAACATTAGCTTGTGTTTTGGGTACCAAGTGAAGACCCACATACATATAACAACCAAGACCCAGTACCAGTATCAATATTCATCATATAAATACTGACCCAACCTGGGACTCGAACCCGGGAGCTCCAGCTTCGTAGGCAGGGTTGCTACCCACTAGGCTAAGCGGTCATCAAAAGAAGATCATCAAAATAAAAATAATAAATTAAGCATAATAATATTCAAATAAAATATTACTTACATTGCAGTGGTGAATGGGCCCCAGAAATTCTTCAGAACAAAACGCAGACTGCACTGAACGTGACAAAGCAGCAGCTGGGAGCGTACTTGCTCTGGTTACGGGAGCAGGCTCACGTGTACTCCGAGATACCTTGAACAACCGTCATATCATTTCTGTCTATAGTTGGGCGTGATGCATGACAGTTTTATAGTCACGCACTATCTGGTACTATAGTATAACCTAATCATTTTTTTTCAATAACTTCTTGTGAAGAATACTTCTACATATGCTGCGTTGATCGCTTTTACACAATCATTTGCAATTAAGTTGCGTAATTAAAACAAAAAAGTTTTAAATTAATTCTGAAAAAATAATGTACCTACTTTATTTATTTGAGATTTTGTTTTTCATGAATTTTAAATGGCACTAAAATGTTTTGAATTATTCATGTTTTAGAATATATATCACTAGGTAGCGATTTATAAAACGACCACCCGAATTGTATAAATAATAATATGGTGGTAGGTGGGACGATGAGCTGGAACCAACTATCAGAATTTTCTTTTGCAGCATTAAAAAATAAATAAAAAAATACATGCCTGCTATAAAGGCAAGAACGAAACAGCGGCGTATGGTATAGTCAGTGTGAATTCACAGATTGAACTGTGGATCTGACATACTCTAGTTTCGGGTGTGAAGGGGGATGTGCGGGTGTTACCGAACGCTCGTCGTCACGCATTGTGCCATCGCCTAGTCAAGGCGAACGTCCAAATGACAACACTGTCAAATTACAAATTTAATCAAATTACAAACAATAGCCATGTTAACTTGGCAAATAATCAGAATACTAGGCGTCCATACAATTCGGACGTTTATATTTTCAGTCACCTAGCGTAAATATAACCGACTAAATTGTGTAGGCCCCTAGTACTGTGATACTTTCCTAAGATTATACGGTTATGCAGTCGACAGTACAATAAATCATTCAGACGATTGCCTCGACGAGGCGATGACAATGTGTAACAGCTGTTCTGTATACAAACCGACAACCTAAGCACAACTAAACTGGTGTAGAAGTTGGTTAGATGGAACAATCTAAAAGTTATCTCTACATGTTATACGCTGCTGTCAATTTCATTACTCCAAGCATTTCTGGCTTTCCTTAAATATTTATCTTTGGGGGAGCTAATTCGGTATGTACAGCCTTTTTAAAATATTTTTCAGAAATTAATTTCAATATTTCGTCTTGTGGCAAGTAATTGTATTTAAATATTTTTTTAGAATTTTCATGTAGGGTGTGTGTTTGCTTTTTCTTTGCCTAAAAGTAGTCGAGGATAAAACACAATCTGACATATGACCTGACGTTTGACGCATGGTTTCACATGTGAGGATCACAGACTAGCCGTATTATTATTTATGTTCACTGCAAATTATTTTCTGGTTCTTCATGTTCATATTACTCCTCTGTGTAATAGGAGGAAAATTGTCGTCCTTTGACATTGACATTTTCATGCCTTGGATACTAATATCTTACCCACAAACTGCCAATATAAATGTGAAACATAGGTCAAACGGTTCATTTTATTTTTCTTGAAATAATTACCATCTTACTGTTTTAAGAGCTTTTAATACTAAATATGGCCATGAAACAATATATCTCGTAACGATTTTGGAATTGACTTTATCTGTTTTTTAGTTTATATGCCGAATTGAATTCTTCTAATTACCAATCAATGGATATTATCATAGACAGATGTTTTGGAAAGCCAGCATATTATCATACTGGTTTCGTTTCTACAAGAGTTAGTACAAATTAATGCTCTTTCATAGAGCTGTTTGGTTAACATGCAAATCAAAATCGTACAAGACTAACATTCCAGAAAAAGGAAAACTATTTTACGTGACAGCTAAAACTATAGTTTAAAACGGGTACTGCAGGACGTCTTCTATATGTATGCGGAATATTATTTAGCAAATGTAAATGATAAATGTGAAAAATAAAGTTAATATTTTTTTTGTCAAAAATATTAAACATTAACCCACCTCTAACACGATTTATCGCGTGTAAATGTGTGTAAAACATTTTTTTTTTAAATCCAGATACAATTTTGTTCGAAAACGGTAGGTCTGCCAAAAAGTATACTTGACGCTCTGCAGTCCTGTTCAGACTGGTATATAAAAAGTAATTTGCAATTATCAAAAAATACAATATTGTGCAAGGTACAATGACATGTTCCACTTTTTAGAACAACCCATGTTATATATAAGCTTTGTTATTAATAAGCAGTCCAATATTTTATCTGTTACACCAATGTAATTTTAACCTTTGTAACACAGTAGACTCACTAATCCGGCCCTATTAAAAACTAGGGGGTACCGTATTATTGGATTGTTCGGATTACTGGATTATATAAAAGCCATTTACTTGACATTTTTAGCTACACTATTTTCACTTGAAAAGAGGTAGCGGAAGACAAACTGAAATGTGCGCAGAGCGGTAATTATGTACGTACAATAATAATAAGTTTTAAGGTCACATTGACATCAGAGCGCAAGCACGAAGCAGGAGTAGAAAGGGGTAAGGAGAGCGAGTGGAGGGTGCCGGATTAGTGAGAGTACTGTATACTGTAACTATCCAATGTAGAAATGTTTATTTAGACCCAGTTTAGTTAAAATATGTTTTTTCCTTTTCTTTCAACCCAAGTATCACAAAAATCTAAAATTGGTCCAGATTTCACTCAAAAAACAGCTCTAGCATACTGAAAGCCAGTTTATCATACCAGTACTCCATTTTAAAATTTAAGTAGGAATTGTTTAATGCCAATAATTTTGTAAAAAAATTGCCTTATGTCAAAGAAGCAAAAAATTTGATTGAAGCTACAATCAGTGAATGATTTGTAGATAGTTGCTAAATTTTATTTTATTTCGAGTATCTATATAATATGTATAAGTTGTTTTGTTACTATAACTTTTTCGCATGCACCAATTCATTATCAACTTGTTACTTTTAAATACAAAAAAAAACAGTTATATAGGAAAACATGTACTTTATTAATAAATCCAATTTTCATACAGGGGGGGTCATGAATTTTTAATTATCTATTATACATTTAAAACACAAATGTGAGATTTATAATTGTTAATATTGTAAATTTCCTTGGACTACAATGGCAAAATCTTTTAATATATATATATATATAATGTCTGGATAGTCAGAGTCAAAAAACGTAGATAAAAATATCACGTATCTGTTCGGTTGTAATTCACACATACAGAAATGATTTGTACATGGTTAGTATGGCGTGGCGAGATTATTTGGTCTGTTGAGTCACACACAAGTATATAATAGTTGGCCTGTCATTTTTGTTGACATTGTATTGTAAGGGTCAATCCAGACATTATATCATCCAAGTTCGAAATATGGTTTTCTGAGAAAAAATTGTTATAACTTGAAAAGTTGCGATAGCTTCGGGGGATTTCATGTATTGATTACCTTTTATCACGTTTGATTACAAAGCCATTAATGTGCATTTGTTCTTAAAAATGTTCAATAAGGATGAAATTTTTATCACCATCGAAAATTTTTCTAGATGTTAGGTATCACCAATTCATAATAATTTTATCCCAAACAATTATTAATAAAGCTTGGTTACCTTCTACATACATAGCTACGAATCAAAAACAGGAGTTCAGTGGCTCTGTGTCAGCGGAGAATGGGTGTGGTGATAGGGGAAGGCGGTACTCAGTCTACACTCAATCGATCGCGCAATCTAGCCCGTGACGCGCGCGCCTTTTCGCTCCAGTTGCCCGCGCCCCGGCCGGGTCGTTAACAATGTATTCACTCCGCGAATACTACGAAATGGTGCGTTATTGCATTTTGAGTGGTAAAAGTTTAAACGGAGCCCAGAGACCATAAGAAAAAGTCAGCCTGCCTCAGCTTCACAATCGAGGCTTACACAACGCTGCTGTACTGAACCGTCAAACTATTTTGGCTGCAAACCAACAACTGTTGGATCATAGGCAATTTACTATCCCTTTACATGCGGAAGGGCGTGGTAGGCCGAGGCTAGCAATCGAGTTAGAAGACGAAATCATCTATTTTTTTGGAAGAGATCCAAAGGCCAGTACGCGTGACGTAGCACGACGTTCCGGCGTCAGTCAGTAAGTCGTATGGAAGGTGCTGAATACCGCGGGGCTGTACCCATTTATTTTCAAAAAGTGTAGTCGTTAGACGAAAAAGTCGCAGCACCCCGTCGCGCCTTCTGCGGGTGGTTGATCGCGCACCCTGATGCAGTTATTTTATGGATTGGTGGAGCCTTATTTACCCGCGTTGGACTATACAACGAACACTGGTGGTCATTACGCAATTCGCACGTGATAAGAAAAACTTATCACCAAGTGCGCTTTAGTGCAAATATGTAGGCGGGGTTATCGGTGATAAAATACTAGGTCTCAATTTCATAGAGGGGTGACAGAGTGAAGGCGCGAATCTTCAAACGTTACGTACAGTAATAGCTGACTTCATGGACGACGTTTCGCTCGAGCCAATAGTTCATCGCGAGTTTTATTTTCAACAGGACGTTGCACCACCCCATTACATTGCCGACGTTCGTAATTTATTAAACACCGAATACGGTAATATCTGGATCGCTCGCGGGGTGCCATACCATGGCCACCAAGGTAACCGGATTCAACACCATGTGACTTTATGTGAAGGAGGCCCAAAGCCTCGACGGTTTAAAACATGACATTGTGCGTGCATTTAATGAAGTGAAAAATAACACTAGAGCTGTGTAAATTAGGAGACAATATACAATGATATCGATTAAAATCGTCCTCTAAGCCTTGTCAAACCAAAGTTTTCACAGATGTGTTTTTTTTTTCATGAGTGAGTGGGAGTATTCGTAAATGAGATCACTCTGTGAAAACTACAATTTGCAACAAAGGCTATGAGACCATTTTAAAATGATCTTAATCGTCGACTTTGAAAAATACGATGTGCGAATGGCGCGCGACTGGGCGGGACGCGTGCACATGCATTGGCGCTCTCGTGAATGGTGACTAGACATTTTGCCTTTTTTCAGAAAAGTCATATCTCAATATTTTCGTATTGAACAATACTAAAGAGAAAAAGACGTCCATTGGTTTTTTGCCAAAAATCTTAATATAAACATTTCGATCGTGATAAAAATTTCAGCATGTTTATGTTAAAAAAACTGATTTTAATATTACACTTTGGAAATTAAGTATATCAATATAAAATGAAGTTACATTCCTCAGAGCATTTAATTGTATAGATGAAAAGTTCTATGGATGTTTGATTTTCACCATTTTGATCTCTTCAGAGACTTTTTAAAAATAAAAACTATAGATCTTAAATTGTGTCTTACGTAATTTGTGTTATCAAATGGAGTGATTGTGTAATTTTTTTCACAAGAAATCACAGCAATGTCGCATGTCAATAAAATAAATGTAAGAGAGTACCACGGGAGAATGCTTTCCTGACTTGTCGTAATCGGATGGTTGATGTGAATTTGTATCGTTGGATAATTCCCGTTTTCAAATATTATTATAGTTTACATTCACAAGTGACAAAGATAAATTATAAAATTATATTATTATGTCGACTCCCAAAATCAGTGGTGTAAAAATCAGCTATATTTTTAAAACATGCTTCAGACTGTAAACTATACTATTTTAGCATGTTTATTTATATGCTATAGCATAACACGCGGGAATGCTTAGCGAGAGAATATCTACCACGACTGTTTAGTCTGCTGCAGCACTCGGCATGTGATCGCGTCTCGTTCGTTCGTTCGTTGCGTTGGGCGGCGCTCACATGCTGTCGACCGACAGCTGCGCTAATCAGTCAGCGCGCGATCGCGTTCGTTGTAGGGTGTGTTTCGTTGTGCTGATCGCATCGCTATATCGGTAAGGCGGGACTGCGGGATCGCGTCACGCTATTTAATAGCACCAAGAGGCAACCAATATAATATGCTAAATCCGTTGAGCTTCAATAACGCGTTTTAAATTAGTGCTTTATGCTATATTATCCACCACTGCCCAAAATACATGATGTTATAGCGATAAATTCCATGTATCAGAAACGCTCAGCTTAATCTGATTCTCGACGGCCATGATAGGTAATTCATTTTTCGAAATGTTTTTGTTTCGCAGCACCCTATGACCCTCTTTTTTTTAGTTTGAGTAGTGTATATAAAAATTTAAAAAAGTAAAATAATTATGTACAATGGGGTGAATAAGGTAAAGCTTTTTTCAGATGGCACTGTAATATCTGGTACCTACCTTGTCATTACATTGTAAAATTGTGATTCCTAATACAAACATATGTATTTATTGTGATCGCACAAATTAAATAAATATATTTAAAAATGATAAACTAGAGGAGGGAAATATTATTTAAAGATACCTGGACATCTCACACATGGCCTTTTAGCTTCAAACTAGACTAAACCAGTATTGTATTGACAAGATTTGTCAGTACATTTTCCTATAAACTTGAAAAGCTACAATACTTACAGGTAATCAGGTACCAGCGACGAGACGGCACCTTGAGGGAGCAATTTGTAGTTTTCCTCTCCATTGAAATTAATATATATATACTTTTTTAATTAAATTTTGAAATCAATTTATGTAACTTTCACTGGACATTGGGTGTGTCTAGAAGTGAAATATGAATTTATATGTATCATTGTTCCTTTACAAGACCGATGTTATGTGTTTGTAATATTTTAAATGTATTTGAAGAAATTGCATATAGTTTTGCATTTATCTGTGTGCTTCACTGAATCATTTGAATGTATATACTAATTGAGATTATAATTATTCTATGATGAAAATAAATGATATCAAAAATTATGTTTGATAGTTTTTTCAGTTTTAGGATTAATGTATGTTGTTGTCGAGTAATACTGTAAGAGGTCACAATAAATATTGTTAGTGATTTTATACTGGATTATTATTGCACCTTTTCCATGGAGAATTTAGGTATGTTCAACAAAATTTGAGCAAACGTATATGCCACAGACCAAATATGCTAGTTGATGTTTTGTTGATGACCGCTTAGCCTAGTGGGTAGCCAGTCTGCCTATGAAGCTGGAGGTCTCCCGGGTTTGATACTGGTACCGGGTCTTGGTTGTTATATGTGGTGTCTTCGCTTGGTACTCAAAACACAAGCTAATGCTTAGTTTGGGGCCTAGAAGTTGTTGTGATGTATACATTATTATTATTTGTAATTTTCACAATTTCATTAAAACAATGTATTGAATATTTAATCACCGAGTGTGACATTTTGCTCACGTTTTCGATTGTTTCGAAGTATGTGACGCTCTACATTTTTTATTATGTTATCTAAGACCCAATGACACTACCGCGGTTGATATGTCGCGGTCGACAACTCTTAATAAAATTAATTAAAGGATAGGCTGTAAGAGGTAATCTGCATAAGCCGCATCTATACATAAGTCGAAATATATTTCCTTTTATTCATATGCAATATACAAATACATACCAATATGTGCGGAACACATTACTCTCTTTTTTGCTTTGCTTGAGTAATATTGTTTTTGTATAATATGTTTAATTTGTACTTTTAGTTCAACAACTCTAAGTTGACTAACTTTAATTGCTCTTCAAACCCCATATGAGTTGACATAGTCAACTGAAGATTTAAAGATCATTTTTTGTTGGAACACAAAAAACCTTGGTAGTAGGAATATACCATCAGCTTGTTAATGCCCCACTGCAGGAGCTTAGACCTCCCCTCGGGATATGGCTTGAAGTTTATAACTGCCAGCTAGTGAGTGCAACCGGGACCGACGGCTTATCGTGCTCTGCGAGGCACGGAGTCAGTGATACATACATGAGTTAGGAAAAACTCATTGGTACATACCCTGAGATTCGAACCACTATCTTCTGAACAAGAAGCGGACTCATTCTATCACAACATGGTAGAAATAATGGTACATAAATAGGCATTTACCTGTAGTCTCACCGAGTTGAGACTTGAGCGACCATCAAATTAGTAGGCGTTTATTTTACGCCAAACCTTGTCATGAAACTAGTGAAATTGATTCTCTAGATAAAATTATATTGTTAAAAATTAAAACTAAAAATTGTTCAAAAATAAGTTATTTATTCAAAAAGAACAGTTTATGCGTGTTGTTATATATCGTGTCAGTGAGATCATCAATATTTTCATTTCTGACTGCTGCTAAGATTTCTAATACTTGCCTGTAAAGAAAAAAAATAATTATGTTAGTAGTGGTTAGGTAGTGCTTTGCCAAATGTCACGTTTGTCATATATACACATACAGAGCGCCTCAAACTTTATGGCGAATCCGAGAGTAAGCACAAGTTGCGTAGCAATGACCAGATTTAAGTGTTAGTGGGACGCAATGGAGCGAGGGGACGGGGCGTTCCTCCCCCAAACCCTGCGGCGGCCTATCCCACCTGATACTTGCGCAAGTCCGCATATAGCATAGTATTCAGATCCGCCATTAAGTTTGAGTTGATATATTACTAGCAGTTATAGACTGGAATCCCTCTGAACTTTGAACTCTGAATCTTCCAAGCAACATTTTTTTAACTGTATTATATGTGATTACTATCTCATGAATATTACTCATGAGTATCAATTATGAGTATTACTGGCTTATGACATAAAGTTTTATACATTGGGATCCTAGGCTACAGTTTAATTATATTATTGGTGTTACACTAGCAACTCCATCACACATTCTTAGCTTAATAATAGAGAATATGTATGTTATTACCATTGTTTGAAAGATGCCAAATTCTAAACTGATGGATTATGAAGCAATTGAAAGATAGAACTTATTATATTTAGGGTTACTAGAGCTAGAGCACATAGAGCACTACAAGAATAATATAAAATAATCACTAAACCCATTAAAAATTTTTCATGTATCAAAACTAAAAATACTTGTTTGCTTATAATAATGTTACGTGTTAAGGTTCGTCGAACTTGGAGAGAAAGACCTGCTGACTCTTTTGAAGACTTTATTCACTAACACTAGGTCCAACACAAAGCACTAAGTCCAAACACTAAGCACTCACGATGTATTAGGTTGTAGCCAAGTCGTAGGTTTCACTTGTATCACTAGTTTCGCTTCGAAGTAGCTTAATCGTAGCCCAAAAATGAACTGAACTGACTCGCTCGCCTTCCTACGGGTATTTATATGGGTCGGAACGAGTCTCGAGAACTTTCTAGAAATTACTCCACTCGCACGAACGCAATCGACTGGATTGGATAATTCCAGAACATTTTTTCCTCTAACGCCATCTAGTATTGAGTAGGAGTTTCATGTTGTCCTTATTGTAAATCCTTCTACAAAGTGGTTTTACTAGTTGACGCTAGATGGCGGTCATTACTCTGTCCGTTCGTAACAATAAAAAAACATCATGGGGGCGTATTCCACATTCACTGACCAATTGGCTGAGTGGTTAGAGACCCTAACTGCGGAGCCAAAAGTCGCGAGTTCGATTCCCGCCCGAGCATGAACATGTTTATTTGTTCCATGTCTGAGTGTAAAATATCTATATATATATATATATATTATAAAGAACATTTAAGTATGTATTTCAGTTGTCTGGTACCCATAAACTTTGCTTAGTTTGGAACTAGATGGTGTTGTGTGGAATGTTGGAATGTCCCAGGTATTATTATTACTAATATCATGCTCCTATCATTGTTCCACGCTAATCAAATCCGGCAGACCATCCTTTTTCCAACAATTTAGTAAATTAATGCATCTTTAATTGCATTTCTATCCCTACCTGGTACCTACCTGGTATCCCTACGCGTCAAGTGAACTCAAATGTATTGATTGAATGAACAGATAAAGAGGGTGTTGTATTTTATAATATATAAGATAAAGACCTTACAGTCAACTAAAGGGTTGCGGTTGGCCTTCCCTGTGGTAGCCGCGCAGTACTGGAGGGTGGATTCCGCGCTGTCTATTGGTCCCACGGAATCAAGCCTCCCGAACCGCTACCTCAGAGAGGGTCAATAGTATGCGGTATAGTTTAATATAACATAGACAATTTTTCAATATACAATGCCCCAAAAATATAATAAAAAAATTAGTAAAACTTACACAATATTGACTGGCTCATTTCTTCCTTTAACTTGATTGTGCAGTTCAATATTATGTTTTTCTTTTTTGACAGTCGGGAACTTCGTGACCACATGTTTATATCCTGGATGTGTTGCTTTTACTTCACACCATGGACTGTCTGTTTCAATCATGAGCCTGTCTTTAGGTATCTTCGCAACGACTGTTAGGTTTTCTTGGGTTCTTAATGAACTGTAATGAGCAAATAAGAAGTACATTTCCCAAGTATTATTTATTATTTTTAAACTAAATTATTTACAGATATCTGTCTAAAAATATATGTTTATTTGGATTTTTGTTTGGGGAACAGAACTTTTATTGTTGAATCTAGATTGTGTTTTTCTCTTTTAATGAATTTTGTCAAAAAAATCTTTTTTTTTTAATTTAATAGGGCTATAATTCTACATGACGTATTTTTGTTGTGGGTCTGATTGATAGAAATGATATAGTATTAAGTAAGGATTAAAAAGACATAAAATAAGAAATAATGTGGAAATGATTTGGCAATAAAATATTATAGTTATAAGTTTAGGCAGCAACCGGGCTTTCGCAGCGCATCGATAACTGGGTCGCTATTAAAAAGAAATAAGGTTGTAACATGAAAATTCTCGATTTTAGTACTATGCACAAACAAATGACAACTTTTATTCATATAGATAATATAACTAGAGTAGGCAATCTCAATAAAGTCCTGAATATGACTGTTGGGCATAGGAGAAAAAGGGATGGAAATTAACTGTACCTAGTTCTATCTTTATTTTACTTTAATGGCGCATGTGCATTATGACACTCATTTGACAGTCACAGCGGTCTCAGCTATCCACTGCACAAAATGAAAAGAGATAAACTTACTAATCCAATATAATTTGAAGTATAATTATTTTCCGTCTCTTTCTATTGATGCCACATTTTGGACTGGCTCGCCTACTTTATTCTGTTATCTCTATGATTGTACATCATACAATACACAGACAATTTTTCTACTGGAAAATGAGCCCACATGATAAATATAGTAAGTATATTTAAAATATCACCAGGATTTCTCAAAATTCTGGTCACTTACCAGCCATTAATGCCGATATAAAAGCCCAAATCTACTATCCTATTTACAGTTTCTAGATTACCATCAAATGAATGCACTACACCGCCCACAACATCCTTTCGGTTTCTACTAAGAATTTCTAGAAAGTCATCAGCAGCGGCACGGCAGTGAAGAAACAACGGCAGATTGAATTCCTTACTCATGTGCAATTGATATTCAAAGTACCTGTAAATCAAGAATACAATTTTCGTAACTAGTAAGCTTAATTTCAAAGCATTGTGGCTTTAGTTCAAGATTATCGAGCCTATGGTTAGAATTGGGATTGAAATTGAGACCAAATTCAAGATTGGGACTGGGATCGGGATACCAAAACAGGAATTAAATGCATGTCCATGGGAGAAGTTGCAAGCATGTGCCGGTTTACACTAGGGTATGACTTCTATGTTTTATAGTATACAAAATTCAATATCAAGCTTGGACCAATTAAAAGGTGTCAAAAATCCTATATTTCTTATTCTCAATACAGTTGTTATGTACAGATGTTATATAGTTTTAGATTATTTATAATAGTTTTTCACATTAATAACATTTTTTTTTTTATTTGTTTTATTTTCTTTATTGGAGATAATACAGAAACAATAAATTTACAATATATGTTGTTTTAAACTAGGATATTATATTTACAATTGCTTCCTTAGACCGAATTGGTCTATTGGCCGAAGATGGCCATCTTCGGCCAATAGACCAATTCGGTTTTAGTCATTAAAAATACAAAAATTGCTATGGCTGTCCTTTTGGTTTTCATTTTCAAAGAACTGACATGGTACAGACACATATATTATATCCAATCCTACATATAAGATACAATTGAATCAATTCAGCCAATTTCAAATGGAGCCGCAACCATAATCTTATGAAAACTTTCATGTTCGGGCCATTTTTAGATGTTACAAAAATAATTACTAAAAAATTTGTGGCCTAAGCACCTAAAATTGTGGTTTAGGGTGTGGGTTTTCAATAATATGTTTATCACAAAAAGTTAATTGAATTTTCTCCTTTCCCGCCTTTTCGCCTGATCCCCTGGCTTGACATTCAGTTCTTTGACATGCATAATAATTACATATTTAAAGGTAATCCTACAGGAATTTTAATTAGGATTTCAATAAATATTTTTTTCATAGCTTACAGATAACTAAGTAATTTATTTTTTATTCAAATTGTTTTTTTTTTTAAAATCAAAGTTGTTAAGATCAGGTTTACCTTTTTATGTTAAGTAGGTACTCAATTTTAAGATATTTTTTACAAATTCCATAAAATATTTTTTATAATGTTTAAAACTTACTTCAGTTGCACTTCTTTAGGGCAGAAATGTAATCTATCATAGTCAAGTCCACATTCCCCAACTGCTACGACTTTGTCTAAATTATTGGTAATCAGCTCCTTCAAGGCTGCTAAATAAGCTTCGGGATTTGATTCAAACTCTTTGCATCTTGTAGGATGACATCCTACAGTTGAGAATAGACGTGCTAAAAAATCATATTTTTGCTAAAGATGGGATAGAAGCTGTTCACAGTAATTATAATAATTGGCACAAATCAATTTTCTGGGCAGTTCTGGTGTGTCACTGAGTGTAATATTGAATCATCATGAGTTATTTTTTAAACTAAGAAAGTCAAATAAATAGTTATGAATTTGTCTATTGCATTTTATATAATTAGTTGTTGTATTATTGGAAAATGACCACAGAAAAGGAAATAAAAAATATGAATTCTATTCAAGTTCATTTTATAACAGTTGCATCCACCCAGCAACCCGTGATGTGTAGAACACTGATTACTGTAAACGGCATGTGATAACAATGCTGGCCTTCACGTATGCTGTGGTTTATCTTAGCACCTGTTAAGCATTATGAAGTCATGTGATCATGAACTAATAATAGTGAGATCGAAATAGTTCTTCCACTCGTTCCACATTTCACTTCCTACAACCAAACAGAACTTAAATTATATACTGCACTGCACCTGTGAACACCAGCATTTTTAACTCGTGCTGCTGTTATAATGTGACAATATATATTTTTTACTTCTGAAATCTTCTAAGTATTTAATGGCACTCAGCCGTTGGTGTCTGACTTTCCATGTGATGTGACATGATGATTGTATGATTGAATCTGTTAAAATTATGTATACTAATCTAGTAATATTGTATGTGTAGGTATGTATTATGTATATGTTCTAATTTCAATAGAGTCAGCTTTTCAATGCTACCTGATGAAAATTGTGTTCATAACAATGCCCAATTTGAAATCTGGCTAAGATAGATTGATGGTCCATCATTTAAAAAAAAATAAGTTAAGTTCCGGCTTGTTTGTGATAATGCGAGGAGCGAGGCGGCGCGGAGCGACGAGCCACCAATAAGCTTTTTATTTTTAAGCTTTTTATTTTTTTCTCATTTCCTTAAAAAAATATTTAATGCATAAGGTTCCTAGACCCCTCCCTTATAAGTCTGATTAAATATTTTGTAACTTTTCAGCAGGCAACATCGGCAGCATTAACATGGCAATAGGCTAAACGGTTAAACTATAGCAAAAGCCGGTGGCAAGAGCCAAATTGAGCCAATTACATTCAGTCCGTGCTAGATCTAGCGCAGTTTTACTATCAGTTAGACTTCCTCCAGTCACAATTATCTTTTCTAGTCCTCCAGACCAACAGCGTTTGAGGACTTTTTCTAAATCAGGTTCATGTTTCTTCGAGCCATTGTAAATACCTTGGTACATGTCATCCGTTAGATTAGCTCCTATATCTATAAAGCAGCCAACTGTTTTAATTTGTTGTCGTTTAAATCTATATAGCATAAAACTTCTGAAAACGAATTTACCTATATAACGTCTTACATCGTTCATTTTAGATATTTTAGTTTAGTTTTAGATTTTCAAAGACATGTCACATGAACAGTAATTGACAATTTTGACAACCTCAAATGCCATCTTCAATCCGATTCAATCTCAGTCAATTAAGTCAAGTGACAAGTCATTCAGTCATAGTCAATTAATGCCATTACTTAAATATTCCAACGAATGCACATGTTGTTTTGAATATATAGCTATGTCAGAAACGCATAAAAATGTTAAAAACATATTATACAGCGAGACCTAACAAAAACGCAAACTATATATACCATGGTATATGCAATAAGTAATATTATGACCAGCAGCGCCACCTGGATAGATTATAGTGAAACACGATGGGAATCCATCGATCGATTGATCAACGGTACTGTAGGTGTACTACTAGATGCCTAGATGGCAAAGCCAAAGATTGGACAGTCATACAAAGTAGTTTTTTTTGACGTGTCAGGTGTCAGGTCAGTCGGTGTCCGTCACCGTTCAATTCCCGGCTCGAGCAGATCATTTAGCAAAAATCTTTGAATGCCGATTTACTTATTTTTGAAAATGATGGAATGTTTCCAGTTTCTAGAAACAAAGTTCAGTAGGTATTGATCCACACTATTATTTGTTTAAAAATAAAAAGACTGCACCTTAGAAAAGCAATATCAAAAACTAAGTCACGCGAAATTATCTTTTATATCTATTTTGTGATTTTCTATGCAGCAGAATTTGATAAACCTTTGAAAAAAATAGTGAAATTCTGATGGAGTAGATTAAACGTTCCGGAAACCGTACCACGTACCGGAAAACCAAGCGTTGGACGCCCCCCAGCCAGATGGACAGATGACCTGAACCACCATACCGGGGGTAGTTGGATGCGAAAGGCGGAGGACTGTGTGTGGTGGCGAGCCTTGGGAGGGGCCTATATCCTGCAGTGGAGAGACACTGGCTGACGATGATGATGAGATTAAACGTTCATTAAATGCAGCTAAATAAACTGAAATTGAGTTGCTATAGGTACCACAGATGATGCTATCTAACTAGCTATTATTTTTTTACAACAGATAGCGCTGTCACTAGAGTCGTCTTGAATAAACTTTAATTATTAAATTTTTGACCAAAAATATAACGTTTCAAACATATAACATGTACTATTTCGGAAAAATACGTAAGTATACGAAATAAAAATATTCGAATGCAACTGTGTAACATATAAAGATAAAAGACGCCGTATTCTTGAAAATATATTCTATTAACAATATTCAAAAAAGACTATGATCTTTCCAATGACATTGTTAGGTTATTTATGATTGGTAAAATGGGTTGGGGTTAATTTGGGAAGGGGGTGTGGACTGTATATTCGACAACAATAAATTGTTTGAGAAACTGGATTCTTCGATTATGTGAGCTACTGAATGAAATTGTATGAAATCACCGCTTTTGCAGATTCCTCCTTAGGCTGGCTTCGGTGTCATGACCAGGCTTCAGCATACGTTGGTTCCAACTTACCTTCGAAATACCGTTACCTTTTCATGCACCTTGACCAGCGATATTTTCCGAAGTATGGAATCTGCCTTTGTCGAGTCACACACTCATTCGCAGCACAATCTTAAATTTCCGGTTTTAAATACGATACAATAATTTCGAGTTATTTTGCGACAAATTTATATCTCAATTATACGACAAAAATACGACGATAGTTTTACGAGAGTACGAACGAGAAGAGTGCTAAAACGACACAACGAAATTTCCTTAGTTCTCTCTACTACCTTCGAATAAATTATAAACTTTTAATTTATTTTATTTAACCGCGAAATATTTGAATTTAAAACTAAACAGAAATTTTTTCAATTTACGGCAACTTACATAGTCACGTAAAATAACTTGGATCAATTGCATATGTTGCAATGGGCATTGTCATTTGCTATCATAAAAATCAGGAAATTTTCCCTCCAACTCCCGTTTGTATTTCCATACGTATACGAGTAAATTAACAACTTATTTTACTTGGGTTGTTGTGCGTATGGTGTGAGGCCCTTGCAAGAGCAAGGCCTGGACGGTTGCCCTGCTTGCCACCCCCTAAGACCGCCATTGATTATTCAAAAGATAGTTTGCAACCTAAAATCGAGTTTATTAAGTAACAAGAGCAGGTAGCTTCTTACTTTTCACTATTTTCTAGGAGGAAACAATTTCTATCCCTTTCTTTTTAATTAGAATGCCTTCAGGATAAGAGATTCGGATAATATAAAACCAAACATTAACTATTCTTAGTTTTCCTTGGCATAACAAAAATAATTCTGTCAAGTATTACATTAATAGGGTATAAAATTCATACGATTGAATGAAAATGCAAAAATTTGTAATAACGTTTATTATAGTAAACTTATAAATAACCTTGGAATGTCAAACTAGTAAACCTATGTAAACAATTGATTAAAAAATATCACTAAGCGTACATTATGTTTTAATTAAACATTTACAGTTCGTGCAACCGATCTATGCGGCTCCGCAGTTAGTCACAAAAATGTCACAGTAACATAATTTCCGTTGCGGCGGGAAGTGAATCGAACTGAAAATCGAATATTGAAATCTTGAAGTTTTCCTTTCCAAAAAGAAGAGATGATCATTTAAACTAAAACTGTACACCACTTTACCAAATCTCATCTTTTCAGTATGCTATGTATGTTTGTGTCTAGCCTATAGATTGTATGAGTTCTCTACTTGTATATATTATAATAATGTCGAAAATTTAAAAAAAAAAGCTAGTGGAAAGGCGCACAATTTTAGATTAGACAATCTCTAACATATTCTGTTGGAGTTGAACCAATCAGCAGTAACTTTGAGTCATGCTTACTATTCAATACTTTTTTAAATAAATTAGCACCAATCTCATGGCTTGTCATATTTAATTGTATTTGATTGTTGATGACTAAAAGATATTTTTTCCATTAAATTTTTTAAATATTAATAATGTAACAAATAAAATTGTTTTTAAATCACAAAATATTATTTAAAATTAAATCTATAATCAAATAAACCATGAACCAAGTAGAAAAAGGTTTGTCTAAATTTAAAAATAAAGTTTCAAGGTAATTTAATAATTTATTTGTATCTTATGCAATGTTTGTGGTACCTATACCATTTGCAGCACATGAAAAAATTGTGTTATCACATCATTAGTATTTCCAAAAGTAAACTTTGACGCTTAGAAATAAGATTCAATTTTGATTAAACCTCTGTATAGTTTGAAAGGCATTTGCTGCGGTACAAAGTTTGTACCAAAGATGTTCCAGAAATATAACCTAAGCGAATAAAGAAACGAACTGAAAATTTGTTCCCTCGTACTCATATACGTGACTGTGCACCGATAGGCAAATACTAAGGCGGCGATTTTTTATTTCATTTGGGGATGACCCAGGTATTATAGTTCTTATAAGGTGAATGACTGATTTAATAAATAATATTTTTTTGGAAAAAACCTTCAAATTTTCAGTTGTTTCTCTAATGTTACTTATGACAGATTAATAGTAAACAAAAAATTTATTTGTCTAAGTATATATATAAACATTGCATTTTACGCACTACTGCATAGTTGATTTTAGTTTTGGTCGACTCTAAAATTTATGTTAAAAGTCGGTTTTGAATCCTTTAACGACTGCCGGAACAATTGTGCATGTTGCCATGATACATCCCCACGGCCGCCACATAGATTAGCTTTTAATATTACAGATTTGAATCTTCTCTCGAAATGCTTCGGTGTTTCTGTACCAAAAAATTAATATATTTATAGTAGAAGGCAATACGGGGTTCAAAAGACCATAGGGACTACTGCTAAGCCGATACGCGTTATTACTCTTGAATAGCGATAACCTATTTGCTTGGGAACAAGACAATAATCGTGTTGAATACCATAGTAACGGGCCATAAACACATTTGACAGTAACGTAAAAGCGCTGCTCAATGTCTGGGATGCAAAATCTTTTAGTTTTGATATTTGTAAAACTTATTGGGTGATTTTTTTATTGCCTAATGATCTTTGATAAAAATAACAAAATACGTGTTTTTTCTTCTAAGTAGCAGTAATTACTAAAATGTTGAAATATGGAGCCACAAGTTATCGTATTGCCGTGGGGGTGCTTGGGCAGATAATTGCGTCAGTCGGAGGCCACCGGCGGGATACCCATCCTTGTTACAACCGTGGTCGCCCTTTTCTCGTATGTTGTATTTATTTTTGACTAACACGCTCTGTATCGATAATTGGGGAAAATATTTTAACGTGATAATTTGACCAAACGATTACTTTTTTTTTAAATTTGGAGGCTTTAGATAATACGTAATACGTAGAAAAAATTTGGGGGATCGATAAAATAATCTCCTTGTACATAATTATTATTAATACAAAATATGTGAAATATTACGTTATTCAAATGAATAAGTAAATTATAATATTTTTTCGAAGACAAGTATTCCTGGGTATCGAAATATCTTACATCTACCATATTAATAAATTTACACTGATTTGCTACGTGTAATTTTTATAATAGTGATTTACGTAATTCATTCATTTGTTCATTCAAACAATTATCTCTTTTTCGCAACAAGCAAATACATAAGAGGGAAAGAAAAAGAATCATAATTATATAAATTACTTTCGCAAATTAAACCATTAAAATGGTCTCACTGCTTCAAGTATGATATACGGAGTCTTGCTTGTGAGTCATTTTATTGAGTTTATAAGCTAAAACTACGTAAATCACAATCATCTATTATTGAAAAAGGCATGTAGCGAATGTTCCGAGTATATGTCATACATAGACTGTGTAGTAGATTCTGTAGCAGGCTGTGGTAGGTTACATAGCAGGCTGTGTGGATGGCTATGTGGCAGGTTACGTAGGAGGTTGTGTGGCAGGTTATGTAGCAAGTTGTGTGGCAAGTTGTGTAGCAGGCTACGGCAGGTTACGTAGCAGGTTTGTGGTTGACTATGTAGCAAGCTATGTGGTAGGCTACGTAGTGGGTTGTGTTGCAGGTTAAATGTAGCAAGCTGTATTGCTATGGCAGATTGTGAAGTTGTGCCATAGAATATGTGGATAAAATAGGCATGGCAATGGATTCCCGTTCAGTTGCATGAAGTTTCCGTCTGTTCTGCATGCGATTAATATATTTTATTTACAAAGACAATAATTACCTTCTAGTTTTACTTCGAAGGGTTTATCACTATCAAACTGTAACGTCCATGTAACAATTCCATTTTCATATAACATAGTGGTCGCAGAAATGGACAAAGAACACAAAATTAATCTTTCAAGTGTTGTACATATTTTCCAGGAAATAGATCCATCAAATTCACCATCTGAAAATACAGGACTTAATATTATATATTGTTACGTACTTCCTAAACGGGGTTCGTATGGATCGTCAAATGAAACAATGGTAACCAATTTGGAATTAACTATGCACTTTATTCACTTTAATGCACTAACAATACCGCGTCCGAATCACCAGATTACTCGTAGCTCGTTGTTCGCTCGTATCGCTCTTTAAATTCACACTTCGCTCGCTCGCTGTCTCGGCCGCTTATATACCGTTTCCATTGGTTCTAGAAAGTTCGTGGGTGGAGCTAGCAATAGTCGTGGAAAAGAGATAGCGCCATTTACGTTCTAGTAAATTCTAGCTCTTTCTTGCCAATCGCGTGGCCTCGTGTTTAGTTGTGGGCCGTGCGTCATTTCAGCCATGTTTTGTGGGGCGGAGCCAGAGCCGCTATTGGCCGGCTTCGCCGATCTTTTCCAATACGACCAGAAGGCGCCATGACACTACGTGTTGCTCGTAACAATATTTAGGTGGAATTACACTATACTATAGAGTTACTTGCGTATATTCTACGTCGGTTATCAATACTTTTTTATCATTAATTTTATTTCAGAAAGTACGGTCAAAAACAAGCGACTTGAATAAATGAAAATAATAATACCTGGGACATCCTACACAGCCCAAACTAAGAAAAGCTTGCACTATGGGCACCAGACAACTGATATACATACATAATTTATTTTAGTTTTTATAATATACACATATATAGATATTTTACACCCAGACATGGAACAAATGGACATGTTCATGGACACAAATATATGTCCCGGGCGGGAATCGAACCTACGACGTTCTAATCAAAGAAAAAGCAACACCAAGGACAGGTGCTTTAAAATTATAAAAATACTGACATGGTTTTATTTCATATGTAAATCAATTTACTGATTGTAGAAATTTTTTTCACAAACCTTGTCGTGCCAAATAAACCATATTCCAGTCTTTTTCCTCTTTCCTGAAAATGTTTTTATTTTCAAAGGCACCATCCCACCATTTTCTAATGATCACATTTTCATTGTCACTTCTTAACATCCTGTATTCGTCTTTACTATTGACATATTGTATGGAGTATTGACCTGTCTTTTCGACATTAAAAGTGTGACTTTTATTTTCACCTAATTCTTCTCTTTCTCTTTTCCATTGAACAGAACCAGACAGCCTACCTTCTTTTTCATAGTCACTCGGCTTTCTGTAAGACATATCATATTAATTTAACTTAATATTCACTTATTTACTGGCTTACATGCTTAGTGGCTAAGTGGATTACTGGCTTACTAGATTATTCGCCCACTGGCCTACTGGCTTACTGCATGACCGTATTACTATCTTATTGGCCTACTGGCTGACTGGATTACTATCTTTTAAGTTACACTAATGGTCATTAAGATTAAAAGAAATAAGGTTCTATAATAACCTTTCAAAATATAATTTATTTCTATTTACGAATTCTCCAGATGTTTATGAAAATTCATCTGACATTGAAATTGTCCCTATGACGTCATCACGGCGGTTGGGTTTATTACGCTCGCGCTGCTTTCCACAGTAAAAAACAAAGCTAAAACTAAATAAAAATATATATATATATTAGATCACTATGGCAAATTAAATTGTAATCCTTGTGAATCATTAAAAATGTAATGGTTTCATTTAGTCTAACATAATACAATTAGTAAGCATTTGTCCAGTTGACGTCACAGGCATATTTTATTAATTAATTTTTGAAAAATAATAACAAAGAAAATTAAAGACTTCATTATTTTTTTTCAGGGGAAAGTATAAATTGGTCTGTGCTATATATTAGATATAAGTCGCGTGGCTGTGTCCCGCAGTAGTAGTTTGTAAGATTACCTACGAATACAGTCAGTGCATTACCAGCCAGTTCTTTATTAAGTTGTCCTCCCCGATCCTTTGGAAATATACCCATACTGCGTGATCCGTTTAAGAGGGAGGGGGAGTCTTGAAAATACCACGCTTGGTCACAGGGCTTACTGGTGTTAAGGTGGGGCTTAGGTCTTTGTCACATAGTCAATATCCTCTAGGAAAAAAATTCTGAATAAAAGACAAAAAGACTTGTTTTGGTTAATTAAGTTCCTGTTAGAATATGTTTTTACATAAATTTTTCACTTGTAATTATAGGCATTCACACACTCTTGGCCTCAAATGGCAAGTGCCATATTAACAAACACAATTATGAGCCAAATGATTTTTTTAATATTTCCTGTTTACTAAAATGATTTAAATCATATTTATGAGTTACTACGTGAAAAATACGAGGGGGGAGAGGGTCTTGGCATATACTACGGGTGGTCACCGAAAGGGTTGGAGAGGATAAAAACTTATAAAAAAATGGGTCATGTAGTATGGGTACCCTTTCCCTTACATACATAACAATGTGTATTTTCGGAAAAAATATAAAAAGTGATAGAAAATTTGGTCTAAACCCATTAATATTAACTAATGAAAATATGGTCCAAAATAAAGAAAAAACTAATGTATTTCTCTCAATTTAAAACAATATGGTTTATTAGGTATAAATTTTTCAAAATGATGATTGTCAAGACCGGATATGGTGACATATGTGGAGCACACTATATGTTTCATAAATCAAAAGTAAATTAACCCCTCAAAGTAATCAAACCCTGAACTGAAAACTTGTTTAAATTATTTATCACATCTCGTTGGCTTTGTTTTATTTCATTAATCAGTTGCGGTAACAAATTGTAAAGGATATTAATTACAGAGTTTACCTTTCTACCAACATATCAACAAGTTCTTGCACGGTTCTCTTCGTTAAATATTTCCTCCGAGCTTCCGAAACCTGCTTTTGTCTATACTCTCTCAATAGTATGATATTTTCTATCAACTCTAATTCCTCACACAGTCTTCTTCTTGTTCTTACTTGTTTATGGTAACTTGAATACCTCCAAGTAACATCCTGTATATCGTCTCTTGAAAATGCAATCACATACTCTATTTTTTTTCCCCAACCATTTTCATATATGAGAGGAGTGTCCAGTTTTCCTTCGCATGGGTCTACATGAAGCCATTTGTTACTGTCGTAATCAAAGACCTGTTGAAAATAGAGTTATTTGAATAAAATTAGGAATAATATTAGGCAGACACTAGAACTCTCACTTCGCTTACGCTGCTTTACCGAAACTACACTCCAATTAAGCGTGGTGGACACATCACATTTGGTAACAGTGCTTGTTAGTGCTCCGATACAAGATTAATTTCAATAAGGTAAAATGATCCAAAAATGCCGCATACCTTCCCTCGCGTTTGCGGGTTATGAGGTTGTTATAGATAAGTTCAATTTAGTTCAATGACTGACCCATTGGCCGAGTGGTTAGAGACCCTAACTGCGGAGCAAAGGGTCGTGGGTTCGATTCCCGCCCGGGACAAATATTTGTGTGCATGAACATGTCTGTTCCGTGTCTGGGTGTAAAACTATCTATGTATGCATAATTTATAAAAAAAGAATATTTATGTATATCAGTTGTCTAATACCCCATAATACAAGCATAATACTTGCTTACTTTGGGACTAGATGGAGCTGCGTGGAGAAAAAAAAGTTGAATGGCGTTTGTTCGAGTTTTACTATTATAAACGACTTCTATGGTTTTTTTATATCAATATTCATTCGATAGCTGCCATCAGGGCCGATTTCAGTATTTATGGGTCATTCATTAATTTATTAGTGCAAAGTTAAGGGAGCATCCATAAACTACATGGTTCCATTTTGGTTTCTTTTGAACCCCTCCTTGTATCTAAAGTGGATTATGCCTTGAGTTAGACCCCTTGGGTTTCTTTATATTATGATAATTCCGAAAGATGTTTTACATTGTTTCCACTTACTAATTTTTTAATTCTTGGGTATCATATTTGGGTTATTAATGAAAATCGCGTAGAAAAGTATAGAAACCCAAGCTTGGCTACCTGAAAACAAGGAGGGGTCAAAGTCTAAGCTATGCAATATTTATTTGTATGGGCACAATAAAATTGTGTCTGGATTAGACAATTATATTTTTGTGGCTTATAAAAAGATAGAATTGCCTAATATTTTTTCTAATTGCCCTTGTTTTCAGGTAGCCAAGCATGGGATTCCATACCTTTCGTCCAGGGTCCACAAAGTATTGTGACGTCTATCTATAATAGCACGTCAACATGTCATCGAACTTACTCGAAAAGTTCCCGCGGCCATTCAATAAAACAAAAAAATCCAGATAGAAAAATAAATTGCAATACGGTCTTTACAAAGAGAACGCTTCGATATTTCGAATTTATAAAAAAACATTTTCGGACCCAAGGTAGTGCCCAGAAAAAGCGGGTGCCACGACCTCCCCGGCGCCAGACGCACGTGCGAGCAAGTTCTTACTAAAAATTGCGATGTAATTATTAAATTAAATGTTCGAGAAGTGGAATGTTCGGGTGTGTGGATCGGTAAAGGAGAGAAGGGTATAAAAGCTATGATCAGTTGTCGAACGAGACAGTTTTTGAGAATAAGGCAAGTGCGATTAGTTGCGAAGTGTGGAGTGAGATAAGGGTATAATTTGTGTTCGATATTATTTGTTTTTAAGTTAGTTTGTGATTTCGTCTTCTAATAAAATAAGGTTAAATAAAACTAGTGTTTTAGTGCATCCCCGATATCCGAACTAGTAGCCCGTAACAGTATGAGATGTGGCATGAAGATGGAGGAGTTATAAACCTTCGTGATGTACGTTAATCGGAAAATATTAACACAATCAGGAAAAAAGATTTTACGCGCTTATTTAATCCTATTATATATATTATATAATAAATATATTGTCTATAAATATTATAATATTGTAAGTGCCGTGTTAACTTGAAACAGAAATGTAAAAAAATCTACTGTCTTTTTTGGCCAACAAAATTACAAGCTTCGCCATAAACAGGAAATTTACCATATAGCAACAATTATTATTATTATTATATGGTAAATTTAGACAGCAGATTTTTTCACTTTTCTGTTTTATACGAAGGACATTTCACATGCGGCCATTTAGTACCAAAGTAGGCAGAGCCTATATTACGGATACTAGACAACCGCTATACACACTTAAACATTTTTTTATGTTACACTTTTTATGACCCTTGGAATGCAATGTCAACAAAATGACAGGCCAACTTTAACGTACTTGTATGTAACTCAACAGACCTCTCACTCTAATTATGCTATACTAACCATGTCTCTATGCGTGAATTATAACCGAACAGTTAGGTGATATTTTTATTTGTTTTTTGAAACTGACGCTTTAGCCAGATATATAATCAAAGACCCAGAATATACAACATATATGTACATACCTCACACCATACATGGTCAGTTGTGTCATAGACATATCTTGTATCGTAGCCTAGCGCTCGACACAGTAAGGTGAAACATGACGCCCATTCGCCGCAACGACCGCGCCTCGTTTCCAACAAAGTGCGCGGGCGGTTGTGTCGAGGGAAATTAGTAAGAGAAGCACATGATCGGCATTTGTATACCTAAAAGCAATAAACAGAAATTAATATTTTTTTCTTACTGCTCATAGTTCAGGTAAATATAAACGAAGTTTTATTTTACTATAGATCCATAATGATAGTGTCAAATAAGAACAAAAATAACACGGTATAATTTTCCCTCAAAACAAAGACTATTAATGGTTACTATTATTTGTACAGCGCGCGGCGCGCCGCTTACAGCACAGTAATAAGTTGACGCGGTTGTTGATTTCGTTTGACTCAGATTTTTCGCCCAATCGCAGCCCATTGGAAATGTCTCGTGAGAAGAATTTTAATGATGTGGTATTATGGCAACAGATATACCAACCTCAACTCTACAAGTCTCCATACCGATGACCATGATTTTATCATTATTTGGCACGGTGTCACCTCCACATTTTTCACAGCTAGGGCTATCTACCCATGCAAAGAAACTATATTTAAACCATTCCAGTAATTCAATCAATAGAGCCTTATCGAAATTGGGGTCCATACCTTTGACTTCACCTAAAAAATAACATCAAACTATTACGATGTGGTGCGGTGCCACGAAGTCAAACTTTTGACTACAAAATATCTTAGGGATGGCAACTTTGGGGTACAATTAGAAAGGCTTTGAGCCATAGATGTGCATAACCACAGAATATATAATAGTACAGGTACAGAAAGGCTAACCCCGCAAAGACAGTGAAATAAATACCGACTCTCGGCACGATGCAATAAAATACATTTCAGCTCGCGTAATACTGTTTGCAGAAACTAATTTCACCTACAAGTGCTCTCTCTTTCTTTCGCATAACTCTATCCTTTTCTGTGCTACTAAATGCATAACTAAATGGCCCCGCCGGCCGTGCTCGCAGATGTACGTATAGTTTCTTAGCTAATGTTAAAAATTAGATAATTTGTGTTTAAACTGGATTAATACAAGTGTTTAATCTACAGGGGCATTAACTAGCAGCATTTAATTATCTTACCAGTTTTCAAAAGTTGTTGATGTTCCCTCATTCTGTCAATGGCTTTCATCTGTAATGTCACAATTGGGATATGCAGCTTCGCAAATTCTTGTAATTCATCTTCCTCATATTGCAAAACATCATTGAATAGATTCTCAAGTTTTAGTAGAAACTTATTTCTAGTATTCTGTAATTAGACGTAAAAAATGTTCTCATATGTTTGTTCGATTATCATTAAAAGTCTGTCTATTGAGCATTGATACTTTTAGGCTTTTGTGATTTTGAGGGTACATACATCTGAGGTGATATTTTTCTATTAGATAGCTTTTAAAAAAAATCATTGAATATGATGCAAGAGAAGGGCCATCAATGTCAGGATATATTAGACAGGCTTGTCTTATGGTGGTATACAAAATTTTCTTGTATTCATTCAAATCTGAATGTTAACACAAAGCAATATGATTGAAAATAATCTAAAACATTAACTTGTCATAGCAAATTAATATACATTGTATTTATTTCCTCAATGAGTGCACACCTATTATAATAAACAACCGTCCAAAAAATTTCTAGATGTTAGGTACAAGCAATAGACCTCATTACGTAAATAAAAAATATAGGTCAAATTTTCATAATAAATTATTTTATCTTTTAAAAATTTTACACACCCGAGACCTTAAGACAGAGGCGGGGAGGAGTGTGATGGTAGATGGTGACTAGAGTTATTAGTTTTTTTCAGAAAAGGTTTTTATAGTCATATCTTAATATTTTTCTATTGCATGATACTAAAAGGAAACAAAACGGCCATAGGTTTTTCACCCAAAATCATTGCATTAAAATTTGGATGGTTGTTAAAATTTCACCTAGTAAGTATATTCTCATTTCTCCATCATCATCATCTCTACTAAATTTTTATTAATGAATAAACAAGTAAACTGAGCTTGCATAGTTGCCAGTGACTTAAGTAGTGTTAACAAATTTCGGTCGATTATAAGACATTATAGTGTTAATGGAAGAATAATAAATTTATTTAAATTCCGTACAAAACCAGATTGAATAGTGCGCGAATTCAGTATTAAGTCTTCAACTTTGCACATTATTAAATTTTAAAACTAATGATTGGATTTTCAAAACTACCACCCTTTTAATATCTGTTTAAATATCTAAAGTTTAGGGATGATAATTAGAAGAATGACCAAGACAAGTTGATGCTCCACCATTTCTAAATTGATAGATAGATTAGGTTAAGATAGGCTATACCAATGCGAAGAGTGACAAGCCACCTAGAATATAAATGTTGTAAAAGTAATTAACTTAGTTTTTAGTGTAATAATGAAAATAATGCTTCTGGAATAGGTACATATTTTTTGTTTTTTTATATTGCACATTTATGAAAATTCTTCAAGTTGGTTCTGTTCATTTACCCCGACTCTGCCCTAAATTATCATTAATACTTTACGGGTGGTAGTTTTGGAAACCCGTACCTAACGCTTACTAACCAAAACTTTTGAAGGCAGCAATTTTGGTTTTTTATTATTTTTGGTAACAGTTTTTTGTTCAGAACTTCTTTTTGAATTGTTACCATGAATGCCAGTAAGAAAATGTAGTTTTCTTTGCATTGCAGCTTGAGATGTTCTTAAATCATTCAAACTTTTTGTCATTGGATATATCACATCATTTCCATTCTAAAATAGACAAGTATTCATGAAATAAAATTGTTTTGATACAATTTTTTTTAATTTATTATCAATGGAAGATAAATCTTTGATTAACAATTAAATCTATTTAAAAAATTTAGTTATATCAACTTCAGTCTTTTGGTTCCTTTATGAAATAATCAAATTTTCATCTATTGAACTTGAAATATTTTGAATCACAATTTTTCTCAGACTGTAAATCAGTAGATAGACTGATAGAACAGATTATAAGTGGACACATTTATAGCAATAAAAAATTACAAACCATTTCAAAGCCAATGTATTTTAAATAGTCAAGAAATCCGTCTATTGTACAAGATTCTTTAATAAAGTCATTCTTAATTTTCCTTCGCTCTTGATTATGAGGACATTCAAGGATGTTAGTCACGAATTCAATTAAAGCCTGTAACGTTTTCTTAAAAGTTTCTCGTCCAGTTGAATTCTGTTCAAAAACAGCTAGCCTCGCCATGTCCTCCATTGTCCAGCCGATTTTTGAATGATATTAATTTTTCACCAATTGATTTGAAATCATTAGAACTTTAAAATATTTTTAACCTGTAGAAAATTTTAAGAATCGGTGGAAACTAATCTCTATGCATGAATTGTGAGCACATTGTGAGTGTGAGATTTTTATGCATGAATCAGCTGTTAATTGACATTGACATGTTAATTGACTGTGGTTGATTGTGAATTTTAATTTGTCATTTTTGTTCCGTTCAGAAATCACTCAATTTGTGCCACAGATTAATTTATGCTATAGACATCAGACATGGAACATTGATTAGGTACCTACTTGTTAAAAACACAAGACGGCACTATTCCACAAAACCAAAATGTTCGAACTTAAGTTCGAACCACTCGTGACGTATATTAATACGACGCGTTTTCTCCTACGTACTGTTTAGAGCATGTTTAGAGTTTGTACCTATTTGTTTTATTGACCGCATTATCGTCTTCTGCGCGTTCCCTTTGTCGCATCTAAGTAAGCGTAATGTATTAAAAAGAATGAATAGGTAATACATAGACATATAGGTATACGCTAGTAATATCTGACTGACTTCTGAGTAATATAAATAAAGGGGTATGTCCCCTGTGTCACGTAAAACTGATAATTAGTTAATGAACGTCCTCAGATTTTTGAGGGCCACAAGACTTTAATACGAACAATTTTCATTATGAAAACTTTGTACCAAAATAAAATAAATAAAATATTATGTCACAAGAAAAGATAAAATTAAAAGTAGGTATAGGTATAGGTATAGGTACCTACATAAGGCCTTCACAAAATGAAAAAAAAACTAGTAGGTATGGTAGGTATGGATAGGTACGTTAAACGGACTTTCTATTTACACTCTAAAAACCAAATGCGCCATTAACTTAGATTTAATAATTGAGGTAATAGGTAAACGGGCTTCGATACAATAGCATAATCATTAAGATGGAAACTCTCATACTTGGAAACGAACAAAAAAAGTGAGCAAAATAACAAACTCAGTGATTAGACAGACCGTACGTCATTATCATTGTTTTAAACGAACATTCAGACAAATTATATAGGTATGAAATGTAATTTCAGATTATTTATTTCCTTTTCCAATAAGAATTTTGGACGTGAGTCACAAAAAAATTTACTTCACAGTAAATATTTCGGAACATAAAGTGGTGCATATTTAATCTACGGCGATATTATTGCTCACAGTTTTGTTGCTGTATTGCAATATCTTTTTGTATATCTATAGAAATGAGTAAGAACATGGTAAGAACTGAATACACCGGACTTATCTTGATTGTATCCTATGTTGTACCCAAGTGTACCTTTCGGAGTTACACTATATTACAGGTCTAAAAGTTGTTAAAGCCGTTTCCATGACAACGAGTAACGGTGGTAACAACCAGTAACGACCACAGTAATTGGACCACAGTAACTTTTGTTCCACCGTCCTCGGTATTGGTATTGTCTGCAAAATTATGCGACGTGGCTCGGCCGTTTCGGAAAACGTTTTACCTGATAATCAACAGAATAATGGTAAAGTAATACTTCTTATTTCTTTAACAATTTCATAAAAATAGTTTTCTTCGGTTATGTGTCTGATGGTAAAACTAACGACGCGACGCACCTAATCCTCCACTTGTTTATTTCGTTTAAACCGTGGGCTATAAGCACGCTAGCAGGGTGCGAAGGAACCTAGGATGTCGTAGTACCTAAACTATGATAAAATAAATAGTTACTTAACTATTATGTAATGTAAAGTTAAGTAGGGTTATTAAAAAAAAATTGAATATTTATTTGTACCTACTTCGCTACTTATTATTTAAAACTTAGAATATTTATTTAATCGTAGGAGTTACGAAACTACTTCAACTGATGACTTCAACACTTTGTTCAGATTAAAATAATTAATATCTATCAACAGGTAGAATTATATGATTTCACGAGATTCACTACGCACTCAAATTCTCCCCCTTCTTTTTACTGATTAATGTCCACACCATAATATAGGTAAGCACCGACAATCTATACTAATCTATACTATCTATACAGAGTTTGTTTGTTTGAACGGGCAAATCTCAAGAACTACTGATTCGAATTGAGAAATTCTTTTTGTGTTGGATAGGTCATTTATTGAGGAAAGCTATAGGCTACTTGATACTTGAGAACGGGCTCTTTTTCCGAAACTCGACGTCAAAGCGCCTATTTTGCGTAAAGCTATAGGCTATAATTTTGTTGTTTGTTTGAACGCGCTAATCTTAGGAACTACACATTCAAATTGAAAAGTTCTTTTTGTGTTAGATAGTCCATTTATCGAGGAAGGCTATAGGCTATTATTACATCACGCTACGACCAATAGGAGCGGAGCGTCAATGAAAAATGTTACGAAAACGGGAAAAATTATTCCTTTTGAGAACTTCCATTACGCGCACTGCGTAAAGGGTTGATGTTAAGCAAAAATCATGTTTTACGGAATTGTTCCCCTTTAAAAGTTCTTTTAAGGTTGACTTACTATAATCTTTTTTAAGGCAATCAAATTTGTTGCTAATCAAATTTGTTTGGATGATGAGATGATACCATAGTGTAATGATAGTATATGGTTGGACTAGCGACCTACCCCGACTTCGAACGGGTGCAATGTACTAATGCGTGGAACGGGAAGAGGAGCGTTTCCGTAGCCCACCCGGGCGAAGCCGGGTACGACCGCTAGTATAAAAGAATGTAGAATAGTAGATTGTTTACCGAGGGAAAAAAGTACATATTTGATTACCGCTGAGTGTGCATTTGCCTTAAACACACGAAGCGGGAATCGCACTTTCTCCAAAGTGATACATACTACTTTATACTAAACCTACGAGGAAAATGAAATAAAATGTTTATGAATGAAAGTTAATATTAAAATTACTACAAGTATTAAAACTTACACCAATGCTTTTCCTCGGTTCCAACAAGTTGTAAATAACAGCTTGAACAGATTCTTTTAATTCTATTAAAGTGACAAATCGTCACTATCGTTTCTAGAGTACATTTTTAGTAACATTATTATGTAAATTAGGCAATTTATATATCACTAAAAGAGATCCGCTCGCTTTTTTATATACTTTGACGCTGTTTGGTGACTCTGGCGTTAGCAAAGTACTCTTTATGGGCGTTAGTTTGCTTTTTTTTTCTTATTCAGAATAGAAAGTAAGTGGCCAGTATCGTTTTGCGTCTTCATATAAAAGAATATTAGAAAAGACAGGGGAATTAACGATTTCCATACATTTTTCTCTCCCACGGGAATAAAGAAGGACTTTCTGCCTTTTTCTTTAAAAAGTATTAGAGCGCTTTCCGAGCAGCTACAGTATAAAATTATTATTTGTACACCATAAAAATGCGCATATCTCAAGTTTAAACGTCAAGTGTGTCAGTTTCAAAAAGTATGATCCCATCCTGAACGCGCACGTTTTATAACAAATACACGTTAAGGGATGTTATAATTTTGAGACCTATGTCTGTATTTGTGTCTGTGTGTCTGTCTGTGGCATCGTGGCTCCTAAATGTATAAACCGATTATAATGCGTTTTTTTTTAAATTGATAATTAGTCTAATCGGAATGGTACTTTAATATCTGTCGGTGTGTCTGTCTGCGGTAACGTAACTTTCAAGTAAATAAACAGATTTTTTTAAACTCAAAGTTGGTTTTATGAAAAAGGTTTTTAGCTACATTTCTATCTGATTTAATTACATTCAAATGTAACGCAAGTTAATCCTACTTGGAGTATTTTTAATGAATTATATTTCCGATTCTGGAAATAATAAAAAAAGTAAAGAATGTATAATTATACATAAAAACAAACTAAAATATTTCTTTGTAAAGGGCAATAAAGGGCAATCATAATGCGCATGAAATGCTGAAGGTATAAATAACGTATTCAATTTGATAAGGATTAATAATATTGTATCCATATAAATTGCTTTCCAACTACCACATCATATGACACCATTTTTTTAAAATAAATATAGGGATAGTAAGCTATTCATAAAAGATATAGACATGTATCATCGCGGACTTTTATTTATTATTTGATTATTTTGTTATATCTCAAAGGGATGAGGCAGCGTTTTTAATGGATGCTCTCAGTCTGCTTGATTTCTTCCGATGTCTTCAACAATAAGAGTCATATTTCAACTAATTTGCACAAAACATAAATGAATTATGTACATAAACCTTCCTCTTGAATTACTCGGTCAATTGGTGTCCATCATATGAAAATCCGTTCGGTAGTTTTTGAGTTTATCGCGTTCAGACAGACAGACAGACAGATAAACAGACGGCTGGGGGCTCTATTTTATAATATTTAGTGATGTAGTGGTAATTTGTAATTGTCATTGTATGGTTTTCGACTGAAGAATGGCTTTTTGTGTATTTTCCTATGATTTTCCTGTTCTGAACTAGGCAAATACTTGCTCAGTTATATAAATAAAATGAATAAATTGCACTACATACCGGCTCTCTATATATAGTACCTACTGCCGCTGAGAATTGCCTTGCGAAGAAAAAGGTTTTATTAAGCTTAGTTTAGATGGTCGCGCGACGTCGAACGATTGTCCTACGCATCATCATCATCATCATCAGCCCATTTTACCCCACTGCAGCGGCTTAGGCCTCCCCCAGGGTGAGGACGGGGTTTGGAGCTTAAATCCACCACGCTACTCCACTGCGGGTTGGGGATTGTAACGACCGCCATCTATTGACAGCGTCCGGGACCGACTGCTTAACGTGCTCTCCGAGGCACGGAGTCAGTGATGTTAATGTACTTAAGTCAGAAAAATTCATTGGTACACGCCCGGATTCGAATCATGGCCCTATGGCCTTATAAATTTGAGGCAGGTTCGTAGCGCTCTGGGCTATCACGACCTACGCGCTTATAGAATGTACATTTAATATCCATTACGCCGTTCAAATGATCGCGCGACGAAGCGCGATTGCGTGCGATTGTTTGTATGGCATATGGTATGGTAATGCGCATAGGACAATCGCGCGACGTCGCGCGATCTTCTGAACTAAGCCTAAGCCTTATAAGAGGCTTTCGCTATGTAGTACGTACTATCTCCAGAGGGTACCCGATTTTCCTCGGAAAGTTGTGAATGAACGATAGGAAAAAGCGCGGGAAATCGATATAAAATGCGGGAGATTTATAAGTAATGTAATACAATAGTTTTATTCACAAAATTAGTACAATGGAGCGAGCAAATCGTTAGAGGAAGAAAGCCTTGAACATACCGAAGCATCTTGCTTTCCATTCTTCGGCCTGTCGTTGAGTACATAGATTGTACGCTGGATCACCGTGGCCAGGTCGACCTGTACAAATTGTTTTTTTAAAATTTAATTAAAAAAATAAAGAATTTTTATAGTTAAGGTTAAAAAGCTTGAAAAAAAAAACATTTAAAAAAATCCTAAGCCTTAAGGGGGTCCCTTTCCCCTTCATATCTCCGCCCCTGTTCATTTGGGGTTAAATCGGGCAACGCAGAGAAGTCCTGAATAACTTCTGGACCCAAATTACCACGCGCCATCCGGGTGCCTGTCATCTATGAGCGCTATTGCTTTGACTTCTCGTAACGCCATAGAAACCCGCCAGTTATTTTAACATAACATTTGAAAGATTGAGTGTTAGGTGATTTGTTAACTTGTTCACAGGATCTCGAAATTGGTTATTGCACGCCAGGTACGTTCGCGGAGAACACGCTGCCTGCACGGTACTGGCCGATCAAATACTGCAGCAAACAAATAACACACATCGATACGCACATTTCGTAAAGGTAATGTCAAGTATATTGCCCTTGCAATTTATTTCATTATCTATATTAATAAAATTGGAGTGTCTGTCTGTCTGTCTGTCTGTCTGTCTGTCTGTTCCGGCTAATCTCCGAAACGGCTGAACCGAATTCAATGAAACTTTGCAGACGTGCAGAGAGCATTACCGCGGGTGACATAGGCTACTTTTTGTTTGTCTGTCTGTCCATCTGTCTGTCTGTTTGAGTTGATCTCAGAAACGGCTTAACCGATTTCAATGAAACTTGGCAGAAGTGCTGAGGGGATTGTCAGATGTGACATAGGCTACTTTTTGTTTGTCTGTCTGTCCATCTGTCGGTCTGTTCAAGCTGATCTCCGAAACAGTTGAACCGATTTCAATGAAACTTGGCAGACGTGCAGAGGGTATTGTTGGGAGTGACATAGGTTGCTTTTTGTCTGTCTGTCCGTCTGTCTGTCAGTTACGGCTAATCTCCGAAAGGACTAAAGCGATTTCAATGAAACTTTGCAGACGAATCTACTTATGTGACTACGTGACTAAATTTTAAAAAGCTTATATTTTCGAAATTATCAATCGCAGACCTATTGTGTTGGTACTCAAACTTGATGTTTTGACACGATCTATGTTACCACATGACCACATTTTTAAATGCTTATATTTTCGAAACCATCAATCGCAGACCTATGGTGTTGGTACTCAAACTTGATGTTTTGACGAGATCTATGTGATCACGTGACCCAATTTTTAAATGCTTATATTTTCGAAACCATCAATCGCAGACCTATCGTGTTGGTACTCAAACTTGATGTTTTGACAAGATCTATGTGACCACGTGACCACATTTTTAAATGCTTATATTTTCGAAACCATCAATCGCAGACCAATCGTGTTGGTACTCAAACTTGATGTTTTGACAAGATCTATGTGACCACGTGACCACATTTTTAAATGCTTATATTTTCGAAACCATCAATCGCAGACCTATCGTGTTGGTACTCAAACTTGATGTTTTGACAAGATCTATGTGACCACGTGACCACATTTTTAAATGCTTATATTTTCGAAACCATCAATCGCAGACCTATTGTGTTGGTACTCAAACTTGATGTTTTGACAAGATCTATGTGACCACGTGACCACATTTTTAAATGCTTATATTTTCGAAACCATCAATCGCAGACCTATCGTGTTGGTACTCAAACTTGAAGTTTTGACGAGATCTGTGTAACCACGTGACCACATTTTTAAATGCTTATATTTTCGAAACCATCAATCCCAGACCTATCGTGTTGGTACTCAAACTTGATGTATTGACAAGATCTATGTGACCACGTGACCACATTTTTAAATGCTCATATTTTCGAAACCATCAATCGCAGACCTATCGTGTTGGTACTCAAACTTGATGTTTTGACGAGATCTGTGTAACCACGTGACCACATTTTTAAATGCTTATATTTTCGAAACCATCAATCGCAGACCTATCGTGTTGGTACTCAAACTTGATGTTTTGACGAGACCTATGTGACCACGTGACCACATTTTTAAATGTTTATATTTTTGAAACTATCAATCGCAGACCTATCGTGTTGGTGCTCAAACTTAATGCTTTGACGAGATCTATGTGACCGTGTTTTTTATTTGTCATATTTGCAAATTTTTTTATTTGTCTGTCTGTCTGTCTATTCGAGCTAATCTCCGAAACGGTTGAACCGATTTCAATGAAACTTCACAGATATGATAAAAAGATTATCAGGAATAACATAGGATTGTTTAAGTATCTGTCTGTCAGTCTGTCCGTCTGTTTGTCCGAACTGATCTCCGAAAGGGCTCAACTTATTTCAATGAAGCTTTCAAAGATGTGATTAAAAGATTGTCAGGCGTGACATACAATACTTTTTGTTTGTCTGTCTGGCTATCTCTGTCTGTTTGAAATGAACTCTAAAACATTGAAACCAATTTTATTGAAACTTCGCAGACGTGAAAAGACGGGTGTGAGGAGTAGTGACATACGCTACTTTTTGTTTGTTTATTTGTATGTCTGTCTGTCCTTCCGTCCGGCGAATTCCCTAATCGACGATGAGCGACTTTTTTGGCAAGTAGGCGTCAATCTTTACGCTACTTGCATTCGCATTCTGTAACACTGATCCGCAACTAATTTTATATTCATATTCACAACCGAAACTGATAAAAGATTTTTAATATATTCATGTCTGTCCATCCGTCCGTCCGTCCGTCCGTCTGTCTGTCTGTCTGTCTATTAGTTAAACCTAAACTTTTGGAGATTTTAATGAAACTATGATATGATGAAGACAATAAAAATAGGTTCTCAAGAGTGATATAGGTAACGTTTTGTCTGTGTGGTTGTCTGTCTGTCTTTTTGTTCCGGCTTATCTCCAAAACGACTAAACCATTTCTATGAATCTTCGCAGACATAAAAAGGAGATTATCAGGAGTGACATAATTTGGTTTTTGTTTGTGTGATTGTCTGTCTGTTTGTTAGGACTAATCATCGAAATGGCTGATCCGATTTTACTGAAATTTTGCAAATATAAAGAGGGCGTTGTCAAGAGTGAAAAGCAATTTATATATATATAGAAAATCGTAGTGTCTGTTTGTCTGTCTGTCTGTTCCAGTTAATCTCCAAAACGTCTGACTGATTTTGGGACCGGATTGTGGGATAGCTATTCTTCATGCTAAAATGGCTAGATGAATTTTTATGAAATTAGGTCTATACCTAATTTTATAAAAATTTCATAAGATTTCTTAGGCAGTTAAATTTCAGAACGTTCTAGAAAGTGTTACAATGCTCTAGAGCGTTGCGTTCCTTTAAATGTCGCAGTACAACTGTGGTCAACGCGAGCGAAGCCCGCGGGCGGAAAGCTAGTTATATTATAAAATATAATAAATAAAGTGGTCCGATGTTGTGATATTCGTAACTCGATATGCGTAACGTATACATAAATGGTTACTTTCCCTGTCTTATGAAGAAACTGAAAATTTTGTCGTTTAAATATCATTTCATATTATAAAACAAAGTCCCCTCGCCGCGAAAGAATATTCAAGTGTGCATATCAGTTGTGTGGTACCAATAATACAAGCTTTGCTTAGTTTGGGACTAGATGGCGCTGTGTGGGATCTCCTAGGTACTATTATGATTATTATTCTACGTACAGCTATTGATATGGCTTGATTGTTTCTATCTTATTCTTATGCTTGGTATCCAAAAAAAAGCTTTCATCTGTCTAGGGTATGGTTTTGATGGATGCAGGCCGTTTACAAGAGTCGCTCGAAAAATTCCACAGCTGTATAAGATTGCAAACGCACGATCCGGAACCGGTGAAGCAAGTCGCCAAATGTTTGTAAGTCCAAATTTAGTCAATCTAAACTTTTTAAGTTTATAGAAATTCATTTATTCTGAATAATTTTTTTTTCGCGGTTTCCTCTGCGGAAACACTTTGGTGCTGCTACTGCTAAAAGGTTATTTCGTTTAGCCGTGCAAGGGTAACAAATACATAGACACGCGTTCAATTTATTTCTATATCAACTAAATTTAAAATGGTTCTGCGGTATGGCTGTGAAACTGCAAGAAACAGACACATCTCCGCGAAAGTAGCCTATTCTGTCTTTAAGATGCAAGCTATCTTTCTATTAAGTTTTATCAATATTAGTTCACCGGTTTACCGGCTAAACCGGTTTTAGCTGTGAAGGGATAATTTGTTATCCCTTCACAGCTAAACCGGTTCACAGCTAATACGGATACATTTCTACGGTAAAATGTAACCTATGGCCTTTTTCAAGGTTCAAGTTATTTCTATACCTGATTTCATCAAAATCAGCCTAGCGTTGTAGCCGTGTTACCTTAACAGACAGACAGACAGTAGCACTTTCGCATTTAACATTAATAGTATTACCTACCAATGGATCAATGTAAAGATTTAATATGTTTCAAAAACTTTTTATTCATTTTGTATACGAGAGTTGCATTTATTCCAGATATCGACAAGGGCGTTATCAACTCGCCCTCGAAGCTAATATAGAAGCAGAGAAACTCTCCAAGTATCCAGATGCTGAAATATATTGTGCTCTAGGTAAAATAGCATTTCTTACAGTAGAGTAGAGTTATATCAGTAGAGGTAGAAATATAAGGGAGACACATTAGTAGACAACTTTATTACGACAAACTAATAGACCGAAATGTCGTGATAGCCGTGTGGTAACGAGTCCGCTTCTATTGTTTAGAAAGCCGTGGTTCCAATTCCAGAGCATGTACCAATGAGTTTCTTTTAACTTATGTACATAACTATCACTGAGTGCCTCGGAGAACACGTTAAGCCGTCGGTCCCGGTTGCCATCAATAGATGTCAGTAGATAAAATCCTCTAACACGCACTGGAGCATTATGGTGGATTAAGCTCCAAGCCCTCTCATCCCGAGGAGAGGCCTAAGCTCCTGCAGTTGGGCAATAATGGGCTGATAGTATGGTATACTAGACCGAAAATAGAACATTCTTTCACTCTTTTGTAGCAGTGTAACTAGGTATAATAATAGAAACAAGAATAATATAATAGTAAGACTGGAACGAGTGCTATTTGCAACTGATCTATGAGAAGGTCGTAGGCCGCAAATGCGGGGGAAGGTATGTGGCGAAGTGTGAAAGGGGTTAACATATACAGCGACGGTAAGTCACAGAAAGGGGAAAGAACGTTAATTCTTCCTTATTAAAATTAATATTGTGCCGGACCTCTAGCAAGCGCTGTTGCCAAACGTACCTGCACTGCCAGCCGGTGCATAAACTACACTTAATTAAGTGTACTTGTAGTAAGTGGTGAGTCTCAACTATTTGACGTACGGTATCAATATTAAATTCGGTAACCGCAGTCGCTGGTCGACCTTCACGTCCATCGTCATGGGGATAATTACGTCCACGTTTAAAATAATTGAACCACGTATACACAGAGCTACGAAATGGAGCTTTATTACTAAATGCCGATTGAAATCTCTGGCAATTCTCTGACTTAAGCCGCAGCGAAAATCATAAAAATCATAGCTTGAAAATTTTCTCTAGTTAAGTTCATTGTAATTCCTACACACAATTTAATTTTTAAACCGACGCCACAATCAAAAAACAAATGACTATCTCGCAATTTAAAAAGTAACGTGTTCTCAAAGAGTTCCATTTTAAAATTTCATAAATGGCTATCTATTTTTTTCTATTATGTGTGGCCAGTTCCAGAAACTTCAAGTATGCCCTAAGTAGTGTCTACCTAATTATGTATCGATGATCCTGCTTATAATCTTGGTTTTTCAAGGTCGGCACAGAATATAACTTCTAGGTACACACTTTTAATTTTTTATGCGGTGAAGTAAGCTAATGAACTTGTATCGAACAGCGGAATGTTCATCAGCACTAGGCGACGTGGTTCACGGAGCGGAGTGGGCTAGGGCTGCAGTGGGCGCCGGTGGGGGGGAAAGGGCAGGCGCGTTGTTGGCACGCTTGTTGCTCATTGCCGGTGACGTGGACGCGGCAACAAGAGCTTATGATGATACACTCAGGTCGGTTCGACACAAAAACTATTTTATGCTTGCTACAGAAAAGCACAGCCTGAAACAAATAACTTGATTCCGCATCGAAAAAGTGCCAACGAAACCCTATCATTATCACTAAGCCTACACTGTCTGTCCGTCTGTCTGTCTTTCCTACCTATAAACGTATACCTCAGGTATAAACGGCTGTATAGTTTGAACCGTAGGGGTGTTTTAATATATTTAATAATAAAAAAAATCTACTTAAGGGAGATTCCCTTAAGAAAAACATGTATTTTTTTCCTCTTTTGTAAAAACCCTAATACAAGTACTGTCAAACTTGGTGTGATTATAGTGCAAACTTTAAAGTAAAATAGAAATTAATAAAAACCGCCCAAGTGTGAGTTTGCGCTAAGGATCCCATACTAAATGTAGGAAAACACAATGTTTTATTAAATAATTTAAATATACATAGCACAGGATTAAATATATTTTTTAGTGGTACGGTACTCTAGATGAGTTCCCGCTAGATATCGTATAATGATAATATTTAAACATTATTTTATTAATATTTTTTTACAATATTATATGTTGGACAGCCGCTGTAAAATCTAGATTCGGAAAGAAATAGTATAGGTACCTTGGTTGTCAACGACCTGGAATGAGCTTTGCTGCTGAAAACGGCAGACGTTATATAAATAATGTAGATTGTAGATCATTATCACACGAGCCGGCGACAAAATCGGTCGCTCTGCCTGTGTATGCTAACGTTGTTAAAACTACGTTTTAAACAACCTACTGGATCAAGCCTCATGACTAGTTCCGGTTCCGAGGTGGTTCAACCCAATCTAGCACTTTCCTACCATATATTCACATTATTAAATAATCATAGACTTCGCATTTCCCTACTGCCTACTTCTTCAATTTACTAATGATTTTTTTGCCTTTAACTTCGGTTAGAAAATAGCATATTGCACTAATAATTTAGTGCATAAAATGTTTCCCTGTTTTTTGTTCAGTTCAAACGCATGCGGTGCAGAAACCCTTGCGGCTGCAGGCGCCTTACGCCTAAGAGCTGGTGACCCGCGCCGCGCTTTTCAACTGCTCGGCGCTGCACTAGCATTACAACCCACTCAACATGCAGCTGCTTTAGCGCTCGCGGCTATGATGTTAGAGCACAAAGATGTCGATGCAGCGCTGGCACGTCTGAAAACAGCGCTCGCAGCGCATCCCGGTTGTGTCGCCGCTCACACTAACTTGGGGTTAGCTTTGTTGGCCAAGAAAAAGTATGTTGCGGTACGTTTATGTGTGTGCTTAGATAGCATAATCAGCAAGATGGCGCATATCATATTTCGAAATGATCAACAACCAGCGCAAAATGACAGACATAGATTATAGACAGACCCTATGTCCCCTATGTTAACTGGCGTGCCAGTTAATGTTTTGGATATTCACTGTGAAGTAGTAATTATGTGTGACTCACATGTGAAATTCGTAATGAAAAGGAAAATAAAGGTTATGAAACTATATTTCATTGTGTAATTAAATAAAATGTTTGATTTAATGTTCGTTCGTTAAATCGTGGCGGCACGTGGCTGAGCAGGCCGCTGCATCGATATATTATTAAAAATTAAATAATTAGATTATTTTTGTATTTTTATAACAGCTACAATCTACACACCTCTAACTCATTACCACCGAAGTTATTTTTCTTTTGGAGCCGAATCAGTGTAACTACAAGTCTTACCTTCCAGGCGCTGACGTGCTTACAACGGGCAGTCTGCACGGCCCCACTTAGCGCTCGAGCTGCTCACGATCTGGGCTTAGCGCTGCTGATGTGCAAACGGCCAGCGTCAGCTTTCTGCCGGTTGGCCACTGCGGTCGCGCTACAACCCACACAACCCTATACAGTTTGTTTACTGTGATAAAATAATTATTACTTAATACGACGTGAGTGTCATGATAGACGAGTGGTAGCGAGCCTGCTCCTTGTTTATAAAGCCGTGGTTCGAATCCCAGGTCATGTACCAATGAGTTTTTTTCTAACTTATGCATATAACTATCACTGGCTGTGCCTCGGAAAGCACGATATGCAGTCGGTCCCGGTGCCATCAATAAATGGCATTCATTAAAATCCACCAACCCGCATTGAAGCAATGTGGTGCCTTGCTCTCTCATGCCGAAGGGAGACCTAAGCCTATGCAGTGGGGCATTAATGAGCTGATGGTATAGTATGGTACTATGACGTTGTGGATCTATGCGACGTAATTTTATTCTTTTTATAATGGCAGAGAAGTTATTGTACCCAAAACTACGCATTCATATATATGCTGACGAAAGTAGTATACAAGTTAGAGCTTGGTAAGTATAGTTCACCTCAAACTTTATGGCGGATCGGAATACAACGTAATAAGCGTGCTTGCGCAGGTACAGTCATATGCCCCTCGCTCCACTGCGTCCCGCTACACCTAAAACTGGTCACTGCGACGCGACTTGTGCCTATGTTCGCATCCGCCTTAAAGTTTGATTGGAACTGTACCGCTGATCTTATTAATATATGACTTTCAAATGCAAATCAGATCTAAAACGGTGTTTGCAAAACTAGATGTCAAAAGGAACCTCTGCGCGGGTTAAAAAAAATCGTTAAGAAATTAAAAAATCTTCAATTCCTTAATTCGCTCCAATTGCTCTATTTGCTCCAACTCCTTCATTAGTTCCACTGCCTCCATTTGCCCCAATTACTCCATTTGATCCAATAGCTCCGATTCCACCATCAGTTCCAATTCCTTCTTTGCTCCAATCCCTCCGATCAGCTCTAAAAATATAGGTATAAAACTGTGTTAAAAAATTTGGTCCAAGCTCATTCTCAATTTTTAGTAGATTTTATAGAGTTTTAGGTATACATACATAATAACATTCACAAATACGTTTACTTTGTAGGTTTTACTACTGGCCATAGCATTGGAGCGACTGGGTGACGCGAGAGCAGATGCGGCTTACGACCATGCCGTCTCCATGGCTCCAGAAGATGCGTTCATGAGGCTGAATGCGGCGGGAAGACATGCGCGTGCGGCTCGGCTCGAACAAGCGGTCAAAGAGGCAGTCATTGTGTCTGAACTACTTGATGGGAAGCCTGATGTGCAAGTAAGTAAACTGTACTTCTAAAGAGTTAAGAGTTGCTGCGCGCATTCAATCCTAGAAAGAGCGTGCGGCATCTTCATGATTAGGTCTTCATAACCGCAAGGTTTATATGGCCATGGAAGGTGGTAGCGCCTCTAGTAAAGATAAGTATCTATCAGCACATGATACGGCACACACATTTTTTTCTATTTACGTATTTACCATATATTTATGAAAATTCATCTGACGTTGAAATGGTCCCAGGGACGTCATCTAGACAAGTGAGCTTATTCAAGTGCTTTCCATGGTAAAAAACAAAAGCTAAAACTAAATAGGTAAAAAATATTAAGGTAATGTCATTACATCACACAGAATTGTAATCCTAATTCATCAATTAAAAGATTAAGACATTGACCGCGACGTGAAGAACAGGATAAATGCGGGATGGATAAAATGGAGACAGGTCTCATCAACCACATGTGATCCGCGAATGCCCCTTAGGTTGAAAGGGAAGATCTATAAGACGATCATAAGACCTGTCGTGCTGTATGGTTCGGAGTGTTGGGCAACAAAAAAGACGGATGAAAGAAGAGTGCATGTGGCAGAGATGAGAATGTTAAGGTGGATGTGTGGTGTAACTAGAATGGACAAGATTAGGAATGAGTATATAAGAGGAAGTCTCAAAGTAGCGCCGATCATAGAGAGACTGAGAAGCAATAGGTTGGAGTGGTATGGGCATGTGATGAGAAGGAATGAAAGGCATATTACAAGAAAAGTGATGAGTATGAATGTGGAGGGATGTAGGGGTAGGGGACGACCCAAGAAGGTATGGATGGACTGCGTGACAAAGGATTTGTGTGTAAAAGGTGTGAGTACTGAGATGACGACTAACAGAGATGAATGGAAGAACACATGTTGTGCCGACCCCACTTAGAGTGGGATAAGGGCAGGAAGATGATGATGATTAGTCTAAGATAATGCAATTAGTAAGCATCTGTCCAGTTGACGTCACAGGATTGCATTAATCAATTTCCAAAAAAAAAATTGTTAAGAAAATTCTATATATATTTTTTTATTTTAAGAGAAAAGCATGCATAGGTCTATATTTTCAGAAAAAATATAAAAACTGTTAAAAATTTGGCCCAAGCCCATTGCCTTCCTTCCATACTTTAGAAGAAGAAATTGCTGGTTTTTAAATTACTATTTCTAATAATCCATAAATCTCTCGAGATAGCCGCAAGCGGTGATTAAGTTCAATTTTTTTTTTTTGAAGGAATTTAACTTAGCTGTCATAGAATAAATAGGGATACTAAATAAAACCTTTAATTAAGAAGAAGCAAAATTGAAAGCTTTCTAAAACGTACGTGACAAACTATACATTGGCCGTCGAGAGTTTGCGTTCCTGACGCATGAGATTTGTAACTATAACATCATGTTTGTTGTGAGTTGACATAATTTCTAATTTAATTTTGTGTCATTCGTACACGTAAACGATAATAATATTTAAAAACAGGAATCGTCTGATAGTACAAATTCACATCAACCATCCGATTACTATGTCAATTGCGACTTGTCAGAAACGCAAACTCTCGACGGCCGATGTATAACGAGATGGAACGTTTGCACTTCTACTTTCGGACTTTACATAAAATAAATTTTATAAAAGTTTTTAACCGAATAAATGTAAAATGCCGCCAATCACGTGTCCCTACTACGTGAATTTTCACATGCATTAATTTATTAACAGGGCAAAATAAAATATTGTATATGTAACGCTTACAACATATTATTACTATCAGCCCATTAATGCCCCACTGCAGGGGCTTAGGCAGGCTTGGAGCTTGGGGCTTGGAGTTAAATCTACCACGCTGCTCCAAAGCGGATTTAACGACTGCCATCTATTGATGGTAACCGGAACCGCCGGATTAACGTGCTCTCGGAGGCACAGTCAGTGATAGTTATGTACAAAAGTTAGAAAAAAACTCATTGGTACATACCCTGGGATTCGAACCATGCCTTCTATACAAGAAGCGGGCTCGTTGCCACTCGGCTACAACGACGGTGTATATTATTATTTCTGATTCCGTGAGTATCGACAAAATTATATGTGGTTAGTTAGCTTTATTTGTTAAACTATTAAGTCTCTCGCTGAATGACAGCATTATGTAACTAAGTGGTTTTTTTTCTAGTTGTCAAGCGCATTATCATCACTACTCACTTTGCTGCGAGAAGCCGGTGCTGAGGTGCCACAAATATCTTCATCGCCACTAAAACATGTATTGGAGAATGCACAAAATGAACATATGACGTCTGATGAAGTTTAAAACACAATTTGTTAATAAATTAATATTTAGAAATTAATTAAATATTTTATAAGATTAACCAAGTCGCTGTGGCGTGTCTTAACATTAGCGTAAGTCCATGTATGGTCATAAAAATAAAATGAAATGAATTTTCACCAGAAAACTAGGTGGAAGTCTACATGTACTGGTTATATGTTAGGATACGTAGTGCTTCGGATACTTAGGGTGATATATACGGGATGTTCAGCTGAACATAGTCCAGACTTATACAGCGTGTAGAGCTTACCGTACTAAACAAAATGTTTCAAGCAAAAATAAGTGATAAAAAAATGAAATAATAAACAAGTTCTTCGCGGTAAACGTTAGTTTGCTCCGCTTGCACACTTGAAACATTTTGTTTAGTTTGGTAAGTAATACACGCTCTATAAGTTTGATATTAAAAGAAGGTATAGGCACAGCTTAATGAACTAAACAGAAAGTTTCAAGTAAAGCAGGTGGAGCTAACTTACGGTTATCGAGAATAAGAAAATCGCAAGGACCATCCAATGCTTGGTCATCCTACAGTTAAGATATCTCCGAGACAGCTAGTTTACCATCAACCGCCGATTCAAAATGATTACAAAAAATTCCACTAACATTTCAATCTAAAGAACAGTCGGTCGAACCTTATCAGCTGTTTCACGAGTAGTAATTCTCCCAATGTAATTCGCGACAGTCTCGCGGTGTTTTATTTAGTTTACATGTTAACCTGACTAAATAAAAATGTGCTACTTTCATAGTTCGCGCCATCTGCTCACAAGAAACTATTTTTAGTTCGGTAATCTCTACATCCTGTATAAATTTGGAATACGTTCAACCGAAACGGTTTATGTGTACAGCAATTAATGTATTTCCCTAAGAATGGTTTTTTTATTTAATCACATTTATATTAATAGGAGTGTGTGTAGTGCGGCAACTTTCCATACAAACGCCGTTAACGGTTGCACCGCATTAAACCTGAACCGAATGGCGCAAAAAAATTATATGGTATTCAGTTCAACCAAAACTAGGTTTATACGTTTTACACTTTAAATATTTAGATACCTTATAAGAAAAAAAACTTAAATGTGGGGGATTTTTTTTTTCGAAATTGCTTGATTTTTCATAGCATGAGTAAAATAAAAAAAAAGAAACGTAAAAATGATGAATTTTGGTGAGATGTTGTGAAAATGCAATTACTTTCATGTGGAATAATGTGCAAAATTATACAAATTCGGAAAAAAAAATCCCGCGCATTAAATTTTTTTCTTCTGATGATTTATCATATTTAAAAAATTAAGAACATATAAACCTATTTTTTGTTGATCTGAATACTATATACTATACTATTTTTCTGCATCAATCGGTAAAGGTTTAATGGACTGCAACCGTTAACGTCGTTTGTACGGAAATTTGCCACCACACATTCCTCTTAATAGATCTTGTTAAAATGTTGTAAACCGTGATGTAATAAAAAGTAACGATAAATCAAAATATTCAAGACTTTCTAATCTCTATGGGAAATAAGGTGAAAATGAAACACATAGTAATTGTTAAATTGTATTGAAATTATCACCATCGTAATCAGCACAGAGAGAGGTGTCCACGTTTGACGTCAAACACAAGAGAAATGTTTCAAATAACCGCATACAGGTACAAACACACGTAAAAGAAAATAATTAGCCGGCCAATAGCACTCCGCAAGACTTGCCTAAAGGCACTTAAGGTCAAATATTATTTGCATGGAGTTTTATTACGGCAAGTCGTCAGTTCTACACGATTTTCAAGAAAATTTATAACAAAATAAAATATTACAACGGACTATAGATTTAAACATAGATGCGAAGGACATAATCTAATACTACCCGGTTACGTTGCTATTAAGATTGGACGTTTGGTAGTTTAGCTGCATCGAGCGCCACAGTGTGACCATTTTTAGTAAACTTTTACTATTTAGTAGTTTTAAGACTTGAAATAAAAATTATAATTGAAATAGTTTTCAAAAATCAAATAGTCATTTCGTATTTTAATCAGTTATTTTCTGATTTCTAACAATAATGTGTATTTGTATTATTCTGCGATTAGACAATGGCAACCCTCTATTCACTGAACCGTCTTCATCCACAAAACAATAATTAGAAATACGCAATTTAACGTTTTTTTTTTTTCATATACAAAATGTCAATTTAATTCTATGATTACGATCCTATAATGACGACCGCTTAGCCTAGTGGGTAGCGACCCTGCTTTCAAAGCTGGAGGTCCGGGTTCGAATCCCAGGTCTGGTCAGTATTTATATGACGAATATCGATACTGGTACCTGTTCTTGGTTGCTATATGTATGTGGTGTCTTCGCTTGGTACCCAAAACACAAGCTAATGCTTAGTTTGGGACCTAGACGTTGTTGTCATGTATACATTTATACGTTTACGTTTATAATTCTACAATGGCAACACTGTCAGCTCTGTCATTAATGGTCGGATCCAAAACGTCCAATTTTAGTAGTAACTATAACGTAACCGGGTAGTAGTTTAAATCTATTATATAATGGACACCGAAAAACACCAAAACGACGTTGACCGGCCGATCGTTTTTCTTGTAAAATTATTGCTCGACATTTTTAGAAAAGTTATATACCTAAAAAAAATTAATAAAAATATACATAATCTTAAAGCGGTGACACTAAGATATACATTTATTTGATTACTTTATCCAATCGATAATCGTCTAATGTTACGAAATTCGCGTTACACAATTATATATATACTATATATAAATACATAATTAATTACGGAAGATATTGGAAGTGTACCTCTCGACGGGCCTAACTAAACATTATTTACAATCAGCAACTTCCATAGATACAAACTGCATTGTCCGACAAGTCTTTCAGTTCCAACAGAACGTCAGCGGCCTTACTCTGACACTTAACGCGGCGCCGAAGTAGCGCCGAATACGCTCTGCAAAAATCCGGTTGCTAGGATTATGGACCAGTGTACGATTTTATTTAATGGCGTGTATTTGGCGCTACTTCAACGCTCCGTTAATTTACCAGAGTACGGCCGCCGAACGGATATCGCATAAAGTAGGTACAAACCTTACAATACAAATTGACATCTATAATTTGTTTAGAGTCCGCGCCACCAAAGAAGTTCCACGCGGCACCGTCTGCGCATCGCATAAACCCTTTCATCTTGAGAATTATTTCTCGGGTCGCACTTCGTAGAAATTAATATTGAATTAGATATTCGACGAAATCCTCATACGCCCAAACATAGATAACCAACCACTCTCATTTTTTTGCCGCGAGACTTCTTTGGCGGCGCGGATTCTAGAACCATGACTTCCTCAGACATCAGCCATCCTAGTTCTGAACAAAGTATATCTGTCAATTTTTGTTTTAAAGGAATATACGTTTTTTTATGCAATTCACTGTAAATGTTTTTCACACTAAAGCTGAGAACACACGACGCGAATCGAAAATATTTACGATTAGATTTTTAATCACAATATAACGGCAAAAGCGCCCGCTTGTTTCACGTAGGTAGGTCAATACAATATAAATGCATTGTGAAATTCAATAATATACTTTGCCTATATATTATACACTCCAGTAAAAATAAATTATCGGATTGCTTTAAACAAAAGAAGTGTTATTATCATTTGGTAATTTTATTAGTGTTGGACATACCTAAGTTGGAGTACCTAAAGATGTGTAAATAAAAAATACACAGAAAATAATAAACATAAATAAGAGGGGATTATTACGTATTTGTTATCCGTACATATTTATGATAATTCAAATTATAACCCAAAATACGAGTAATGCAATTAACCTCATAATCTTTATTATTTTTACTGGACTACATAACATACAGGGGTTGCGGCCGGTGAATTTCGTGTCGTGAGTTCTTAACCTATTAACAGGGTTCAAAACATTTCAATTTTATAGTTTCTAATTTTCCCATTCGATTTATTAAGCCTTGATGTACCAGATTTTTAGAGTAGACAACGCGCTAAAAATACTGAAAAAAATATACATTTCAGGGTTAATTAAATTTAGTTCATTTCATAGTCGATTGCAAAATTTACTAAAATTTTAAAGAAAAAATCGAATCTAATTACAACTGTTGAATTTAAGTGTTTAAATTCGGATGGAGAGCATTTCGCGACCATTCCAACCAAAATATTTCTATGTTAAAAAATCGAATAGCAAACTTTTCACAATTTAAATCGATCTTACCGTTGAACCCAGGCACTATCTTTTCAATAAAAAAAAAACTCTTCGCTAATCATAGAACCTGACTTTTTCCGACTTTCCACAACCTGAACACTTTAAAATCCGACCAACTATTCATTAATTATGATCTAACATTATAAATGCACTTTTTTTTGTAAACATTTAAAAATATATGAGAATCATGAGGTGCAATGAAATAAAGAGAAAGTATAGAACGACGTGTGTAGGAATATTTGTTGATTTAAAATCAAGAATTAAACTTTTAACTTCATCTATGCCTTTTAGTAAAAAAATTTATTACTCTATTAATTCATGTTCTGCGAAATACTTTCAAGAGCTTTTTTGAGAAAAGATTTTTCTCAAAAGAGAGTATGCGATGCTTTAAATTAATAAAATTACATCAAGATGACGTAAAAAAAACAGATATTGAGCCGGTATTTCAATCGCTGTGTAGCTTGTAAAGTATATCCACTAGGATTTTAACTAAAATGTGTTTTATCTTTGTCTCTCATAAGAAATATGGATGGCTAGAAAAAGACAAAATACTTATTTATAAAACATTTGTGAATAAGTTTGAATTTAAATATTGAGTGCGACCCACTAAAGCGCTCGTTTCGCGTCAGCTTTTTATTAACAAGTCACCGAATAGTAAACTAAATGGTCAATCTTATATTTACAGGTTTCATTTTACTTTAAAAAAGAAATTCGAAAATGTTAACAATCAAAATATTTATGTTTAAGTTTAAAGAGCTTGAATTAAATATAATAAATAAAAATATAGATCTTTAAAAACATTATAAGGCCGAAATAAAACCTGTGCAAAAGAGGTATGTTATCTCATAGGCACTAATGTAAATTTAAATCGGAGTAAATATATCCCGATTTTATTTATAATTTATTATAAAGATATCCCGAATATTTTAAATACATCCCGAGTATACACAGAACGTCTAAATTACGTCCTTCAACTAATAATCAATGACGTAATGATAAATACGTAATATGATGAATATGAATAATAAGTAAATTGATACATTTTTTAACGTGTTATTTGTTTTTAACCTCGTATACTAAAATAAAAGAATTACGGCTGAAGTACATAGATAAAATGGACGTTAAGTGTATCCACGCATGCGCAGTCGCAAACAATATCCAATTTCAGTGACAAAAACTGAACGAAATAACTGATTTTCGTAGCCGCATAAATTGTAGATTTAAAGAGAACGTGAACCGCGATAGATATACCGTCTCATTTAGAGGCTAATTGTCCACGTAGCGTCGGCTATTTAAGCGTATTGATTTTACGCCTGTCTGACGCTTGAGTGCTTTTTTCATACAAAATAAGACCGTAGACTAAGCTACAATGAGACGCGAGCGCATATTTTAATACTGCGTCGACATAATCCAGGAAATTTACAAATCTATGTAGTATAAATTATTCATATCTTGAGTTCGTCCTTTAACAAATTAAATCCACTTATTAACCGTTGGCGCTCGTACTATTATTTTATATGAAAGCAGCACGCAGGCGTCACACATATATAGGAAAATGAAAATACCCGTCTATGAAGCGACGCTACGTGAAGTGACGTTAAAAGAATTTCCACTGAAAAAAAAATCGTAAGTGACAGTTTAATCTCTCAATTATGGACTTACATAAATCTTTGGTGTTAACTTCCGCTGGGTATCAGTACTATGGACGATCAAATGGCGTTTTCTCTTATATATACACGATTTTAATAACATAATGAGAAACATTTTAAAAAAAAATTAATTAAAATAATCAAATTTTAATACGTTTGACATATAGAATGTAAAATATTATCTTCTAGATCTCTAGAAAATTTTTGGCAACATTCAAGATGTAAAAAATCCGTGTAAGTAATAAGCGATCTGCGTTCATTTTTAAATTACAAAAAATCTCTCATTATGTTACCACTGTATCGTGAGTGCCTTAAAATCTTTTCTACTAATTAGTATTTTAACTAAAACTATCTATATTTACAAAAAAATTATTACTATTTACAGAAATGGAATCATTGAGATCATTTCGTACTTACAATAATAATAAACTTATTTAAATTTTATTTCTTTAACATAACACAGCAAAAATAAAAATAAAAGAAAAAAAAATAGCCCAAAAATTACAAATGGGCAGATTAATATGTGCATTATATTAAAGAAACGTATTTTTTTTTTTTAATGTAAGATATCTTTATGTATACCTTGACATACGGTAGTTTAGACAATAATGTTATTAAATGCCTCGGGGTATTAAGACAAGTGTTTGAAATACGGGATTTTTAAAATGTGAAATGAATAATAATACCTGCGACATTCCATACTACGCCATCTAGTCTCTAACTAAGCAAAGTTTGTATTATGGGTACCAGACATCTGATATACATACTTAAATATTCTTTATAATATATACATATATAAAGATTTTACACACAGACATGGACAAACACATAAGGAACGAATAGATATGTTCATGCACACAAATATTTGTCCCGGGCGGGAATCGAACCCACGACCCGTCGCTCCACAGTTAGAATCTCTAACCACTCGGCCGATCGGTCGGCCAACAGTTATGAGCGCAAACATATATGCTCAGATTAGATATATATCTTACCAACTTAGTGGGCTCGGACCAAAACTGATGGTCATTAAAATCAAAAGGGATAAGGTTCTAGAATAACCTCTCAGAATATCAACCTTTTCTATCTACGAATTTGTCACATATTTATGAAAATTCATCTAACGTTGAAATAGTCCCTGTGACGTCATCTGGGCGGTTGAGCTTATTGCACTGCTTTCCACAGTAAAAAGTCAAATCAATTTGTAATCCTACTGAATTAATGAAAATATTATGACTTTATTCAGTCTAAGATAATGCATTTAGTAAGCATCTGTCCAGTTCACAGGGATATTTCATTAATCAATTTTTGGAAATAAATTCGACTTATTTTTTTTTTTCATTTTATGGGGAAGATATAAATTGGTCTATATTTTCGGAAAAAAATATGGACTATATGGTAAAAAATTTGCATTCTTTACGCAGATAACCCCGATTGATAACCACGTTTGGTTAAAATCAAAAACGTCAATTCTCACAGTTCTAATTAACGCAATGAAGCATTACACCGAGATATTTAAAAACATTTTTGATCGTACGTGTACAGTGATAATTATATTATTAACTTACAAAGTTTAAACAAAAATAATACTTAAAAGTTGACTGGTTGTATAAAAAAATCAGTGTTGCCATCGCGAGATATAGCAATTTAATACTTAGTCGTACAAAAAAAAATATTAACAACACAGAGGTATCAAAATGTCGATCAGGAGAGGTAAAGCGTTAGAAGCTATTTCTTCTAATTCAAATCGTAAAAATGACGTAAAGGTGTACATTAAAATGTAGCTTTATATTTAAAATATGTCTTATTTCCGTTTACTGTGAATGCAAATGTGAAAGAAAGAGATAGAAATAGCGCGGTTGGATCGAGTTAGCTGTTCTGGTTAACCCAATTTTACATCTCTTGACATTTCGATATCTCCATGATTAACAACAAGTGAGTACTTTTGGAAAAAAAAACAGAAACTGTCATTGCACAAACTAAAAAATAACAATTTGAAAATTGCACATAATTGTTTTCTTGTTTTTATTATTATTTTTTTGGGTATTTATTTATCCGAACCTTTCTTTGACGAGGAACATAAGTTTCTTCTTGCCTTTGTATTTGAGTTTAATTTCTTGCAGAAGAGCGGCAAATTGATGGGGTCCGTCGTGAGCCAATGCGAACGTATCACGTGCCTTGCCTGAAAAGAATTAAAAATATAAACAATTTCATTGATTTCTTCGTAGACTGACCATTCGATCGAGTGGTTAGAGACACTTAGTTGCAAAACCAAAGGTCACGGGTTCGATTATCGCTCGGAACAAATATTTGTGTGTATGTACATGTCTATTTGTTCTGTGTCTGAGTCAATGAAAAGTCCCAACAAAGTCAGTTGAGCCTTTTCGGAGATTAGCCCGGATCAGCCAAACAAAATAGACAGACAAAAATTTTAAAAATGTTTTACTGTTTTTGGATCCTTGTAAATAAACATATATGCAGAGCACAAAAACACTGCGATTATATTATTTATATATATTTTTTATGACAATGATTTTTTCGTAATAACCTAATAAATAACTAGCTTTCCGCCCGTGGCTCCGCTCGCGTGGACTACACAGTTGATTTCTTTTTATGGGATAAAAAGTAGCCTATGTTACTCTTCAGCTTATAAACTATATCTATGCAAAACATTGTAGCGGTCCCGGTACAACTGAGTAGTCCACGCGAGTAGAGCCTCGGACGGAAAGCTAATTAAAAAAAAAATAGCTTTTATTACTCGCTGATAATGTAACTTTCTGTAGGTGAAAGAAGTTTTAAATTATTAAAATAATAATAATAACGTATACATGACAACAACGCCTCGGCCCCAAACTAAGCATTAGCTTGTATTTTGGGTACCAAGCGAAAACACCACATACTTATAACAACCAAGATCCGGTACAAGTATCAATATCCATCATATACTGACCCGACCTGGGATTCGAACCAGGGACCTCCAGATTCGTAGCCAGAGTCGTTACCCACTAGGCTAAGCGGTCGTCAAATAAAAATTTATTTATTTTCAAATAGGACTCTGCTGTCACTTTCGAACGTCATAAACCACTCTAAGAAGAACACCGCACGAAACCTAAAGTGGCTTAATTTTTTTTAGTGACCGCGCTTCATACCATTGTTCTAAAAACTAAGTTGTTTAGAGTAATTTAATCCCAATCATTTTTATCATACATACATTCTTTAAATTGTAATATGCTTTAGACATGAGTTGTTGTTTTACATAATTCTCGAATTTATTTATTGAAAAATCTATAATATTCTTTGGAAGTTTATAATAAAATTTTACACACCTTTGATTGAATTGCTTATTTTATGGAGGCTAGTAGTGGGTACTGCAAGTTTATAAACTACTGCATTTTGTAGTGGAAGACTCCAAGCATACAGCCTTACCCAAGAACTCAACGAAGTCAGCGTAATGCCTCGGCGATATGTGAGCCAGCCTGGCGTGGGTGGTTGATGCGTATGCCCTGAGCGCCGCTTCTAACAGGGGTCGCAGAGGAGTGGGCGGGCGCGGAGGAGGCGGCCTGGCGCGGGAGCATCCCGCGGCCGCCACGCAGCAACGGCGTAACACGTCAGACTAGAAACATATTATCACATTTAAAAACTGTGTTATTTGAAATGGTTAGAACTAGGTTAATATAGAGCCAAAACTTCGAAATTTCTTTAAACATCCTGGTTATAAAAATTTCGAATATTTATATAACTACGTACGTATTATTATGAAATTTCTACACTTAACTAGGATGTTTACAGAGATTTCGAAGTTTTGGCTCTATACAAATCTAGTTCTAACCCAAATGAGACTATAACTCAAAAAATATGAAGATTGAATTACGTATTAACGCCTTAATAGTTTAAGAGCGTTTGTATAGGCTTTCACGTGTGCAGCTTCTTCTTAAGATATATTTCTTAACTCGGGAGTTTCCATGAACGTCTTACCAGCACAGGCGCGCACTGTACGTTCTTGACTAGTAACGGCAGCATAGCTTGAAGCTCCGCTCGGCCTAGCGAATGCGCCAGCGCAACCGCCCAGTGGATATCTGCGATCGCCGGGTGGCTGTCCTGTGAGCAGGCAAAAATCACATTTTATTGTTTAGAATTTCAGTATTAATTCAGTTGGATACAGAAATTATTTACATTATATTATTCTACATGTTTACACGTTCATGTCGCTAAACACTAGCTCACAGGGAAATAAATCAACTTATCTCGATGATGTCCACACGTCTCTTTGTCACTAATTACTTATGTATTTATTTCCGCAACCTTAACCTAATTTAGCATCACTCGTCTGTCACATTAAATATAAGACACAGACACGCCACGTTGTCACGTGCATTGTCTGGTATTCAAAGGGTAGATACATGGCCGGAATTTTTTGCATTTTTAAGAAAACTATAAAATTAAATTTTTCGTCACTTGTTTATCACTGAACTTTTTGAACGGAATCACTAATGATAGGATAGTGTCGATAATCGATATCGAGGATATGCATGTGTGTAACAATATCATATAAAATCACGACTGAGTCTTAGATATAAGAATTGTCAAGATATCGCTTCAAAACAGCTACGAAAATGTGTGCAAAAACTACGCCATGGCGTACCTTAATTTCTCTTTTACTCTTACGTAGTTGCTTTAAAACTAAAGAGACAATGATAATGACAATAGCATGTCACTATGCTCTATTTTCGTTGGTTTCAAAGAAGACATGGAATCTCAATAACAATTCTGTTTATTCAAGATTCAAACATGAACACATACCTGGTTGTAATGTAAATGCAGATTTCTCATAGCTAGCGTGGCAAGCCTCATAGCTCTCGCAGGCTGTCCGCGTTGTTCCATATACCGAGCGACAGCGAACAGCTGACTCGAAGCGAGAGCGCCGCGGGCGGCAGCGCCACCTACCGCCGCGCACGCAGCTTCGAACGCATCGGCTGATCCCTCGCATACTGACAAGGCGCTCAGTGCACAACCGGGCGGATCCTGAGAAACAGTCGAACTAATTAAGAACGGTGGATATTTAGAGAATAGCAAAAATTAACACTATTATACCTATAACATAATACATATGACTCTTAAATAAAGTTTCAAGTGAGAGAATGGCGCAAACTAACGATTACCGAGAAAAATATGTTTAAAATTAAATTTCATTTAAATATTTTTAACGCTTTTGTTTAGTTCGGTACATATAAAGTCTGGATTACGTTCATCCGAACATCTCGTATATAATATAAAGCGTGTTCGGCTGAACGTAATCCAGACTATCTACTTCGATTCAACTTTAAACATGTTTTTCTCTGTGACTGTTAAGCTCTGCATCACTAATACTGTTACAGTCCCTATGACAACTTGAGCTCTGACCTCGAATACCTACGCCTTAGAGAAACAATAGATATCACTGGCGGTGCGTTACGATATTTATAACTATAATAACTGAATAGTTATGGTAATTTACCTTAGCGGCGCATTGTAAAGCGAGAGACCTGGCACAAGTACTCAGTTTCTCTTGCTGTTCGAAGCTAAGCCCAAGGCGTAGTGCAGTGGCGTGTGACATCGCCGCCGCGGCTACGGGACCTGTCGCTTCCGTTGGTGTGAACAACTCGTACCTAAAATGGCAAATAGTCTTGTGATCCATGTGATCCTTGTGATCTGACCTTGGCTGAGTGGTTAGACACCCTAACTACAGAAGTTGCGGGTTCGATTCCTGTCCAGGACAAATTATGGTTAAGTACCTATATAAGTTGTCTAGCATCCATGATAGAAGTTTAATGCTTGCTTACTTCGGGATTAGATGGCGCTGTGTGGGATGTCCCAAGGGTTATCAATATATATTATACCAATATTTTATGCTGATAAGCATTTTAGAGGGAAGTTTTACAAGCACAAAATTATTTCAAAGATAGCGAGGCCCAAAACTATGACTAGGATATCATTAGAAAGGGCTTGGATCGTAGATGTGCACTAAATTGTTATCTTGTCAGTTCGTATTTTTGTCTGTCGGCTGAGTAATAAAAATAAACGGCTAAATTAATTTTAATAACATTTTGTTCACAAAAGGCTCAGAAAGAGCTAACAGCATGTTATTACTAAAATACTTCTAGCAATCATAATGGGTATTTTTATTTTTAATCCATTTTGTGTGTTATCTTGATAAATGGATTTCGGAAATTAAAAACATGTTTCGAAATTCAGAGATCGTAGGGGAAAAAATTAGTTTAGAATATCGATAGAAAGGGCTCAGAACGTGCGTGTGCACAAAATTGCTAAAATTTGGACGGGCGACGAAGAAAGTTATCAAAAAATATAAGAGGAACAAAGAGGGAACAAAAGATTGAAAAAAATACTTTTAGATTGAAAAATTAATGCTTTAATATGATTTTTATAAACAAAAAAAACTTCTATTTTATGCGAGCAAAGCTGTGGGTGATTAACTGAATTATTAAAGCTATGCCTTAATTATGGATCAATAACACCATTATGTCGTGATAAATGTCGTGATAGCCCAGAGCGCAACGAACCTGTCTCAAATTTATAAGGCCCCATAGGATCATGGTTCGAATCCGGGCGTGTACCAATGAGTTTTTCTGACTTAAGTACACAATATCACTGACACAGTGCTTCGGAGGGCACGTTAAGCAGTCGGTCCCGGACGCTGTCAATAGATGGCGGTCGTTACAGTTCCCAACCCGCAGTGGAGCAGCGTGGTGGACTTAAGCTCCAAGCCCCCCTCCTCACCCTGGGGGAGGCCTAAGCCCCTGCAGTGGGGTAAAAATGGGCTGATGATGATGATGATGATGATGATGACGAACACCATTATGTAAACAACGCGGGCGTGGCGGTGGGCGACATGCTATAGTAAATAAAACTTTACCTGTCTTTAAATTTTGATACCTATTATATATAAAACTTCGAGAATTATGTTTATTCTTGAATCTCAAGGTACGTATACGTTTAATCGTTTAAAAGACTCGGTGGAAAATCACCCGATACTGACCAGTTCTGCATGATGGAGAGTAGAGCATCGAGACCCAATTCGGTGGCACAGGTAACCAGCCAACGGACCATCTCCCGCCTTCGCCAGTTCACCGATGACAATGTCATTCGCAACACCTGAGATGGACGGAAAACGTCAACATTATTAAAAAAAAAAGGTCCAAATCTTCGGTTATATTTATGTACTGTTGGAAAGTTCTGGATCAATATTACCTATATCACTATCGAGCGGTGGGGAATAAGTTGAATTAATGACGGGTAACACGTTGGGTCGTCGTATTGGTTTAAAAAAAACACCTCAAATGATTAATGAACGCCACCTGAGCGTATACATAAATTATAAAACTGAGTGTGAGAGATGATATGGAACAATGATACAGAAAGAGATAGCTATCCGTAGTGAATTACACTTGAAATATGCTCGGTTAACATAGATTACGAGGAAAGGCCGATAGGCGACTAAATCATATTACAATTGTAGGAATTTTCGCTCCTCATATTCTGCAGGTTAAAGCGACATCTACTTCTTTCAAAGTATAATAGTATATCATTGAGGGCAAAAGATAAAAATGTTGGTTGACCTAGAATTAAATTATTTTTTTTCTATTTACGAATTGTCCAGATGTTTATGAAGATTCGTCTGACTTAGAAACTGTCCCTGAGACGTCATCTGGGCGATTGAGCTTAATGCGCTGCTTTTCACAGTAAAAAACTAAACAAAAAATATTGAGGTAATGTCACTATGTCACATGAAATTGTAATCCTCATGAATCAATAAAAATAAATATTATAATTTTAGTTAATCTAAGATAATGTAATAAGTAAGCATCTGTCCAGTTGACGTCACAGGGATGTTTAATTATTCAATTTTCAGAAAAAAATATCTAAGAAAATTAACAATCTATTTCATTTTAAGGGGATGGTACAAATTGGTTTACGTTTTCAGAAAAATATAAAAACTATGTGTTCAAAAATTTGCGCCAGGCCCTTTACCTAAATTCTTAGTATATTATATTATTAGAAGTATTTAAGAGTGATGGTACCTGCAAGCCCAACTCGAACGCAGCTGCGAGTAGATCGCGATGATGGTGCGGCGCATCCGGCGGCGCTGCGTGCCTCAAGGCGTCCTGCGCTAGTCGGAAAAGCTGCGCAGCAGAACGTACGTGCCGTTGAGCGGCCGCGAGTGCTGCTCGAAGACGGCCAGGGTTGCCGCGAGCCGCTCCTTAACAGAAATAATTAATTACGTTGATTTGAGGAATTAAGGACGGGCGTTTTAGTTATAGCTTGTTCATAATTCTTGAATGGCGGCCCGGCCCCAGACCTAGTCATTGGACACACTAACCCATAAAACGCGTGTAGCATTTGTAGCAAATGTAGCAAAACGCCGCGCACATACCTAAGGCGCGGTACAGGTACAGCGGTTTCGGTCAAACTATAATCAATTGTGCCTTTTGGCAGATATATTAGCAATTTTAAAACATCCTCACGATAAAAAATTTACTATTTTGGTTACCAGGTAAAAAAACTATACCATGAGTAATAGATAAATGGAGAATGCTCGATAATATTATCGTTGGTTAAAAGCTATAGACCGACATGACCAATTTGGTCCAGGTCCTAAATCAAGATTGAAAAGAAAAAAAAATTGCGCAAATATTTCTGGGAACAAGCGAAGACTCGCATATGAAGGGTCCGTACCACCGTACAATATAAAAAAACATGTTCCTTGTATGGCAACCTCCTTTCATTTTTAACTTTATTTTGTTTTTGTTTGTTGTTATAGCAGCTATAGTAGTACATACTTCATGAAAATTTTAAGTGTAACTTGGTCCAGGTCCTAAATCAAGATTGAAAAGAAAAAAAAATTGCGCAAATATTTCTGGGAACAAGCGAAGACTCGCATATGAAGGGTCCGTACCACCGTACAATATAAAAAAACATGTTCCTTGTATGGCAACCTCCTTTCATTTTTAACTTTATTTTGTTTTTGTTTGTTGTTATAGCAGCTATAGTAGTACATACTTCATGAAAATTTTAAGTGTAACCAATTATCTCACAACCACCAAAGACAAACGGACGGACAGACAGCGGAGTATTGGTAACAGGAACCCTTTGGGTACGGAACCCTATAATATTATACACGTGCAAACGTTAGTACTACCTGTAAACAAAGGAAGTCAAATTTTTATTTTTGTTTTATTTTCAATACAAAATTTTGCTACATTATTTAACACACGCAGGTTCTATGTCTACGGATAGGTAAGAAATAATTATTCCATGAGATCTGGTAAGCGCTCGGTTCGCATTAAACCAATATTGTGTTGCAGTAGCAGCCCAAAAAGACCAAGGTCTGTGTCAGGGCTAACCGCTTACCCAAACATAAATCAAACATAAGTGAGCGTTCGATACAGCAATCATGAAATACACATTTGAAATGCTTGAAACAAACACATATATCTTTGTACACCGTAAAATATACATAAATATACCCTCACACACCCTTTCACTGATAAACACACAGGCACGCATTCACACGCACAGGCACACACACACACACACGCACGCACGCACACACACTCACATCCTCACTCCTATATACATACATACATAGACATATTATAAATAACATATAACTATTCAATGTATTCAAAATTCATTACACTAAAAACAAATAGCCTAGACTCAGTTAAGTCTGATAAGTCTAGCGTCTTATATTTATTCATGAAAAAAAATCCGCGTGTACCACAAAAAAGCTATTTCCAAACTAGAATGCGTACATAATAGTTTAACCGTAAAACGAAATTAACCGAAAACGAAGTTACCTAGTAACGCGCTTGCTAGTGCTGCTTGTTGTTGTTCTGCATGCTGTAAAGTGTGCCAAGCGTCCGCCCCTCCAGCACCGCCAGCGCCGGCTCCTGTGCCTTCTAATCCATATGCTTCTTCTACCATTGGCAGTCTGGAATGAGATATGATTTTATAGCTTTCCGCTCGCAGCTTCCTCCGCGTGGACTACACATTTATACTAGAATCGCTAAAGGACCATTGCGGTTTAGCCGTGAAAGGATAACAACACACACAGACACATTTTTTTATGATGAAAAATAGCTTAGTTCCGTCTTTAGGATGCACGCTGTTTTCGCCTGACACATAGACAGACAAGAATTTCAAAAAAACTGTCCTTTTGAGAGGGGACTCTATCATAATTTTCAAAAATATTGAATGTACACATACTCGATCGACTCGATCAGGACTCGATCACGATACAGTTTTATTGTATGTATAGATAAGTATCAAAGGAGTGTAGTGCAAGCCACAGACCAATAAAAGTAGTTACGAATGGTAAGTCGCTTTAGAAGTATCAGACAGATTGTCGCCTTAATCACACCTGCATTTTTTATCCTATGTGTACTAATATTATGAGTGTGAAAATGTTTATTTGTTTTTTCTTCACGTCGCGTCGTAACGGAGCAACGAAACGACGCGACGTGCTTGTACAGGTAGAGTACAAGTAGAGTATATTGATATTTTAAAAACGTAAACTACACGGTCGATACCAACCTCATCGCCCTAAGTCCGACACGGTACGCCAGTTCGGGGTCCGCGGGTAGAAGTGCCAAAAACAGGAACCTCGCGAAAGTGTGCGCGGGCGCAGAACGCGGGTGGACCCGTGTGCCTAAGCAAGAAGAAGGGCCACCGTCGAGTAAAGCGCGAGCGACACGACCACACACACCACCTGCCGCTTCGCCTTCCACTCGTTGCAGCTGACTGATAAGACGCTCTTCCTGCAAATGTAAAGCACATTGTAAAAAATTATTATTCATCACCGCATTCGCAGCAAAATCGATGGAAGAGTAAGTAATATTAGTGAATTTCTAAGCCGTTTTGATCATGAGCTTATATATGTCGTTATCAAATCATAGAATTGACCATTTCATGGTGTGTTCGTTTTCGGATCCATTCGAAATTCGGATAAGATAAGTTGACGGTCCACCATTTCTAAATTGATAGATTAGATTAACCTAATCTAATCTGACTAGGTAGATTTATATTAATGCGAGAAGCGAGGCGATGAGCCATCCACAAAATTAACATTGTAAAATTGAAACACATCATGAAGTGATCAATTGTAAAATATGGCCACAACTATAGAGTAAATTAATTTCACAGCAATGTTTCGTTTCAATAGTCATAAATGGCTCTTCGCAGCATCTAAAATATCAAACGCAATTTCGCAGGGGCGAAGACCAGCGCGGGGACTTCACGCACTGAAACTCGTCATCTTACACGAGCTAGGTAGAGTATGAGTGGTTAGACGATAAACGCAGAAGAGGGCTTCTATACAATTCGTAATTTTATGGCCACGACATATACATAACCATAACTTGTTTAAAATTTTAATACACAGTAGATATCAGAGAAACTATGAAGTTTGCAGAACGCCACAAAAAGCCTAAGGTAGTTGATGTAGCATGTAGAGACCAGTATATATTACTGACTATATGAACAATCCAATAATGATCATTATAATATCCAACCTGTTTACAATATCTTTCTTGGGCATACAGTCCACTGGGTAACAGCCGCTGCATCCCCAGACCGAAAAGTGCTGCTTCTAACGCCAAAGCCAAATAGGTTTCTTCGGGATTCTTACTGCCTGCCACCGGTACGTGTTGGTATCTGTAAGTATATCATTTCTAAATTAATGAAGCTGCATTATTTAAAACTATTTAAATGTTGGTTTTTTTGTCAGGGGTTTCACTAAATTTTAAAATAAATTTGTATTTGAATTTTTATATTTTTTTATTAGAAAAACTGTAAAATAAAAATATTCTTTTTAATTTCTTCAAAAGACTAAATTTTAAATTTTTTTTTCTAACTAAGTATCGTGACTGACTAACCGATTGATCGAGTGGTTAGAGACCCTAACTTCGGAGCCAAGGGTCGCAGGTTCGATTCTCGCCCGGAAGAAATATTTGTGTAGACATGTCTATTTGTTTCTGTGTCTGGGTGTAAAAAGTATCTATATATATGTATACATTATAAAAAATATTTAAGTATGTGTATCAGTTGTCTAGTACCCCATTATACAAAAATAATACTTGTTTACTTTGAGACTAAATGTCGTTCTGTGGGTTGTCCCAAGTAGTAATATTATTATCATCACCCAGATGAAACACAAAGTTTTTTTGGATCTGTATAAGTAACTGACCAGATAATAAAATATTGTCAGTATAAAATCTCGTCTTGTTGTCCACACTATACACACAATTTGTATATTTTTTAACATGTAACTACCTAGGTGGAAGTCCAGTGTTCGGTTCTTCATCGAGACACGCATGGAGTCTCGGAGACGCCCGCTGATCGTCAGGCGCTAGGCAGGCGTCCGCTAGACACTCGTACACACACCAAATCGCTTCCAACGTCCAACCAGTCCAACAGCGGCTCTCTGGTGGTTACGAATATATATTATGAAACTGTAACGGAGTGATGTTTGCATGCCAATATTTCGAAAACCATGGAACCAAATATGATGCTACTTCTACATTTAAAGATATGATTCAACATGTAGGTTTATATAGAAGCAAGTTTTAAAATACAGATCAGACGTACAGATAAATGTTTATTTTAACATTAAAGGCCTCCGTAGAAGTAGCAAACGATCGAGGTGGATGACACAAAACTAAATATAAACATTCTAACTTATATATTATAATACTATATAGCATACATTGTAAATTGTGCTCCTATTACGCACACGTACACACAAAAACTCGCTTCGATTCGTGGCGATAAGCCGCAAGTCTCGCGTGTACAACTCGTGTCAAACTTTTGGTTCGGTCTGAATTTGACGCGTGTGCCTTTTGCGCAGGTGTGAGGCTCGCTCTCGATCCTCTGTGACACCCATTTTTCATACTGCGACCGCCGACTTGCTTCAATTTGACGCTCCGGACTATCTCACCACCAAATCTCACTACCGGTGGTCAATTGAAACGAAACATTTCCCATCTGACTACTGGTGGTTAATTAGAAGCAATTTTTTCCTGATTCATCACCAGTGATGAAGTGGGAAATTTTCCGTTTCAACAGATCATAGGTGGTGAGAGATTTCGAACTGAGATGGTCCACCAAATCGCATCAATTTCTCAACTGCCTATCAGTGTCCAAATAATATGATAGTACTTCCATGTCTATCATATTGTATAAATAATAGAAGAGGCTGTGTAAGCGGGTCACCGTGTAATTCGGGAGAGTCGAATCACGATTACACATTATAAATTACAACAAAAAAAGTGGCACCGCAATACATAATTTAACCATTAAAAATAGTGTGCTTCAGAGAAGTTGCAGATAACCTCAGAAAATAATGAAAACAACACATGTGTATTATTAAGAATCATTGGTGATAAATTAGGAAATATTGCTCCCGACTGATATCCAATAATCATAAACCCAATTTATCAACAGTGGTGATGGGACAATTTACACACTGGGGGATGACATTGGAGTACCATTGTGTTATTTGGTCACTGGTAGTCAGTTGAGACATTGGAGTGCCAACTGACCACCAGTAGTGACTTTTGGTTGTCAGATAGTCTGGAGCGCGATTTCAGAGCGAACTAGAAGTATGTTGCGAGCTATACGACTAGTGCAATGATGTGCGGGACGCGTCGATTACGTAAGTGCACATTTGATTTATCTAAATGAAAGTTGCTTCTAACAACTATTTTTGTACTGATACCGCTTGTCACTCCTATTGAAGCCTGAAGCATTAAAGAGTAAAACAAATTACTCAGATCAAAATATAGTCACCTCTTCCAATACACCTCTGTGTATGCGACAGTGCGCATGTATGTCCACCTGGTATACACGCTCCCGCGTCCATGTGTGCCGCTAATAGAGCAGCTTTGGATCGCTCGCCGCAACGACCGCCGCACGCATCGGCGCCTGCGCAGCCGCTAGACCCGGCCTCGCCCGAGCCCGCTTCTAACCAACGCTGGAGTATTGGAAAATCTTTAATACAAAACCTAGAAACAATTTACGCGTAAGTAATGTTTGGAGCCATTCAATAGGAAGCCGCTAAAAAATAGAATAAAAATTAAACAATAGAAAATGAAGATTGATAAGAAGACGGGTCTATCTCGTCACCTCAGTCCCTGGTTTGCTCCACGCAAAACTGGACACATATATTGTGACTAATATTTGTGAAACATCTGGGCCACTCTTTAAGGGTACACACACCGCTCATTTCCCCGATTCTATTAGCGTAAGATAATCATGTTTATTGGTATAGATGCAGACTTGATAACAATATCATTTTATAAATTGTTAATTATCTATTCTTTTGTCGAACTAAAAATGTTAAATTATTCGCGTTATGTTCGTAAAAATTTATTTTGTTGTCCGGTAACTAGAACCAATGTTGGTCATAGTGCTCCTCTGCGTCGGATTTGTAGGCTTAATAATGATGCTTGCAAGGTTTGTCCTCACTCTGAGAATGATATTTTTGGGTACAGTTTTCACTGCTTTAGGCGGAGGCTTCTGCTACCTCATATCTATATTGAATAGTGCTCCTTTGGTAGTTTTCATTTAACAAATAGCTTATTACTATGCGCTTGGATGTTTGACTTTTTGGTTGCGTATTTTATGTGTTTGTGATTTGTCATTGTAATGATGTACTAAATTATTAAAAAAAACCAAATGGAACTAAAAAAGTTTTACAATTACATTCGTCTATCGATAAATACTTTGAGTAAAATTATAATACTGTGTTGACTTACTATACTTTCACTATTACTAAATACACAGAACAGAACATAAATAAATAATAAATTTAAAGAACGACTACAAAGACTAATTAACAATATTTACAATATTTACAAATAAATTCTTATTATTTAAATACTAAATTATTTGTACATTTGCTGTAATAAAAAAAATTTCATTTAATTTTATGTAGCAATCCTTACGAATATTGAATAAACCTATAATTGTCATTCGTACTAGTTTTAAGTACAAATACAAATTTTTCTTGTAAATGTATTGTACGTATAATGTTGATTCACCATAAATAAATAAATAAAAAAAATAATTTTGGTTTGTGATACTTAAAGTGAATTAAATACATCTAAAGTTTTAGGTCTGTTAAAATTTTTGTTGTAAAATTTTCGTACATAGATGGATGCAAAAATTAGGAAAATAAGATGACAGACTACATAACTTCATTACAAAACGTAGGGTTTCGACTATTTCAGAGCCTTCGGCGTTATCTCAGAGCCAAAAGTTTTTCGTGGACCTTTCATCAAAATAGAGAAGTCATAGACTCCGTTCATAAAAGTGGCATCAAATGGAACGGGAGTTGATGGACCGTATGCTCATAGAAACAACCTACAGACAGTTACTCTTAAGTTAAATATTTAAAGTTGTTTAACCTGTTGAGCTACTTCCTGCCGATGCCTCATGGCCCTCGCAGCGCTTACAGCGAGACGTAGCGCTGCGGGCGCTCGCCCGTGAGCTCTCAGCGCTTCTATACGAGCACCCACTACGGGAAGGTGTTCTGGAAAAATGTAAAATATGTTTTATTTTTTTCAGAATTTAAGCCTCAGATTCTATTTATAAACAATATTATCAAAACTAGAGAATTAGCAACTCAATATAATATTGAAATATTTAATTTTCAATATTAACCACGACAGCGTGCGTGTGTCATACAGTTTTCATACCAGACCTGGTCCGCTGGATTTTCATCTTATTTATTACTAACATATACAAAATAGCTGGTGCCAGTGGCCATGCTTTTGAAACGCTCTAAATATGCTGTTGCGTTCTCGCGTGAAATTGGCGCAAGGCTCCGATTAGTGTCGGGTGACCCTCTGAGCAAAGAATGTTCTGTTCAGATAGGATCAGGATAGCCATTCAGCACTGGAACGCTGCTAGCGTCCTTGGCACTTTGCACTCATTATTAATATTTTTTTAAAGTAATAGTTATCTATCAAGAACGTAAATGAACCATTATTAACCACTGCGGTAAATATACTCTCACACTTAAAGTGCAGATTGAGCAGGTCCTGTATCGGTGGCTATTATATGCATTTTGCTGTTGCATTCTCTTGCAGTAATATCTTACCATGCCATAGTGGTTGCCCGAGGTGGTTAAATTTAGGATATGGTTGCAGAGTCGCCGAGCCGGTCGGTTTCGCAGCGTCAGCTTTTTCAGAATCGCAGTATTCATCACTACTTAAGATGTACTTGAGGTGGTCGTTCTCCCAGGATATGTCGACGGCGTCCAAGGCTCTGTGGAATAATTTGTTGTGAGATATGTTTCCAATTGCAGCACGTTACAATTTCAGATATACAGAAAGAACAAGATACCACGTCGCGTCGTGAAAAATATGTACAAAAAAAGTTTGCCCTGGCATCACCAAACTTTAAATTAGTTCACTAGAGGAGTAATGCTGACCGTTTAGTAGAACCCGTGTATGACCAACGCATTGGTTACCTAGATGTTTGTGTTGTGTCTAGGTCTTTGTGTATAACCCTTCACAACTAGTTATATACTTGACTAATAATACCTGGGACATCCCACACAGCACCATCTAGTCCTAAATCAAGCAAGTATTATGCTTGTGTTATGGGGTACTAGATAAATAATATACATACTTTAATATTCTTATAATAATGAATACATATATAGATACTTTTATACCCAGTCACGGAACAAATAGTCATGTTCATGCACACAAAAATGTGTCCCGGGTGGGAATAAAACCCGCGACCCTGAGGTATACTAATGAATGAAAGGCAAATACCGACAAATATCTTGAATTAAAAATAGTTGACAAAATTCGTCGGCTTTGAGTAGCTGAGTTTATGCCCCTTCTAGTCTGCTAAATTCAAAGTTCGGTGCCCTGGCATACTTCGAGATTCTGCTTTTTCTCGGAAAAATACATCTTTCATAACATCTCTCTCTTTCGTTCTTTCATATGTGGTCGATTGGAGAGAGAAAAAGTGACAATGATCGTGACGTAATAGCATTTCAGCGTGGTCCCATTTTCGATACTTTCAAAGTATACAAGGCAGCACCTTTGTAATTCTGTTCATTCAAGATGGAAAAAATTTATGATTTTGTTATTCTGTTAAATTTTGTATCTGATATTCATTGTAAGACTAAATAAAGCTACGTTCTTGTAAATCGTATTCAACTAACTTAATTTTCTTAATAGTAGCAGTAGTAAAGGCCTATATACAACTTAAGGCATTAACGCTTCGAAACATTTATTGTAATATTGTAGATTAAAATTTGGTCCTCTTCCGAGTGAACTTGTCTACGTTTCTTCGCTGCCTAACTTTAATTTGTATCGTAAATTTTTAGAAGCTAACTTCATACTTTTCGTTTTGTGATGCGCGCGCATTTCGTTGTAAACTGGAATTCCACCCGAAGAAGTATAAGTAAAAAAGATTGTATCTTACTTGTGGAAAACGGTTCGCGGAATGTTCTGTGGTGGAGGTCTATGGCTGTGTAGTCTTAATCTTTTGCTGGCGCGGCGATATTCCCGCTCATAGCTGGAAATGAAAAAGAACAATGTAATCTCTCAGCCATTTTTTTTGCTGCAGGTAAATGACAATGTCTTACGTGGCTATAAGTTGCCTTAAATTAATTTAAACCATAGAGTAAATCATTTTGACATCAGCGATTGGTTTTAATAAAATATATGTCACTTCACAGTATCGAAAATATCAAACGCAATCTTGCGGGGGTGAAGACCGGCGCGCGGGGACCTCGCGGACTGAAATTCGCTATCTTACACCAGCTACCTAGAGTATGAGTGGCTAGACGGAGAACGCAGAAGAGGGCTTCTAGTCAATTCGTACTTTTATGATTCAAACAGTCGTCATTGTAACGATAGTCTTTTTTGAAAAATGAAATTATTAATATAGGTATTTAAAAAATACGGCGTTTTTGGGATATCACATATTAAAATTTATATATGTGGCGCCATTTAAATATGTTAAATAGTATTGCATACACTGTTTTACTTCAAGCAATAGATTTTTTTTTTCTCGAAATAATATATGCTACTTCGTGTTTGAAAGCTTATAACTTTTGTTAAACATTTCGTAGTTAAGGTTAATTCAAACTTTTAAGTACATACAATGCACACTTATTTCAAAAGCGAGACACGTTTTCCTGTTATTAAGGGGACGATATATGGCTTGCTATTTAAAAGATATGACATTTTGGGTATAGTTCTTCTCAACCTTTCCGGCGGATCGGATTACGACGCTTTGAGCGTGGTTGCGCACGTACAGTCATATACCCCTCGCTCCACTGCGTCCCGCTACACCTAGAACTGGTTATTGCGACGTGACTTGTGCCTACATTCGGATCCGCCATAAAGTTTGATTGTAACTGTACTTTCTTTTCTACGACATAAAAATCATGATTCCAGCTTTAACCCGAAATAACCTACTATTCGTGATTTTTAAGTAAAGCTTTTTGGTTTCTATGAAAATAATCATAGACACAATTCGAAATATAGACTACTTACTTATTAGCTCGTGGTTCTTCGTCAGAGCTCTCAGAATGCGAATGTAAATCCCTTCGTTGCCTGTCTCGATGTCTGTCCCTAGAAATGTTATTTCATACGTCAATTAGATACTTACTGAATAATCCTTTTCATAGTTATTTATATAGACTCTAGTTTGTGCGTCAATGTTTTTGAAACAGATAGCTTGTGAGGGAAAAAGAGACAAAATAATAATAATACCTGTGTCATCGCACGTAATGCCATCTAGTTCCAAACTAAGCAGAGCTTGTATTATGGGTACTAGACAACTGAAATAAATACTTAAATACTCTTTATAATATATACATACATAAATATTTTAGACGCAGTCACGGAGCAAATAGACATGTTCATGCACACAATTTTTTGCACACGATCCTGCTACCTTTGTTTCTGCAGATAAGGTTTACCATTCGGCCAATCGGTCAGTCAATATTTTAATGTATTGCTGTAATAATGTACCTTAAATAAATAAATATTTTTTTCGGACGAACAAGTATCCTGGTGTAATAATGAAAAACACTTGATCTTGAAACAAAATATTTTAAAATAATGTGCCTATTTCTTATTCTCATTTTCAAATTTTCTATTTTCTTTTGTATTTTCAATGTCAAGGCGATGTATTCATAAATTAGAAAAATTAATCCTTAAGAAATCTTTGTAAGATTTTGCTATTTATCACTATATGACTATCTTTTAAGTTACCTACTCGATGATTTTCGAAAAATCAAATATTTTACCTATCCCGCTCCTCTCTGTCGGGACGCAATCTCTCTCTATCTCTGTCTTCTCTGTCACGATGTCTCTCTCTGTCCCTGTCGCGGTGATCTCTATCGCGATCCCGTTCGCTTCTTTCCCGCTCTCGCGCGTACTGAAATTATGAAAAAGTCATTGATTTAAATCAGTGATGCTTATTACAATCATTACCTATTAGTAAATTTGGGAATTGGTTAATTACTGATATATTTTTTTATTTGTTACTTATTTTATAATAGGTTTAATTTTATGTCTAGTATAAGTGCAAATGATTAATTTAATACAATTGTCATGGAGAGCCCTGTTGTCTGAAGCACAGGTTTTCCTAGTTCAGAGACAGAGGTCCTCCATTTTTCTTTTCACTCCTGTTAAACATACTTATAAATTGTTAATTTACTGTGTTTGTAGAATTAAATAAATGGATGAATGAATAGGGAATAAAAGGCGTGGTGAAATATTATACGTTACTCACACGATTGTTAGGGCTGATGGTCATTAAAATTAAAAGGAATGAAGTTCTAGAATAATAATAATACCTGGAACATCCCTCACAGCACCATATAGTCCCAAAGTAAGCAAGTATGCTTGTGTTATGGGTTACTAGACAACTGATATACATACTTAATTTTTGTTAAAAAAATATAGATACATAAATATCGTACACCCAGACTCGGAACGCAATAGACATGTTCAAGTACACCAATATTTGTCCCGGGCGGGAGTCTAATTCGCGACCCTTGGCTCCGCAGTGATGGTCTCTAACCACTTGGCCAATCGGTCAGTCAATAATAGAATGTCCCCTCAAAATCCTAAGTTATCTTTTTTATGGTAAAACTTAAAAAAAATCTCATAAAGAATATATTTCACAGGTATTTCGGGACAAATAAATATATATTTTATTAAAACACCCTTACCAGCGGAAATGATCTATAATCAGGATCTTCCGTAGGACACACTTCTACGGCCGACCATTTGTCCAAAAGGTGTCGCCACTGTGCCCTCTGTGGTTTACCACTACCGGGATCCAGTACTATGCTCACCCATAACGCCCCTAATTGTTCCCATAATTGTCTACATTTTTCAGTCATTGGCGTGTTCTGGTTACGCCATAGTAATAAACGGGGATCAGATAAGAACTGCTCCGTCATAAGCATCAGCATCCTTGGTCCGTTGGAGTCTTGAGCTCTCAGCATCTCACGGACCTGAAACGGTCGGAATAGTCAGTTATGAAAAAGCGATATCATTTTTTGTACTGAATTCTTACTGGCCTGGCGTTAAGAAGCATGATATGATAGAAGTACGTGATAAAAAAAAGTACTAGTCGAAGTTATCCTTGCAATGAAGTCTTATGCATATTTAGAGATAGAAATTACTGATCTAAAATACATAATAATGAAAAAAAAACTTACTTTGGAAAATAAAGAGTTAAGCTGTTTATTTGCATTGTAGTATGTCCCTTGTAGGAGGTACGCCCGTACTTGTTCACATACCTGTAATCATAATGCTTTTAAAAAATATATTCTTTCTAAAATAAAGGCCTAAAAGAGAGTGAAAAGGGCGTCAAAGTTTACGCAGACAAAAACATCGATCTATATAAAAAATAATGACGCCTTATAAGTTAAAATCGCCGACCTCAATTCAATGATAGAGATTTCCCGTCATGTACGCACCAATATCACACTGTCGAAGATTTTTTGGAAAAAACAACATTTTTTTGCTGACCTCTTCAGGTCATTCGACCAGCGGCCTTAATTACTTAATTATTTATTTATATTCTATTTATTTTAATGCCCTAAACCCACTACTAAAATAATATGTTACTGCGACGTTTTTATAATAATAATATAATAATAATAATATCTGGGACATCCCACACAGCACCATCTAGTCCCAAAGTAAACAAGTATTATGCTTGTATTATGGGGTACTAGACAACTAATATATATACTTAAATATTCTTTTTTTATTTAATGTATATATATATATATATATATAGATACTTTTACACCCAGACACGAAACAAATAGACATGTTCACGCACACAAATATTTGTCCCGGGCGGGGATCGAACCCGCGACCCTCGGCTCCACAGTTAGGGTCCCTAACCACTCGGCCAACCGGTCAGTCAGTTTTATGACTAACTTTGTACAAGTACTTTGTAACAAGAACTTTAGTTTGTAATAGAGTGCGATAAATGCGAATACTATAATCAAAGTCTCAAGTATAGCATATGGTTAGCGGAAGATTATCAGCTTTCTTTTACGATCGCTCAGCGTTCAGATCATTGGATTGAATCCGATCATGTCCTGTTTGTTGAGGCCTATCACAGTACGTACTTGCTGCTCATCCAGATGCCAGGCATGGTGTGCATCCGGCGGCGGTCCAGCAGTCGGATCCGGCGCGCCGCATATCCGGTTTATTGCCGATCGCGCCTGCAACACTTCGTCGGCTAACCGTTGCGCGGTAGGCAACACTTCTGTGTGATGTTCTGCTATTAAATATTGGACGAATTTCTGAAGCTGCTGCCTGTCCATCTGCAGGAGGGTTTCTGGAGGAAAGAACGATCTCTATAATAACTGTGAATGTAATCCTAAAATTATTAATGCAAATATATGTTTTTATTTTACTGAGTAAAATGTTGTTTAAATATTATGGCGATTTCACTATAAGTAAAATTCGTTAACATCCACCAACCCGCAAGGAAGCCGTGTTATATAAAGCTCTAAGCACCCTCATCCCTCAGGCCTAAGCCCCTGCAATGGGCTGATATATGATATGGACTATAAATAGAACAATGATAGCCCACGTCATAAAATACGAGGTAGCGACAGGAACCATAATAAGATGGGTAATTTTCCTCTTCGTGATTGATGAAGTCGGTCATTCATTGTTCCATCGGTAGTGAGATTGTCACAACATGTAAAAAAACTTAACATTTTTCTGAATGGTTGTTCTTTCTTCACGTCGTAACGGCACGGAGATTTTAAAGGGATAGAGAGTACCATAAGAACATAAGCTACTGGTTAATCTCGTCCAAGGTCCCTTGGGGTTAAAAACTAATCGGAGATTCGAGTAGTGAGACGGAATAGTATGTACAGTAGTGGGAATACAACTTAAAAGTGAAGTGGATTAAGTGGCGCGGCTGTACGCACATCTGTGGCAGTATTTTGATAAAATTAACGCAACGCCGGAGCCGTCTACGCGCCGTTCGTTTGAAAAATCCGTAGATATGTTTGCTCATAGGCCTAGCGACCGGATGTTTCAATAGAGCGTATGTAACCGTTAATTGTAACTCACAGATTGTAACGAAATATTGAAAATATTATACGGCTTAAGTGGATAGTCTTTCTCTCCGCGGCTTCGAGTTGGTATCGCTACGTCCGTTTCAATCCCGCTTCCCCGACATATTCCTGATTGACTGAGATGACAAGAACAAATTCCCAAAAATACGTATAAAATACCCGTCGAAACAGGCTATAACTTTTGCCATCCCTGAAATGTGTATGAATTGGGACCAAAATTTGCAGGGTCATTAAGAAAGGATGTACCTAGGGCAGTATATATATATATTAATTCGCATTAGTATCGAATTTACGGCTCCTTATTTTCAAAAACGAAAAACAAACGGAAATCATGTTTTTCAGAAATTTATTCTAAAACAACTAAACAAGATAATTTAAAAAAAAGTAATAATAAATATACCGCTCTGTGATAATATTTCTCCCATTACATATATTTTTGCAGTAAATATTAATACAGACATACAATGAGGATTAAATACGGGCCGAACCCTCTTTTTTGTATGAAAAGCCCATAAGATGACTCTCATCATTATTAAATTATAATAATAATACTTGGGACATCCCACACAGCGCCATCTGTTGCTTATCAGTTATAAATTTCACACACACGAACGAAGCCACGGGCAGAAAGCTAGCTTTACATAAAAGTTTTAAAATATTTTTCAGAGGTGGCGGATGGATTTGCCCACTTGTAAAATGTAAAATACCAATTGTAAAAGACACATATATAATATAATATAATATATATAATATAAACTCTTGTTCTTGATATGTTTCTTCTGATGTGAATGCATGCAATGAAAAATCGCTCCTTTCGTTCTGTGTTGCCAGCTAGTTATTGAATGGGATAAACACCATCTAGTCTTAAAGCAAGCAAGTATTTAGCTTGTATTATAGGTACTAGACAACTAATATTAACAACTTAGATATTATTTACAATTAATATAGACAAAAATCCAGACACGGAACAAATAGACATGGTCGTGGCCACAAACAAATATTTGTCCTTGGCAGAATTCGAACCCACTATTCTGCAGTAAGGGTAGGTAATTTTAATAATTTCATATTTGTAGGTGTACATAGCAATATCCCCTTCTCTGTTGTCATCAACCTTCTTCTTGACATCGTTATACGACACAACTTTACTTTCTATTTTCATCAAAGAAATGGTGAATCGGTGTCTACGTAACTGAAATCGAGTACCTGAGATGGGCACCCTGAGCCGAACAGAATCTGCATTTCGTATCCGGTATAGAGCAAGAGCGACGACATGTTGGCACCAGAAGATGTCGCGGGCTTCGCAGCTGCATGTTACGCCGGTGATTTTACATCTGGAATAAAATAACAAAAACAGGTTTGAGATTTTGACGAATAATATGTGTTTTGCTGTTACACTGGAGCCTGATTTCGCGGAATCAAGAATAAACCCTGGTATAGTATCTAGTCTGGAACCTTTGAATTTAGTTCCATTCAAAATTGGTTTGTTTTCCCATAACCTATTACGAATTATTGCCGTTTCCTATATAGTGTCTGCGTATTTTTAAAATTTTAAAAGAAAATTATAATTTTACTTATCTTGTAATTTTACTACGACATATTTACATATTACATATTAGTTAGTTACGACATACAGATATAATGTCTATGGACATACTTGTATATATACGCTAAGTTAAAATCAGTAAAATGTAATTTACGGAACCATCCTTACGAGAATTAGAATCGCGCTTCATACTCGTAGTAACTTTTCTTTCTTTTTATATTTTCGTCACAGAGTTCGTTACGTACTATCAGTTTGAATTACGAATCGAACGTGAACCGAATTGGCGGGTCTTCGGCTGTTCCGCCCATAGAGATGATAGAATAGAGCAGGCAAGCCAGTCCGAAATGCAGGTCTCAATAGAAAGAGACAGAGAATAAAACTGATTTATATAGGGTACAGTCATTTTTCATCCCTTTTTCTCCAATGCCCAACCGATGCCCAATCGCTACATACAGGACTTCATAGAGCTTGCCTACTCTAGTTATATTATCTCTATGGTTTCGCCCATGTTTCGTCTACAAACTTCGGCTACAAACCTTTGTCTACGACCATAGATTAAATAAATTTGACAGCAGCTAAAACAAACCAAGAACAAAAATATAAATTAAGAACTAGTGTGTATGTGATTACATAGAATTATATACCTCAATTTCGTTCCACTATGATTTTTGTACCCTTTCATCCAAAATTTAAACAAATTGAATACAAAAACTCGTCTCTAAGGATTACCCATCGAAAGGTTACAAAAAGGTGACAATACGTGTAGTTATAACACATTGTGTCGAGAACAAAAGCCGTTATGTGTCGGTGCGTTGCCCTTTTGCATATTAAAAAAAAAACACGCTTTAGGACATTGTACTTTTAAAAAAGGGGTCCTGACAAGTGACCACGATTATTAGATAAGAATAAGAATTTTAATTATTGTTTTTCATTACATAATTACTTTAATTTAATTATATAATTAGAAAAACATTAATTGTTTCAAAGTATTGATTTAAATTGTATGGTTTCAAATATTTATTTTGTTTTTTTATTTATTTTATTTATTTATCGACGACATAGCCAGGTATTTCTCTGAAATACGGATACTTAGCAATTACGTAAAAACTTTCAGATAACAGGCTATTTGTATACATTATGAATAATAGATGTATTTTACAAAACTATTAAGCTATTGGTGCACTCATTATGTTCATGTATTCGAGAAATATTTAGCAACGATTAACTGGTAAAGACGCGTCAGAAACGGCTAAAGACACTAATATACCTATAAAACATTTTTAAGTTAAATACTAGGTGGTAGAAAACCCCCAAGGCTATCAAAGAAAACTTATTTGTAATAAATATAGAAGGTTAAATAGTATAAATGGTAAAGACACATTAAAACTGGTAAGAACAACAAAAGTACAAAAAACAAAAAGGACACCACAAACAAAAAGGACACAAAGGACAAGGACCAAGAACAAGACACACTCACTAAGTTTGTATAACACTTGCTGCGTCGATAAAACAACACACCTCCACTGACGGGCATTACTCCGAGCACAATGGAAGATTTGCGCGTCTTTCGCGAGCGGGGGGACTCGTTAGAGTGAATGAGACATCTATATATAGACTATTTTCTTTCAAAAACCGGTAAAGACAAATTAATATCGTCAAACTCAAATTTGTTTGTTTGATCTTACATAATTATTAGTACAGAGTATCAGGTATGGGGAAATGTTAATTTGATAGAGATTTTTATACGTGTTTTTATATTGTCTGACTTTCGAAATAAAATAACTTGGTCGCACCCACCGGATACCATGAAAACGTATGATTTAATGGTATATGTAATCTATAAATTACGTATTTTAAAACAATTATCTTAGAATTATTTAATAAACAGCTATATACATATCTTGTAATAAAGAAATAAAATTTCCAGTGCATATTTTTCAAATAAGATCAGTGCAACCCTGTTTTCTGTAGGTCGCAGAAATACCCAACTACTGTTCGAAGCATTATGGCAAAGATCACCGACTTGCAAAGATATTTCATGTTTATACATACTTGTAGCTTGTTATCATTATACATAAAAAATTGAATGTGTCACGCGAACGTAAACCCTAACTGTTAATAACTATCATAAAGGTTGAGTGTAAGCACTCTTTTGAAGTTTTCGTCATCACAATGTATTGACGGCCGTATCCACATAATTCTAAAGAAATACTTAACTGGCAGGTGATTTCTCAGTTTTGACTGATTCATTCGTCCGTTCATTTGCTGTCACATCACATTTCAGTCAATTGACACCTGACTTTTTTAAATAATCCGACAATGTCACATTCCGTAATATCCAGTAATATAACAGTTGAAACGGTGGTTAACCTCAGTTTAATAGACGATTAGTTCTGATCAGCGTCCCGGAACTTGGGGATTACAGTTTTAATGTAGATTTTTATGCCCGTAGCATATCCGTTGCACATTATTGTCGAAGTCACAAAATTATAAAATTCGTAATTCAGTATATCGTCAATATGGGCTTTTTGATCATATAATGTTCGAATAGAGAGATGGCGTCAAAAAACGTAAATAAAAATATCGCCTAACTGTTCGGTTATAACTCACGCAAACAGTCGGTTTGTACATGGTTAGTATGGCGTAGTGAGAGTATGTGATCTGTTGAGTCACACACAAAATTATGTAAAAGTTGGCCTGTCATGACATTGTATTGCAAGGGTTCATCCAGACATTATGTGGTCAAAGAATAGGCTATATGAAAGCATATTTCGGGTATGGCCACATGGCTCCAGATATCGAAAGGAACGACACCCGTTCTCTAAGACGTTATGAAAAGAACAAATTCCATACCTATTTATTTAGGTTTCTGTGGGTATGATATACTTAAGGGTTTTTATATAATAATACATAGTACATCCCACACAGCGCCGCCTAGTCCCAAAGTAAGCAAGGATTATGCTTGTGTTATGGGTTACTAGACAACTGATATGTTTACATATTAAAATATTCTTTTATTAAATATTTTTATAGTATATACATATATAAATATTTAACACCAGACCCGGGACTAAATAAACTTGTTCATGCACACAAATGTCCAGGGCGAGAATCGAACCCTTGGCTCCGCAGTAGGGTCTTTAACCACTCGGCCAATCTGTCAGTCGTTTCTAGCAACTAAGCAGTCATTAACAACATGAAAAGTAGTAATTTTCACCTGTCAAATGATACGGTGACCCGGCAAAGACGTTCAGGCTCGGTGCAGGGCGGAGGAGAAGCCGGCGCGCGCACCAGCCCGCTCAAATGGAACCCTGAAAAAAATAAAAATAACAATGTTTTAAATCCATACTATTAAACCTGTGTAATGCGGCATTCGAAATTGTAGATAATAAACTTCCCTGCCGCAGTGGAATGACCAAGTTTCTCCAGCTGTTTTGACCATGGAGGAATCAATGGCGTCTTCGAGCATCGCAAGCTATAGAGCAAGCATAAAATAGGATCGATGAGGTTAAACGAGTGTCAAATGTGTCTTTTGTCGTTTTGTCACACCCACGCGCATACTTTAGCTTAGTGGAGATTGGCAATTGTGTTTTCATTAAAAAAAAGTTACATCCAGAGGGTGCGGCACGAAAACTGTCACAGCTCCATAGCTTCCAAATTGAAGCTGTTTTTTTGTTTTGCTAACCACTTTTTGTTTCACCTTACTCCCGAACCGTTATTTAAATATTCAGCTCGAAATTAGCTTTCCCCGTGCCGCCTCCAGGCGTTTCTAAAAGAAACCATTTAAAGATTGAGAGATTCAATGAAAATTGTTCCCAGTAACTTCAAACATTAATTATTATCAATAATACATGGGACATCCCACACAGCGCTATCTAGTCCCAAAGTAAGCAAGTACTGTGCTTGTGTTATGGGTTACTAGATAATTTGAGAACAGTCTAGAAAAAACCGCTGAAACAAAAGAAAGTGGCTATACCATTGTGACTATTGTGGTCTAAGACTCACTTGGCTAGTTTTTTTATAGTGTAAGTTTAGGATAGCTTGCGTTCCTTATTTGCAGCTAAGGTACTGCCTACTATTTATATTGCGGCAGTAGTAAAACCGCTCGGTCACTTCTATTGCCAATTTCCCGAAAATTCCGATGCCAAGATAAATTTGGCACGTTTCGAAAGTAATATGATTTTATGAGTTGCCAAAATCCTGAAATACTGATTTCACGGATTCGGATAGGATGAACTACGAGGAAAAACTTTTTTGCATTAAGGAGAAAGCTAGAGAGCCTTTTCACCGGAGCGGAGCCCGGTACCCGATGGCGAAGTGCATGAACATGTAGGTAGTTTTCACACGTACCGACTTAATTTACCGGGCAGGCGGTATACATACATAGGGCGATGTTTCCATCACAGAAATGGACTTAGATCAACATTTTTGACACATCCTTACTAATATTATAAACGCGAAAGTTAGTATGTATGGATGTTTGTTACTCTTTCACACAAAAACTACTAAATGGATTTTAATGAAATTTTACAATAATATACCTTATTTATCAAAATAACACATAGGCTATAATTTATAAAGATACTAGCTTTCCGCCCGCGGCTTCGCTCGCGTGGACTACACAGTTGTACCGGGACCGCTATAATTTTTTGCATCGATATAGTTTATAAGCTGAAGAGTGCCATAGAATACTTTTATCCCGGAAAAAAGGGTCCCGGTACAACTGTGTAGCCCACGCGAGCGGAGCCGCGGGCGGAAAGCTAGTAGTTTTTATATTTTGACACATCATTAGAAAAAAAACTCCCGATTTTTTTTTATTTCTCACATGTGAAAATGCTATTAGCTTAATGTTGAATGTGTTGTAAAAAATAAAACATATTGAAAAAAATCCATAAGTATTTTTTTCTTACGATATGTCTCAAAATATTTAAAAAATTTTAAACGTATAAACCTAGTTTTTGCTGATCAGAATACCATATAATTTTTTTCCCCAAATCGATTAAGTTTAATGGGATGCAACCCCTGACCAATTGACCGAGTGGGTAGAGACCCTAACTGCAGAGCCAATAAGGGTCGCAGGTTCGATTCCCGCCCGGGAAAAATATTTCTGTGCATGAACATGTTTATTTGTTCTGTGTGTGGGTGTAAAATATCTGTATATTATAAGGAATATTTAAGTACCTAAGTACATCAGTTGTTTGCTACCCATACTACCAGCTTTACTTAATTTGGCGCTGGCGCTGTGTGATATGTCCCAGGTATTATTATTAACGCCGTTTGTATGGAAATTTGCCACTACACACTCCTCTTAATAAACCATTAAAACGCGACCGTGGCAAAAACTTTAATTAAACCCCCATCATTATGATCAGCCGTCGAACCGTTCGCAAATCTATTGAAAGTAGTGAGTGGTATAAATCCTTCCCATACTCCACACAGCTTTGTTCGTCGACCTCGGGCTTTGTTAAAACGGCGCAGTGCTCTACAGTGGTTTCCGATCGTTTTCTCAATTTTCTCATAATACGCGTTCACAGCATCTATCTAGTTTTGAAATATCGACTTATATTTCAGACTAGTTTAGCGCCCGCGACTCCGTTCGCGTGGACTACACAATTATACAGGGACGCTATTTCCCGGGACAAAAGTAGCCTGACACTTTTCAGCTTACAAACTATATCTATGCAAAAAATTATAGCGGTCCCGCGGCGGATGGCCGCGGCCGGAAAGCTAGTATCTTTATAAATTATAACCTATGTGTTAAATTGTCATGTCTAAGCTATATTATTGTAAAGTTTCATTAAAATCCATTCAGTAGTTTTTGCGTGAAAGAGTAACAAACATCCATACATACAAACTTTCGCGTTTATAATATTAGTAAGGCTACATATAGATATTTTACACGCGACACGAAACAAATAGCCATGTTCATGCACACAAATATTTGTCCCGGGCGGGTTCGAACCCGTCATCCTAACGTACTCTGAATCATTGATAGTTATGTACTTAAGTCAGAAAAGACTTATTGGTACATGTCCTAGGATCCGAACCATGACCTTCTAAATAAGAAGCGAGCTCGCCACCACTCGGCTATCACGACAATCGTTATTTACTAGTAAAATATGAAACATTCGTGTGATTTTTAACGAATTTTTAGTATAAGTTTGACTTTTTAAGCAACTTTACGAGCGGGAAAATACCAAATGATTTTGATATTTTCATCACTCAAACGTGCGTACGGCGCGGCGCAGCGGCTGTCAATACAATGCCCGTTTCTTACGAAAAATTACTACTGTCGGGGCTGCAGCGCCAGTTTGGTATATCGTCACAGTTTGTAGTAATGCTAGATATATATAAAAATATCCCTATTTATATGTACCTATTAAAGAGCAATTTTTGTTCGCCACATCTCCCTTAATACTTAATCAAAACCAATGATTGAGACATTATTTTCAGGATTACGTTCACCTCTAACGATGAAAAATAAAAGTAACGGGGCCGGAAATCACCGAAAATAATAATTTTTTTTTCAATTAAAATACATATCACATCATCAGTGTCCTTAGGATCCAACAGATGGCGTTGGTAAATTAAACTTTAGTGTGTGCAAAATATTTGCACGGATTAGTTTTACGTATTTGGTAACTGGTTTTATTAATATTATTAAAATCTTATTATAAACACCTAATTTTAAAGGTTTTAATAAAGATTCACAAATGAACTCAATAAAGAAATACATACCACACCATCAGTGTAAACTAAGGGTTTATTATTTTATTTCTCATTATTTTATAATTATATTTTTCATTTCTCATACTTTTAAAAGTGCGCTTTAAGTTACCTGAAGAGAGGTATGAAAATGGTACTTTTCGTCGCTGGGAAAAATTTTTCCAGGCTGTCAAAATATTTAAAAACTATGCAAGCCATATTCCAACTTTTTATACAGCCACTCCTATTACATCGCGGCGTAAAAATGCAATTAAAAATATTATCAACAACTTTGGAACATGGCTTATAATTTACTTTTAACTAATTTATTATTTAGTTTACTTAGATTTGAGGTAAACATTTACCATCATCAATGATAAAAAATACTGGCTGGTAGAATGTCACAGAAAAAGAAACATACAAAAGGCGAGAAAGCGGCTATTCGATCTTCAGTTGTTTCGTAGAGTGCTAATCACTTACGTATATAGATATTTGCATAAAATGAATTCATCAGATTCACATATGGATTTAACGCACTTTTAGTAACTTTCTTCTTATTGGAAATGAAAGACAGAGTGTTAATAAATAGCTCGAGTGCCTAAATAGGCTCATTTCATCCCTTGTGTAACAATCTACTATTCCGTAATCACCGTACAATTTTTAACGGAAAAGCGCTGAAAGTTGTAACCAATCGAATCATTTTAAAAAGTAAAGGGACAACAAAAACATTTTTACCCGTTTAACAAGAAAAAAGTAGTAATAGACACGATTTTTTTTCTCAGTAAAACGATACCCGCGAATCGAAATCAATTATTCAAGCATCGCGATAATAGTCGAGCGGATCGAGGTTCTTGGAGCACGCAATCGATTGAAAACTTTGTGAGTGGTACTTTTATTGTGCAAACGTAAAAAAAAAAAAACGAATTCGAAAAAAAACATTGCCGCAACCGCCACGGGACGTATTGGCGCTAGACGTAAAGAGGTACTTCAGGGTACTGTACTGTAGGGTTGGCATGCAAGAAATGTTTGGTTAGAAGACGCTTAAATTTTTAGCATTTAGCACAATATTCTGTTTAAAAGTTACAGCATTACAAGTGTGGGCCGAATCCTTCCCATCGATAGATATCCTAAATTTATTAATCCGTTTTAAGCATTTATCAATTTTGTGTACATTTTGTAGACCACTTGGCCTAGTGGGTACCGACCCTGCCTACGAAGCTGGGGGTCCCGGGTTCGAATTCCAGGTCGAGTCAGTATTTGATACGAGAATATTGATACTTGTACCGGGTCTCGGTTGTTATATGTATGTGGTGTCTTCGCTTAGTACCGAAAATACAAGTTAATACTTAGTTTGTGGCCTAGACGTTGTTGTGATATATACGTTATTGTTATTATTTGTGGGCCGAACATTTTAAACAGCTCGAAGCTTTTCTAATGGTACCAAACCTTTTGTTTCCGATCCACCATGCGCCATTGCATTTATTAGCCATAGGTAATTCTTTATTTTGATTGTAAAATTTGAAAGAATTTGATTTAGGAATATGAAATAATTCTTCAATATCACATTTGACATCAACATGAGAAAAATATGAATTTGAACTTTCTCGAATCCTACGATTCTGCGAGACTCAGCACGCACTTGAAAAATCTCTTAACTAGTTTTTTACTTTAAAAAAAAACTGTTGGTACAGCTGCTCTGGGGCAGTTCTTTCACGCTCCAATATCGATCGATCCAGTGAATTGTTGCGTCACTATCGGAGTAAATCGATTTCATAAGATATCGATTTTTAAAAGCACCCGGCCTTGGCATTATTAAAAATAACAACGCTGAATGAAATAGTTTCTTTGACCCTTAACGAAAAAACAATAAAAGTATTGTGAAAAATACGATTGTCTTTTTCTTGTACGTATAATTTTTGCTGAAACTGTCGATATGCACTAGAAACTACGTAAATAAAAACCAGTTAAAAGAGTGTTGAAAATGCATCATTTTTGGGTACCGTAACATATAATAATAACAATAATAATACTTGGGACATCCCATAAAGTGCCAACTAGTCCCAAACAAAGCAAAGCTTGTATGTATGGGTACCAGACAACTGATGTACATATAGACTTAATTAGTCTTTATAATACATACATATAAAGATACTTTTACACCTAGAAACGGAAGAAATGGACATGTTCATGCACACAAATATTTGTCCCGCGCAGGAACCGAACCCGTTACCCTTGGCTCCGCAGTTAGGTTCTCTAAACACTCGGCCATTCGGTCATATGCTACAAACTTTAACTTAACTTTTTTTTGGTAACTAAAAACGACATATATCTCAAAAATTTGTCAAAGTATCTTGTTTTAAACAGTTTTCTTTGAATGTTTGTTAATAGTTTAAAAACTAGGACGAAACTATTTATTACCTAATATAAATAAGTCACTTAAGAACCGTTATTGTATTTTTTCCGTTTTTAGACCGAGTTTAGTTGAGCTCTTCACCCCCGAGAAATCCCCGCGCGCCAGTTTCAATTCCGCAAGATTGCGTAATGTCACTTCGATACTGTGAACTGATATTTATGACTTTATTAACATCAAACGCTGCTGTCAAATTAATTTACTCTATGATTGAGTTGTATCTTCTACGCATGGACGTCTTCTGCGTTCTTAGTCTTGCTTCAATTTTTGTAAGAGTTAAAACTAAAATTTGCTGCAGCACTAAAACAATAAATGTCGTCTAACCAAACGATCAAAACACACAGCGCCAGATTAATAAAAAAAATTAAAAAATATTTATAGGTATTGTTTTACAATTAGTAAGTACACTGCAGCTGGGACCTCCTATTAAGTGTTAAACTTCTACCAGGAGGTTTTCGCTTCTCATAGCAAGAACATACATTATAATTATTAGTTAAGATTGGCTCTAAGTTGTAGTTGTAGTAAAAGGTCGAAAGCGCAATGTATTACACGGCGCTTACACGGTAAATGGCACGTCACCTACACAATCTATCTACACAAGCACAAGGTGTACGGATTGCAGTACAGTTCAGGAAAACAGGAGCGAATGTTCGGTTCGCGTCTACTGCGTAGTAACATAATATCATTGGTGCGTGAAAAAATATTCATCCCTTAGTTGTATGAAGAGTTGGAGAGCTATCCCCAAATAATTTCGTTTTTACGATACCCTGACTGCGGAGCCAGGGGTCGCGGGTTCGATTTTCGCCCGGATCAAATATTTGTGTGCATGAACATGTCTGTATGTTCCGTGTGTAGGTGTAAAAATATCTATATATGTTATAAAGAATATTTAAGTACGTATATTAGTTGTCTTAGTGCCCCATAATACAAGCATAATACTTGCTTACTTTTGGAAGTCCTCAATAAAGAAAATGCAGATGTACTGAAATAGGCAGTATTAAGGTTAATCGTTGCTGTCAATTTCCACACAAAATTTATTTGAGCAGAAGCAAAAAAACTACACTTTATTGTCTTTATTTTACTATCTTAATAAGTTAACTGTGTCATAAATTTGTCGTTAAATTGATAAAATACGTTCTTTCTAACACCAAACAGTTCTAATTCTGGTTTTTGAAAAAAAATCGCTGGCACATACGTAACTATTGTCAGTTTTCAGTTAGAAATAACATATTTGTATAAATTTAATGACAATTTTACGATGTATTTTATTTATTAAGATGATAAAAATTGATACGATAACGTTGAATTTATTACTTCTGGACAAATAAATTTTGTGTGGAAATCCGAGGTATCGGGTAATATTAAATTCAATCAAATTAATCACTTAACCAACATTTATTCAGAATAAAAAATTGCAAAAAGAAAATAAATCATTTTTTTTTAGTTTTCTAATTTATTTTTTTATTTATTTTTAATTATACGTATATTGCTAATGAATATTAATTTATTCAATAAAATTAATTTGCGAATCTATTTCTATTTATTAATTATACTATTTATTATAAAAGAAATCTAGTTAGCTTCTTCAATATACACATACTAAACGCGTCTGACTTTCTAGGAAAAATATCTGCGGTAATAATTGCCTGTATTTTTTTATATTTTTTTTTCTTAGTTTCAAAAATTAAGCAAACTGGGTTGTAACGTAATTGCGTTTTTTTAGGTAATGAATATAATATACGTTTCGGAGCCTAGAAAACTTCTCGAACCAAACCAAGGAACTCAGATAATTAAAATGAATAATAAATTTTAACTTTTAATTATCTTTGTCTGATAATTAATGGCATGCTAATCAGGAACATAGTACAAAAGACTGGTCATTTTAAACTGGAAAAGTCAATGGGCTTCGACCAAAAATTTAAAGTTGTGCTGGTTATTAAAATTGAAAGGAAAGAAACTCCTTGAAGTATCTATTTTTGTCTCTTTAGGAATTTGCCAGAGTATGTAAGAAAATTCATCTGACGTTGAAATTGTTTCTGTGATGTAATCTGGACAATTGAGCTTATTCCGCTGCTTTCCATAGTAAAAAACAAAAAGCAAAACGTATGTATAAAGTATATTAATAAACCATATTAATTTACATATTCACTTATTTATTTAATAAAATCAGCAGTATATACAAAAAAAAGATAAAAACAAAAGGATATTATACAATATGTCATGATTGAACTGTGATTCATGAATCAATCAATATATTAAAAACTTATTTAGTCTAAGATAAAACAAACAATAAACATCTGTCCAGATGACGTCACATGCAAGGATATTTTATTAATCAAATTTTATAAAAAAAAGTACTAAAAAAAAGCACACTTAATTTGTTTGTTGTGAAAGAAAATTTGTTCCAAGCCCATTATATACAAAACCTGGTAGATTTATAGTTCATTTACTTATATACATACCTACAATGGGTGACTTTCATTTATACCTTATGAATTACATAAGAAATAAAATAAAAATAGATATCTACTTCTGAATGTTTACACGAGGGAGATAAACAGAGAGAAAAAAACTTTTGATACGTATTTATATTATCAACAGAATATAATATGTAAACTACCAACACGATATAATAAAAACGAACGAGTGAAACTCGTGATAATTAACACGCGAGTGTCCCAATTCTTTTTATTTTTGTGCTACATGTGACAATTATTTATATCATGCGATATTAGCGTGTTTCGAATAACTAAATTACAAACATGGTATCCAATTATGCCTCAGAGCGTCTGCGAGTTTGGTGGCGTGAGCATAATTTTATCCTTTTTTTAGGGTTCCGCAGTCAGATGGCAAAAACAGCACCCTTATAGTTTCATCCTGTCCGTCTGTCGGTTCGTTTGTTACAGCCATTTAACTCGGCGATTATTGGCACAATTTGGAAGGTAGGTGTATCTATGAACTGATATATATAGGCATAGACATATATATAGGTATACAATGACATAGTGACATTCAATCAATCAATCAATCAATCAATCAATCAATCAATCGATCGATCGATTCGTTCGACCTTCAGCCAGACGCAATGTCCGAAAGGAACAATTCGCTATACACCAAAGGTAACGTAGATATAGGACGGAGTGTAGTTCGTAGTTTGGATTAGGAGTGACGGGAGTGAGAGTCAGCCGGTATTCGTGCAACCTTTAACTAGAAGCTGGAGCCAGGAGGGGTTTAAAAATTATACTGATGGAGCTTAAAAATGACTTTTTTATTTAAATAGTTATTGGAATAAGCGCGCTTTACATCTGCGAAACGGTTTCTCTATTGCTTGCTATGGGGTGAAAAAGTTTGAGTTAGTCATAGATATAGAGTTAGTACAACTGAAAAAAACACTTTCAAAGTTGTTTTCAATAAGATAAGATTGTTGTAAGAGCAGTTTTTGAGATATATATATATTTAAACTTATTATTCGAATTTTAACTAAGATCGTTCATCCCAACTACGGAACTCTTCAAGGTGCGTGGTCTGACACGCCCATGGCAGGTTTATTTAATTACAATTTCAAGTTTAATAATTATAAAAACTACAAAAAAAATAACTCCGGCTCGCATTTTTATTTACTAAAGAATGAAGGCAGCTTTAGGGTTAGTTTATGAAAAATAAAAACTATTTCTTTCAGATCTGGTGCCTATTATTATAAAACTCTTTTTGTCCATAAGTATGGTTTTATGGCATGGTTAAAACAAGTGAATTTAGAACAGGCTTGAAATGTTGACACAAAACAAATATCGCCATTTTCACACAAATGCAAATTATGACATCTAATTCTGAGACTAGTGAACTTGGCTTAGTCCACGTGGAATACATACTTGTGTTATTTCGGCTTAAACTCAATGCTTAAACATTAATATATTTGTTACAACCAAAGGTAGTTTTTTTCGGTCATAATGAAACTTAATCACCTTTTAATAATAGAGGGGCGAGATCTTTTTATTAATCTTTATTACTTACCCCGCTCTTATAAAAAAAATGAAAAAAAAAATGATTACTTTGGGTTATTCCTAGGAAATAGACAAATACTTGTACCGCAATTGATTTGAACAACGTAGAATGTACCTTGCAATGTTTTTTGTTCATGTTAAGCAGATGTTAACCAGACATGCTATAATGAGAATAATAATACCTGGGATATTCCACACAGCGTCATATAGTCCCAAACTAAGCAAAGCTTGTATTATGGGTACCAGACAACTGACACACATACTTAAATATTATTTATAATGTATACACATATAAATATTTTACACACAGACACGGAACAAATAGACACGTTCATGTACACAAAACTGCCTCTAACCACAAGACCAATCGATCGGTCATAAAATGTACCTTATTTTTCTCTTTTCGATCAATAACTTCTTTTGTTTTCAGTTAAGTGGTTCTGCAGACGGATTTTCTCTTAGAGTTACTAGGGTATTTCTAAAGTTGAGATTCTTTTTAAATCTAAACCCAATCAAAACAACGGAATATTAAAATGCGATTCACATGTGACAAGGTTTTCATGATTTATAACCAACTGAATGCTTTCATAAAAGCAGTAAAATCGAAATGCTCTATTTAGCGTTTAACGGAACGAATGCGTGCGCACGACGCCAAGCTCAACTCACAATTTGAATTTAGAACGCATGACTTTGATCCTTTTTAAAGTGTATAAATAACGTGAAATGTTAAAGTCGTTTGTAGCATACCAACATTAAAATGTCTTAATGCATATACTCTGAAAATATTTTTGACAGCGAATGTTATTGTTGTTTTGTTGTTGAGACTGTTGTACGCCAGTGTCTTCGTTGACTATAAACAAAAAAAAAAAACACGGCATTCACTCAACAACCAATGAAACACTGCAATGGCGTCCGCGTTTGCGTCAGTGAAATTTCGCAGCGTATACTTGCGCTCGGTACACTTACTGTGTGGGATGAGTGTGGTCAAGTTGATGCGTGCGTACTTAGCCAGCTGATTTACTAGGGGCGCATTCATGGATGATTAGGATGATTTTTTTTGTACATGTTTTGTTGTTGGAATTATGGAATGTATGAAATTCAATATTATGTTTTATTGGTCAAAATAATTAATTTGAATAAAATTACTAATTATAATACTTTAAGTAATAAACGCTAAAGCGCTTTTATACATTTTTATAATTTTTTTTTCATGCCGTGGAGTACAAAAAGGTGTGTATGATATGGATTATTATATTGGACACTGATATTGGAGATTGAAATCTCAGTAAAAGGTAAAGAATTTTTTTTTGACGTGAATACGTCTTTAAAATTGCTTCCATAGTGGGAGGCAAGTCAAAAAAACCAATGATAACAAAATCGGGGGATACAACTTGATGCTGCAGATTCATATCTATCATTCCCATCCTAAATTCAATTACACCATTGAATAGCTAAAGAATCAAAGAATTCATTTCGCCAAATAAGGACTGCGACGCATCGCGCGTGGGGGAGGGGGAAGCGCCGCCATTTTGAGATGATTTTGCTGCGTATCGAGATTTCCACTTAGTATAACTTTTGACTTGAAAGAGCTACGAGGTTCGTTTAAGTTTCAATAGTCAGCTCGCGCCAAAAGCTATCGATTGTGTATAAAACCTTAGTGCAAAATAGTGACAGTGAATGTTATACGTTAAAATAATAAAATAATCATATAAAAAATATACAATGTCGGCCTATACGCGTCAAAAAGCCAAATCAAAATACAAAGATCGTATACGGTTGGAAACGGCTTCTCAAGAAGAATCTAATGGCACCAAAAAAACACCATATGACCGAGTCAAGCAGTGCCCGGAACGTAAAAGAATAAATGTGGCCGAGCGGATCAACGACGGTGCCAGTACATCGGCAGCTGGGCCGGTTGAAATTATGCAAGTGGATAATGAAATCACTTCTATATCGACACTGGACTGTGTAGGCATTGATTGTGTACGATCATCGATTATGAAGACACATTGGACAGCAGCAAGTGCACGTTTCAATACATAAATAATAATATATTTTATATAGAAAACATTAATTGTTACGTAAAAACGTATTCACGTACAACACACGGCCGTGTCCACGACACAGCCACACCCCATTTTTTTAATTTAAAATTATACTCAACATGTTTTTTTTTTTTCAAAATGGAACCTATAAGTTACTAAATTTTTCTTGTTATGTGTTCCTGTTTAATTTTCGAAAAAGAAATTTATTGGTTTTTGATCGAATTTCCGGAAGTGAGTCCAGAACGAAAACTAGTGAGGTGAAATGGTCGATAATTAAAGTAGAGGTTGTTTGCTGAACATTACCATGACACCTTGTCACCTTGCACCTACTCATATGATAAAACCTTATAATATACAAATCAACAATCAGTCAGAACGTGTTTTAACCATGTAGACCTTGGCCCATGACCTCAGTATATTTGAAGCATCATGCTAGGCAAGATCACAAGCGAATCACAATACCCAATCAATTCTTACATCCCATCAGACCCCACCGTGACCCGTGACCCGGTGTCCAGATTTGGGTCAATCGATTCAATTATTACCATCATAATTATCAAAGAATACAAAATTCGAGACAGGTCGCTGTAATGAGAGAAGACGATGGGACACTGTAAATTTATTTTTTTAAGCAGCAGGATCCTTTTAAAGTGTTAAAGTAATTAGGTTTGGGAAAAAAAACACTATTGTTTCTAAAAGTGAATGCTGTTGAAAATAAAGAACGCAAGAAACTATTACAAAACAAGAAGTACATCTGACGATATTTTCGAAACAAAGATTTTCATTACAAACCGTTGTAAATTAACATTTTTTAATATCTTAGTAGTTACTTTTGGTATCCTTAATTTGGTCGGATTACAATTTGACTACTAACTTTGGCTGCTAACTTCACGTTGCCGAGAAAGTTTAACTCTATAAAAAAGTTAAAAAGCCGACTGCGTGAAAACCGAACATAAAAAGTAAATTATTTAAAAAACAAAACAAACCCGACTGCAAAACTACTTAACTGAAAAGAAAAAAAGTTATCAATTAAAAAGAGAAAAATAAGCTATATTCTATACAATTTGGTTTGAACAACGTAGAATGCACCATGCAATGTTATAAGTGGTATAAGGTATTGGAAACGGAGACAAACACAATCTACGAAATATTTGTTGTAAAAAAAAATATCTTTATTGTCACTTAAAGACACCACCAAACATATTTTGATTATTGGTTTGTTTGTCTGCGCCTGCACTATCATCCATATACGTACCATTCAAGCCATTAGTCTAAATGTATATACATTTTACAAACATTACCAAAATAAAATTTTTTAACATGGTAGAAGTTTTTTTTTTTCGAGGTATATGTATGTATTGGCACGATTTACTGCGAAAGTGCGACATCGCCCTGCTGTCAAGGATATTAAAGCTGTGTAGATGATTGTGTCGTGATAGCCCAGAGCACAACGAACCTGTCTCAAATTTATAAGGCCCCATAGGGCCATGGTTTGAATCCGGGCGTGTACCAATGAGTTTTTCTAACTTAAGTACACAATATCACTGACACCGTGCTTCGGAGGGCACGTTAAGCAGTCGGTCCCGGACGCTGTCAATAGATGGCGGTCGTTACAGTTCCCAACCCGCAGTGGAGCAGCGTGGTGGACTTAAGCTCCAAGCCCCCCTCCTCACCCTGGGGGAGGCCTAAGCCCCTGCAGTGGGGTAAAAATGGGCTGATGATGATGATGATGATGATGAGATGATTGAGTTGTCAAAAGACGCGTCTTGACAAGGACTACAAGATGCAACAAAAAGTTGGAAAAAAACAAAAACTTTTATTTAAAATCGCAAGTGTTTAAAATACGGTCGTTTTTTGCCGGTTTCAGCGAGAAAAAAAATCGTATCTTGAAAACTAAACGCGATATTGAAAAAATGAAAAAAAAATCCTTGAGGTATTGAGTTGGACTACATTTAAAAATATATAACCTCTCTATCACTTACGGTGTAAGATGTAGCTTTCCCTTTATGACCCGAAATTTACGCGAGTGCGCGCGAGCGCTACACGTAGCATAAACAATGTGTTTCTACACGTTATCATCATCATCAGCCCGTGTCGCTCCATTGCAGGATATAGGCTTCTCCCAAGGCTCACCACCACGCACGATCCTTCGCCTTCCGCATCCAATTACCCCCGGTATGGTGCTATAAGTCATCAGTCCATTGGGCCGGGGGCATCCAACGCTTCGCTTCCTGGTACGTATAGCCTCCATTCGAGAATTCATCTACGTTTCTACACGTACTATATGCTATTATGTATTTTAAATTTGTGAGAAAATCGTAAAGATTTGTAATTTTCAAATGAAATAAAAATTAAATTGAAAATTTGTTTATAAGTAAATAAAAATAATTCTAAATTTATTAAATTCATTTCCAATGTATTCGAAGGTTGTGAAAGGCACGAGATCTATGAATTGCTGAAGTGAAAACTTCTTTAGCCGCGTTGGGCGCTTTTTGATAGGGTAACTCTATGGGTTCGCGTCATGACACCGTCACGACATTGACATTTAATTGTAGGATCACAGTGCAGTACAAAAGTGAGTACAAAAATACTAATATTTTTAAGGTGAAAAATAAATAACAGAAAATTATTTTAAATCTTCGTATTCATTTTGGCCTTTGAAAATTATATATATATATTTTAACATTTTAACCTCTGCAATGCATCCCGCAATTAGTATTTCACAGTGGCTTGGACGTTTTCTTACTACCGTGGTAAAACAGATTTCTAGTTGTTCAATCATATTTTTATCGTGGATTTTGAAATTAATAATTTTATAAAATCTAATAATAATTTAAGATTAATGTGTTGAAATCTAAAATATTATTATTAATGCAAAATTATTGTTTATTACCTTATAATATTAAAATATTTTGTTTAAAATGATGAAAAAAGCTTCGACACTCCGAGCAACAATTATATGCATGTTTATATAATTCCATTATATACCGAAAGTGGTGTAACACGTTGTGGATAGATGTGAAAACCAGATTGATGTTGATAATTTTAATTTAAACATTATGGAATTTCAAAATTTTAATACTAAAAGTTTTAAGTTTTCACTTCTATCGGCAGTCCCTATAACTGCCAACCAGTTTTTAATTATTTAAATTTAGAATTTTATTACGAAATAAAGGCGTTTGACTCATAAAAAAGCCTCCAAAGTAGATATTTGACAAGCTTTTGCCGAAAATATATAACCAGCCGCAGATTCCGGTCTTGAGGAGTTCGTTTTCATATTTCGCTTTCTAAATTAAATCAGACCGTTAGGTATTTCAAGAAACGATAACCGTATAGTGATGTGATATACGATTACGACATTATGTAAAAAAAATAACATAAACAACAAACTAATGTTGTCTTATATAGAAAAGTTGTTATCAATAAAAATCTTAGTTAGGCAAAACAAGCGTAGTTTCTTCAATAAAATTTGAGTTTTCTTCGGTAATCCGGTAAAAGTTCGGGAAGCTGGACAGCCTAGTCTATACAAATTTTACAAAAAGGAAACATTTGATTTTTTGTTTCTTTGTTACGGATAAACTCAAAAACTACTTAACTGCTTTTAAAATTTTTTTCTCTTATAGAAAGCTACATTGTCAATGAATGACATGGGCTATATTTCATTTTCAAACTAGCTTTCCGCATGCGGCTCCGCTCGCGTGGACTACACAGTTATAGCGGGATCGCTGTAATTTTTTGCACAAATATAGTTTATAAGCTGAAAAGTGACATAGGCTACTTTTTATCCTGGAAAAAGGGGTCCCGGTGCAACTGTGTAGTCAACGCGAGCGGAGCCGCAGGCGGAAACGTAGTATTAATTGAGTACTGATGATGTGTAATTGATTTTAGAAACATCTGATTCGAGGATCATTAAAAATATATTATATTAAAATTTTTTTGAACAAGTTTAGAAATCGCATCTTTATGTTACATCTTTAACACGCAGAACCGCGACGAAATATGTTAGTTACGTAGAAACATAGACATAAATCACAAGATATGTCTGTTTTATACATCGCGCACACAATCCTTTAAATAATTGCACTACACCATTGTATACCATCTGTTAGACAGTTTGTTTATAGTAAAGTTCATGTGCGAATGACACATTTTGCGACGTATTTTCGTGTTGAGTGGGCATTTCGGAAATCTATGGACAGAACGAAAGAAGTCCTCACGTCCCGAATCTAATGTTAGACAGGATCTAGAGTTTTCTGATTAGCCGATTGGTCGAGTTGTTAGAGACCAATATTGTGTCCACCGACATTGTGTCAGAGATTTTGGAATTTAACACCTCAGTTCCACCAAGTATAATACACTGTATGATACAGTATAATACAGAGTATTATACTTGGTGGAAACGAGGTGTAACGGTGAAAGTATCATCGATGCAAGTTTATTTGTTTAACCGTCAAGAGACAAACAAACAAACAAATGAACGTATTTCTCTTATAAATCGGTGAAAATTAAATGACACTTCTATAAATTTGCGGCTGACGCAAAACCGGACAAGTCCCGATTCCCTTAAATCCATTGGAAACAAACGGGACAAATCTGTGCCACTATAAACAAAACTCAAGTGGGTCATTTTAGGGCGAAACGCAATAAATTCATGAAAAATAACATTCGCCGGCGCAGCGGACACTATTTATTTTTATTTATGAATGTACTTGTTCCCATTCAACTATTATGCCTTCGCTGCTGTTTGCAATGCTGAAATTATAATAAACGCTTTGTTATTGAAAATACACTTTGAAAGTTGTACTATTCTGGAGACACTTTCAACAGTTGTATTCCAATTCCCTAACAAATAATAATAATAACGTATACATTACAACAACGTCTAGGCCTCACACTAAGCATTAGCTTGTGTTTTGGGTACCAAGCGAAGACACGTATCACATATATATAACAACCAAAACCAGGTACCAGTATCAATATTCATCATATAAATACTGACCCGACCTGGGATTTGAACCCGGGACCTCCAGCTTCGTAGGCAGGATCGCTACCCACTAGGCTAATTGGCTACCCAATAGGCGATCGTCGTAATAAATCGTAATTAATAAATATAATAATAAATAATAATAATCGTAAATAAACTACTGTTTGATAATATATTGCCTCTTCTAGGTTAAAATACAATTAAACATTAATTTATTTAATAATATACTCTGCATTAAAATCTAATTAAAAAAAAAACTAAAAATACCTACAAATTAAAAATACTATGTAAATAATGATAAACGAGAAAATTTTAAAGAGACGACGGGTTCAGGGTGCCAAGGATACTTGCCGCGTTGCCACGCTGTATTGCGACACTGATCCTCTGGGCAAGGTATTCCTTGCTCAAAGGATCCACTGTCAACGAACGCAGCGCGACACCCAAATCGTGAGCAAGTAATTTAGCATCCTTGGGCCAGGGACCCATCGTCTCGACAGCGAAAGGAATGAAGTGGTAGCGACTTAAAAGTTCTACGTGCTTGGCTATTTTCCTAATTTTTTTAAATGTATAATAAATATATCTCAAAATTAATATCTTTACTTACAATTCATCTAGATCTACATAAGTTATATTTTTATCGATTGACGCATACGATCAGCGAAATAATGGAATGATTTGTATGGATTTGGTTTGGCCAATGAATGTAGAAGGTTTGAAATGTTATGTTGACACATAACGCTTGTTTGGTAACGAATGTTGACTGTTACTACAGCGACGTTTGATACACGTAAATTTCGATAAACTGACTTTAAAAAAAAAGGAGGATATTCGACGTGTATTTTACAGATTTTTTGTACACAGGTTAGCCAGTTTAAACGATTTGGATATTTAAACTGTATTCTATTAAGGTGGGCCCCAAGAAGGTCTCGCATATTTTTTAATGACCTGTACCGTTTTTTTAAGCATCTGAGAAAGCATTGTTTGAGTTTTTGGCACCGATGTATGCTTTTCACGGATTTGGTGATATTTTTCGAGCCCTAACGCTTTCTTTCCTTTGGTAGTCAGTCACGCGTTCTGCACGAAAGACCAACCATAAGTGATGTATCTATTTATAGTAAATGTGAGTAGAACAGTGTAATGTCGTACTTTATTAAATTAATTTGATTAATCGAAATCGATAGTCACCGCTGCCTGGACATTTATGTGTGTAAAGTGGTGTCGGTCGACATGCTTTCCGCTTCTTTCTATCAGCCTGTTATACCCCACTGCAAGGGTTTAGGCCTCCCCCAAGGGTGAGGGAGCTTGGAGCATAAATCCACCAGGCTGGTCCAGTGCGGACTGGTGAATTGTAACGACCGTTATCTATCATCAACCGGGACCGACTGTTCAACGTGTTCTCCGAGGCACGGAGTCAGTGATAGTTATGTACTTAAGTCAGAAAAACACATTTGTACACGCTCGGATTCGAACCACGGCCACACGGTGTTGTAAATTTGAAACAGGTTCGAGGCGCTCTGGCTATCACAACTCTTACTTTGGCTGATGCTTTTCGCTCGGTGATGTGTAAAGCACAGAAGTAGCGAAACGCGGCCGCCCCGCATCCCACTAGAACCACAGCACGCTATCGACAGGACGACCGCTCATGCGTATGCCACCACCGGTTGTTAGTCGGAAAATGCCCGTTAAGGAATATTTTTCGTCGCGAAAACCCCGAATTATGTTGTAAAAACACGTCTAAAACAGAAAAGAAAACGACGTTAAGTGGTGTCTGCAACTTTTTGTGTGTATGAAATTGTGTAGACGCTTTCCTCCACAAACGCATCTCACACCCTCTGAATGAAACGCTTCGTCTCGTACAATAATTTTTTTATTTATGTATTTATTTATTCGAAAAAAAAAACAGTGTGTTACTCAACACAAAAAAAAACTTATTCAATCTTATCGTGTCTCTAGTCCCAGGCGACAGGGAGCTCCGCTATCTCTATGGTATAAAGCGACCCTTTACAGGACAAAACTTGACGATATGGGACACGTTCGAAAAATACTGGGCGATCTCAGATATCATGGGACGAGTGGCAACCTTGGACTTATATGATTTATCAGAATTATAATAATAATACATGGGACTTCCCACGCAGCGTCATCTAGTCCCAAAGTAAGCAAGTATTATGCTTGTGTTATGGGTTACTAGACAATTGATATACATACTTAAATACTCTTTATAATATAATATATAATGATGACCGTTATAAATATATAACTTTTCTTGACGAATATGTATAAGATACTTTTATAATTTTTTTAATTATAAACTTAATTTTAAATTTTCTTATAGTAGGTACCTATAAGCGAAACTTAAAACGCAATCGCATCAAGTATGAAACACATTTACGAAGATTCATTATATCGTTCCAGCGTGTTAGATAGTATCTTTTCGGCAAATAATAGTTCCTTTACCTGACTTTTCTTTCGGTCACACATATGCGTTTATCTCGCTCACGTGTTCGGCGCCCGAATCAAAGAGGAAGAGAGCAACCGACACAAATCGGACAATTTCGATGCCGACGTAGCTTGATATAAGTTAGATTAAAAAGTAATGGTTTTATGATTTAGCCGGTTTTGTCAAATTATGTTTTGGAATGCAGCTCTCAAACATGGACAAGGGAATGTATAGATGAGCCCTGTGATGTGGATAAGCCTTGTGAATGGCACAGGGAAATCATACATGTAGTTTTTATAGTATATTCGTCTTGTCATATATAGACTCTAACAGGTTGTATTTTATTTATTTGTCTTTATCTCTATACTAAGCTTCGTAGCGCGCTGAAATCTTGTTACACTTTTTTTAATTTTCGATAGCCCTGGGTTCATGCTTGTTTTAATACGAACGCTAGATGTCGCTAGTAAACAAATCTGTACAAATAAATTACATTAATATTTTGAGTCCCGCTGTAGTGCTTGCTGTATTAAATAAATAATACAAGCAAAACGCACACAAGCGTACACGGAAATGTCGCTCACATTTTGTCGCGAATACTTAAAGCATCCGCTTTATGTAAGATCACAATATAGGTTGGTAAACTTTAAGACACGACCGATGTGCGATCATGACGGAATCATAAGTCCCGCGTTTTTTATTTATAGCCCGGGCGCCCGTTTTACATAAACAGAGTGTAGTATCAATTAGTAAACTATATCTAGGTATTTGGCGAGTCAGCTTTAATACAAGTATTTTTTGACTATCAATTTCTAAAAATTGTAAAAATGGTGTGGTTATCGTTTATGTTTAAAATTAGAACGATACAAAAGAGTAGGTTTCATAATTTTTTTTTTTTTTTAATTTTTCCTAATCGTGTGTCACACTCCAATGTAACCATACCTAGTTGATGGCTGCAGTTTGGATAAACACGTTTAGCTATCTGCAACAAGTAGGTATGTAGAATAGTAATCTTACCATTTTAGGTTACGGTATCCTGGAGTATAATACAGAACCTCAGCTGCTTTCAATTATATGCAGTCGAAAATATAAACATCTATTTCATTGGCCCACTTTGCAGTAGTTTGCAGTGGAATAGGAGTGTGCGTCGACCGGTTTGTTTACATTTAATCAGACGTTATTTTGTGTGCGTAGCGACGCCGCCGCCGTGTCGTGTCTTATCTGTGTGTGTAAAACGTCATTTTCGTATACTAGAGGCTTGGTGATTAATTTTTATTGTGTATACAGGTTATAATTATTTAATTAAATTGATTTAATTTTATTATACCACTTGTGATACGTTCGATGCTTCATTGCGGTCATATTTATTACGATTATTTATATCCGATGGATATTAATATTAATTTTGGTAATAATCGTGAATGCGTTCAGTGACCAGAAAACATTTCGTTCAAACGGTATTAGTATTTTTTTGTTTCTCCAAAAATAAACGTATATTTAGAAAATTTGTCAGTCTGATCATATATATTCAATAAAAGTTTCGATTAGTATTCTACACGTATGACTTGATGCATGAATATTAAGTAGTGTTTTATTTGTAATATATGTAGTATGTAATGAGTTTTACGTGCTGTCGTACGATAGTCTGTCGCTCTCTGTACACGTCACAGTGCTGCTGGTGGGCGTCGCATGACGTCACACGGTTTTCGTCACAACACAATAGCGCAAGTGTGCGTGCATGCGACGTACTAATGCTGTGCTTTACATTTGTCGATAGTAAAAGTAGCATTGAACTTTGAATGTAGCAGACTAGAAGGCGCACGCTCGCTAAACTCAACGACTCAAAACCGACAAATTTTATCAACTTTATTTACTTTGGGACTAGATGGCGCTATGTGGGCTGTCCAGAATATTTATTATGTCCAGAATTATTTATTAAACATTTTTTTTTTTCGGTACATATCTGCCTTTCATTTAAAAGTATGTAACTAGTAGTGATGGGTATACAAAAACCTAGACAAAACACAAACATCTATGTAACCAATCGCGTGAGCTATACGTGCGTCCTGCCCGTCTTCCTTCCTCATCCTATGCCTCATCACCTTGGTTCTCGAACTAAACGGCCTGCACTACTTCTCTATTGAACTAATTAAAAACTCAGTGGTAAATAAGTCCACTAAGGATAAAAATAAAAATAATGGAATTTGAATAGGCTTGTTTTATGTTATTGAAATATTTTGGGCCCTATGTCAGAGAGTTTCAATAGACGAAATAGAGTAGCAGCTCTATCTGGAAAAGCGGCCATCAAGCGTGCTGCTATTAATTTGAGAAAAATCGGCTACAAAAGATCGTTGCAGCTTTGATATAGATATTAAAAATAAATAAGTTTTACTTTCATTTGCATATCAAATTCGTATGTTGTCGGATTATTTTTAACAAAATATTTTTAAGATTATTTTGTCACATACTTCTCGGATACTTTAGTATATTGTAAAACTGTACAACTCGCACAGCCCGTTAAAGTGAAATTATTATTGTATATAATATTAATTATTATTATTAAAGTAAATTTAAATTTAATTAATTTATAAGTAATAGTTAGATTTATATAGTAGTTTACAAAATGTATGTTACTCCATTTATGGATATTATAATTTATTCGATTTACTGATGCGATTTATTAATAGTCCGGACTAGTTTCTAGAAGTTTAATCGATGCAAATCATTAATATCGACACAAGAACAGCACTAGTAAAAGTGAGCGAATGTATAAGATGTTACTAAGTATGGAGACGGACGGAGGCGTGTCAATGTTATGTTAGTATTTAGTGACCTTAACATGCTTTAACCAACTTAAAAAATGTATTTGAATATAAGCAATGCTAGAAGTCCGTAGAGAAATAAGTTCTAATGTCACTGTAACTAAGAATAAATATTGGTGTCAAGTAGATATTAGCGTCTGCTTATTGCTTATTGGATACAGGAGTGCAGTTATAAATATATGCAAAGAAATTCTGGCAGCACCATTGTGTATGCTTTTATTTAAGGAAGGTGATATATTTACTAGGGCGTAAATATTTCCTTTTGGAAGGGTCCAAAAGGAAAGAGACTGAAAGGAAGGCCCCATGCGAGGGGGGAAGGCGATGTGATCAAGACGGCTGGACGTCACTGGCCACTAATAGCCCAAGATAGAGATAAATGGGTTCCCCGGGATAGGCCTTTACCTGTAAAGGGGTTCTTGCTGATTTAATTTAAAATTAGTGATCAACTAGGAGAATATGATGGGATATAGACTAATAGTTGAAGAATTTTGCATAATACACTTTAAATTAGAAAAAAAAAATTCGATTTAAAACATCTTTTACTCATCTTTAAAAAATTATTCATTAACTGTATAATAGTCAATTTTTTAAGTGTTAATACGCAAGAAATACAAGGCTTTTTATTTATTTAGTAAACACATATTGTAGCCCGTCTTGTAGCCATAGATGTTCATATAGATACTGAGTTGTGCCAACAAAAAATGTGACTATAAAAATGAACGACCATGTTTACACCAATTGATGTGTTGTAATATTCGCTGTGAAGTAAAATTTTGTGGGACCAACATCAAAAAGGACTAAAAATTCTGAAACTACATTACATGTGTTTTTAAAAAAAGTGTTTGTTTAAACCAATGAGTACGGTCTATACAACCAATGAGTTATATAGATATGAGATATTTTGCTCACGATTTCGATCGTTTCGAAGATTGCATATTCTTAAAATAAGAATGTTCGAGTTACAAAGTTCCAAGAAACAGCAGCGCTGTACTTTGGTAAATTAACATAACACCGAAGAAACGCCGATTACCCACCATTTCAGATCCGTACACTCGTCCGATCAATCAATCAATCAATTTCTCGTACATAGCCTTAACGATTGGGTTTTTGAAAAGAAGAATACCTATTTGGCGCTGCGTTAAGAGCTCCAAAGTTGTTCAAATTTCCATAAAATTATAATGGTAACATTACTCAAAAAGTACCTATTCGTTGTAGCGATGAAATTTAATCAGTTTATAACGTGGATAATCCATGTCATATTAGACTTACTTTCAAAGTAATTAGTTTTATATAAAAGTTATTGGTATCAGAACTTCGTAGATTTCATGCGTATTTGATGCAATGCAATTTCAGCCATTAAAATCTTATTAAAAGCTTACAATCCCTGACCTAATAAAAACTCAAGACTTCCTGTCACTGAACAACCAGTGATGGCTGCAATGGCGACCGCGTAAGTATGAGTGTGTTAAAATTGACGCGTACATAACCAACTCACTTACTAGGGGTCATCATCATCAGCTCGTGTTTCTCCACTGCAGGATATAGACCTATCCCAAGGCTCGCCACCACACACGGTCCTCCGCCTTTCGCATGCAACTACCCCCGGTATGGTGCTTCAGGTCATCTGTCCACCTGGCCGGGGGGTGTCCAACGCTTCGCTTTCCTGTACGTGGCCTCCATTATAGTAAGTTCGCGAATCCCGATGCTACGTCCGGTTATTTCTAGGTTCATGTCTTACATAACATAATAATCAGGATGTAGTAACTCGTAGTTCGTAACGATAGAAAACATGAGCAAAATGTCAGACTCAAAATTTTCTTAAATTAGGTACACATAAATAATTAATATCAAAATCTTTATTTTTTTTTTTTTTGTGATAATATTAATAAATATTTTTGCGTAACATATCGCATGTTATGGCTTGATCACTGGTATACCTAAAATGGTTCATTAGTACATATACTATAGCAGCTGGTGGTGTTTTTTTTACAAGAAATCATTGCCTAAAAAGCTATTAAAGATGTTGTTTAATGAGGTCTAACAAATTAGCTTTCGATCGGTGGCGCCACTTAACTCAGGTATCTACCAAAATATACAAATAGACTTTCTACTAAGTTATTTGTTCTCATTTTAAGCTTTGAAGCGTTTTTCTATTTTGCCATTTGCATGAGGAACAAACAATGACTCGAGGCTGTTTTGTTTGTTTGTCAACTAAAAGATAAACAGAAAAGAAATTGTAACTAAACTAGGGATATTCATAGAGATATCGCGTTGTGACAACAAAAATGAAAGCAAAAAATATACGCCGTAGATCAAATATACCCCAGTTGATGTTTTGGAATATTCGTTGTGAAATAGAATTTTGTTTGACCCACAAACATACGTAATAAAAAGTCTAGACTACCTGTCACTGAACTACCAATGAAACACTGCCATGGCGGCCACCTAAGTATGTATGCGTGGAACTTCACAGCGTACTGGCTGTCTGTAGATTTAAGCCTGATTAAGAAGCTGCCAGTTGGCCTGCCAATAGAGGTTGCCAGTGATGGGATACCACGGATAATACTGTATAAACGATTTTTACCAGTTACTGGAAACGCCAGTGAGCCAGTAGCCACTGGCGCGCCAGCAAAACAAATATTTTTGTTTTACTGGCGCGACACTTTCTCTAACCACGTTGTACAACAGCAAGTGCCAGTGATGTTCCAGCCAACCTACCAACTGGCGTGGCATCCTCTGGCAATGTCTAAACGAAACGTGTCAGTCAATTGGCATTCCAGTTGCCGAGTGCCAGTCAGCTTCCAGTCAACCCACCAGCTGGCATGGTTACCGCTGGTAACGTCTAAACCAAGCCTACCATCGAATGTTAACTAAGTCATACGTGCGTACATAGCCAGATGAGTTACTAGGGGTGCATCAGTAGTAGGAACGCGATGCTACGTCCATTCCTAGATTCATGGACCCACATATGTACATGTGAAATTCGCACCGGAAAAGAAAATAACAAATCTGAAAAGATTTTCCGATTACTATTTCGAAAATATCGATGTTGTGTAGGACCGATGGCCGGGGGATTAGCGACCCTAACTGCAGAATCAAAGATCGCGGGTTCGATTCCCGCCTGGGACAGATATTTGTGTGCATGAACATGTCTATTTGTTCCTTACCTGGGTGTAAAATATTATATTTATACATATACTTATTATAAAGAATATTTAAGTATGTAAGTATATCAGTTGTCTAGTAGCCCATAACACTAACTTTGGAATCAGATTGCGCTTCGTGTGACGTCCCCTGTATCTATACCCTATACTTATATACTTATTATACTTATATACTTATAATATTATAAAGCTGAAGAGTTTGTTTGTTTGTTTGTTTGTTTGTTTGTTTGTTTGAACGCGCAAATCTCAGGAACTACTGGTTCGAATCGAAAAATTCTTTTTGTGTTGGATAGTCTATTTATTGAGGAAGGCTATAGGCTATATGTACAAAATAATACTATCTGTCTGTCTGTCCGAGCAAATCTCCAAAACAGCTAAACCGATTTTGATGAAACTTTACAGATGTGGAAAGGAAGTAGTCAAAAATGACATACACTACTTTTTGTATGTCTGTATGTACGTCCATTTGTCTATTCCAGCTAATCTCTAAAACGGCTAAATCGATTTTAATGAAATTTCACGGGTGTGAAAAGGAGGTGGTCAAAAGTGACATACGCTACTTTTTGTCCGTCTGTCTGTCTGTACGTCTATGTCTCTATTCGAGCTAATCTCCAAAACAGCTGAATAGATTTTAATGAAACTTTGCAGACGTGAAAGAAGGTTGTGAAGAGTGACATTAGATACTTTTTGTGGCTGTCTGTCGTTTGTCCTCACTGATCTATCAGCGTAGATAAAGCCGAAACTACTAAATCTAGGAAGCCGAAATTTGGAATAGTGGTTTATTTCATAACGTGAGTATTAATTTTTTAAGAAAGGAATATTTTGAAATTTCAAATTTAAGGAGGGAGGGATGAAGGGGCTTCGTATGAGAGTCTTTGTTCTTTAAAGTTAGAAACATAAAAATTTTAATATAAAGAAATAATGACGTCTTTCAGGGTTTTTGGATATCAAGGGTGGGAAACGGGAGGTGAAAAGTATGGGAGTATCGGTTTTCTTAAAGGAGTGGGGAGAATGAAGATTGAAAGTTTGAATGGGTGTACCCAATATTAGTTTTAGCAAAAAGTACCTACGTATTAACCATTTCGAATGTTAATACTACCTAAAACAGGAATGTGTAATCTACGCAAGCGAAGCTGCAGGCGGTCGCTAGTTATTATTATAATTTTAATACATAGTTTCGGAATAATCGAGAAAAAACGGTTAAAACGGAAAAATACACTTGGCCTCTTTTTTAAGATATCAGTCATGCGAAACAAGCTTTTTTAAGTACAAATACTAGTAACACATGTGTACATGAAACGTAAATGTAGTATAATGAGCGCGCAGTAAGTGCCCCATAATTCATCCTTTTAGAGCCGTTTTAATAATTTCTACAATGTGTGCATCGCACCGCACGGCAGACATTTTTGTTCAACGCTGGGGGTGTGCGAACTCTAGGAATGGGTCGTATTTCGGGACCTGAGGGCCAAGTGTGAGTTTTTTACTATTAACTGTGTAGTTTGCGTTTTTTATAATTTGTATGGAAACTCGTACAGCACATCTAGCGGTCGTTTTAGGTAACTACGAGTTTCCATACAAATTACGGAAAACGCATACTACACAGTTAATAGTAAAAAAACTCGCACTTGGCCCTCGGTTCATGTAACACGGATGGAAGGTATGAGTTGCAGCAATTAATTTAGACATCCTACATAGCGCCATCTCCCCCAAAGGAAGCAAGTGTTATGCTTGTATTATGGGATACTAGACAATTGTATACCTATTTAAATATTCTTTGTAATATATACATACCTAGTTTTACACCCAGAGACGGAACAAATAGACATGTTCAGGCACACAAATTTTTGTCTCGGACGGGAATCGAACCCGCCAGCCACCCTTGGCTTCGCTTCATATAAATAATGACACATTTGTAAGGAAAACAAATGTCGCCGATTTCACAGCAATGAAACTATATCTGATTACACACTAACGTATAAGTAGAAATAACATAATAGTAAGAATAGAAAGAGCTCTATTCAACTGAAGTATTAGAACGTCATAAGCGGGAAATGCGGGGGGATGTATGCGGCGAAGTGTGGGAAGGGTCCTACATAATTTTCGATCATTTTTCCTTATTCAAATTAATATTATAATAATAATATTATACTATATAATGATCTCTAACCAGCGCTGCAGCAACTTATACCTATATACATGTGTACGTTTCGACTTAGCTTTCGGAATGCATGTAACTATTGCTCAATGAGATATGGTTTCGAGATAGAATCGGAAAGACACTGTTAAACCTAAGCGTTCAGGTTAATACAGGCACAGCTGATCGTATGTGAGCGCCACGCGTGCAACGCCTACACCACATGATGTAGCCTAATCCTTTCACGTTTCTGTGAGTAGATTTTTTCGTCGCAAAGATTTCGGGCACCGAGGTTTGAATTACTTCAATAGAGTAGTGCAGGCATAGTGCAAGCCGTTTAGTTCGAGAACCAAAACTTACATTTGAGCCTATTACAGACGAATTGTCGCTTTTGAGTCGTCGAGTTTAGCAACCGTGCGCTTTCTAGTCTGCTACATTCGAAGTGCGGTGGTTTCAGGTTTTCAAATAGATAGGTAATACATCAATGACCTATACAATTACTATACAACTATTATTTAAATAATCACTGACAGTATAATAAGCTTTCTTAATTGTCTTTCAGTGCTAACTTGATCTTGCTGAACATGGTCAATTTATTGCCAGAAATCTAGTTACGCATCATCATGACAACCGAGTGGAAGCGAGCCCGCTTCTTGCTTAGAAGTCGTTAAAATCCACCAACACGCATTGGAGCAGCGTGGTGGATTTAAAGATCCAATCACCCTTATCCCGAATTTTTTTTTTAAAACAAATACTAGGTAGGGCTAATTAGTTTTTATTACTTGTATTGAGATTAAGTTTACAACTTTTTCTATTTGTTGCATAGATGTTTTCTTACATACTTTAAATAAATTATCTTGAAAGCTTTTTCCAAATCACAAGAGGAAAATTAACAAAAAAAAAAACAAGGGGGCGATTTGAACAGTAACAAGTGTTCGCAACGCAAGTTCGCATTCGACCATCTGCGACGCTGTTGCGAATCGTCCCGCGGGGGACATTCTCTTATAAATCAAATGCACTGCAATTTTATATAAACTAACTATACTTCGTTTTTTCTACGTATCTTTTAAAATTGTAAAGTGAGCTGATCACAAATCGTAAATAGTAGTATTGTTTTTAGGGTTCTGTACTAAAAACAGAACCATTATGATTTCGACCTCTCACGTCTGTCTGTTCGTGTGTCACTTTAGTCATTTTAGTCGGAGATCATTGTCACTATATGGCGTGTTCGGCTGCACGTAGTCCAAACTTAAAGAGCTTACCAAACTTAACAATAATTTAAAAAAAAGTTGATAAAAAGGCCATTTGATAAAAAAATTACTGTTTAAACATGTTTTTCTCGGTGACCGTCAGATTGCTCCATCTGCTCACTTGAAACTTTTTCTGTTTGGACTACTGTCAGCCAAACACGGTGTATAGATAAGGAAGGTAAGTGTGGTATGAACCGCTGCTATACAGTAGTGTCGTCAAATCAGGAATTATTTTTTTGGGGTAGGTCGCAATACATGCAACAGCGCGACAGAACAAAATCTATTAACGAATGCACATAACGAGTGGGGTCTGTGAACTTATAGATAGGCCTTTAAAAATACAGTGATTACCAAATGACTTTTTTACCTAATTAATAGTTGTTGAGATATCCGCTCCTAAAGTACTGATAAGCTAAAAAGTGTGTCCCTTTGACCTTGACTGTGACATCAAAATCGAGTTTTCTAGATATTAAATACAATGTGCGCCAAAAAATAAATTTCCCTTGTCTACTAGAATTTGTAGTTGCTTTTAAGGGTCCGTACCTCAAAAAAGGAACTCTTATACGATCACTTAATTGTCCGTCTGTCTGTCTGTCTTTCTATCAAGACCCTTTTTCTCAGAATCGCGTGGAGGTGTCGAGTTTGAAATTAATGTCGAGTATAAAATTTATATCTAGTATTCAGGTCCCTTAGAGTTGTAAAAAAGTCCAACTTGTAAATCAACCCAATAAAAAATAGGGCCATTTATAGCACATTTCAGAAATACCACATTAAAAAAATATTTTTAATATTTTCAATATGAAATATACGTTTACGTGGTATATTAGCGGCCAGTAGCTATAATAAACACGTCAATATAGGTTTATACGTATAACTGTATAGAACCCTTAGGGCGCGAGGCCGACTCGCAGTTGGCCGGTTGTTTACTTAAACATTTTAAAAAGATGTGTTGAATTAGTTGGTAACACAGAATATAACTGAAATATTCAATTTCTTTAAATGCCAACAAATATAAATATACTTAACTAATTAATAAACTAAGTTGCGATCGAACTAATTATATATGTGTCCTCTTGTAAGAGTGAAGACAACTTTTGCTATAACAAATGTGGTCGACATTGGAGTTGAAATGCGGCTTTGAAGAGCCCTGCGCGTGCTCTATTACACAGGTCTGGCCTCAGAAACTCAGAACAATCCCGCCTTCCTGCCTTACCGCCGTGCCACCGTAAGGCTTCTATGAAATTGTTGCTGTGACGTTTTGTGACTAACTTCAGAGCACATAATATGGCAATTACTTATACCTTTCTACCAAAAAAAATATTTTTTCCGATGTACAAGATTTAGAGCTCTAATTCGAACCGGATATTTATTTAGAATTCTTATGAGTGGGCGAACTAGGTATACCCGTAAAACTTATAGTAGGTATAATTACCATAATTATACTTTTATCTAGCAAATTATGCACATTTCTACGATGAAAGTCGGTTAACTGGTAAAAATCACTTTTAATACTAGTTCTTGAATAGTACGCGTTTTTGTCAAGAGTATATATATATATCTCAAAGGGATATTTTGAGGACATTTTTTTCTGGGGTGAAAAACACCCTGCTGACTCATAACATTTTGATTTTTTGCATATATTCTAACAATTCAAAAGTTATAGAGCAATCCTCGATATAATGGATATTTTGAAGACAGTACGATATAACGGTTACTTTGAGGACATGTTCCAGAAATATTAGTTTAACATATGAATTGTATAAACAGTTATATGTCAAAAGTATACTTTGGACGCACAGTTTTAGGGTTCGTGCGGAGAAAAAAAAACCGCGTAATACTTTCGTTTCAATACTTCAATTCAACAATTCAAATTCAAATTAACAATTCAAAAGTCCTCAAAATATCCCTTTGACATATATACTATATACATAGGTATATACTTACATATATTTATCTATTTTATTGCATGTCACAAATCAGTATGTATATAAAATGTGAAGCCCTGCAAGGACATAGCAATTTTGACATTTCCATTTTTATGTCTATTGATTAATTAATTCTTTATACAATACTATTCTACAATATTACTATACAATACAATATTATTTCATTAATTCTCAATACTTTGAATTTAAATTGTTTAACTTGTTTTCCATTTAATTTAATGCTCCACTGCAGGGGATTAGACCTCCCTTCGAAATTAGGAAGCTTGGAACTTAATCCACCACGCCACTCCAGTGCGGGTTGGTGGATTTTAACCACTGCCATCTATTTGATGGCATTGATTGATACCATATAATGTATTACTTTTATTCACTGTTCTTTCGTCGGTATGTTTATGATCGTGATTCATATTCGTTAAAGTTGTTGTTTCTTGTTTCATCCGGAACTGATCCGCCAATACGGTCATCCGCCACCTGCATCCAAACGGTTTCCCGTTCCCAACACCTTTACCAATTCGTCTTCCACCTACCTGAATGGCGCCTAATATTCTATTGGCCGATTCGTGGTCTCAATTCGAGAACTTATCTGTATTTTTTCTGAGCTTTGAATGTAGCAGACCAGAAAGCGCACGTTTGCAAAACTTAACGACTTGAAGCGACTTTGTTAACTTCATTCACTTTATGTCGTGATAGCCCTAACGCAGCGAACCTGTTTCAAATCTATATGGCGATGCGACCGTGGTGCGAATCCGGGCGTGTACCAATGAGTTATTTCTGACTTAAGTACATTAACTATCACTGACTCCGTGCCTCGGAGAGCACGTTAAGCAGTCGGTCGCGGTTGCTGTCAACAAATGGCGGTCTTTACAATCCGCCAACCCGCATTGGAGCAGCGTGATGGACTTAAGCTCCAAGCTTCCTCATCTAGAGGGAAGGCGTAAGCCCCTGCAGTGGGGTACAAAAAGGGCTGATGGAATGGAAAAATTCACTTTATAACTTTTTTATCGGTATTCGCTTTTCATTCAGTAGTATGTAGTACTAGTTGTGACGAGTAATACACAAAGACCTAGACACAACATCTAGGTATCCAAATCGCGTGGACCATATGCGCGTCCCGCTTGTCTCATCATCAGGAAGGTCCTCATCTAATGGCTTAAATGTGATAACTTTGGTTCTCGAACTAAACGGCCAGCATAACTCCTCCATTCAACAAATTTATTTATTTAACTAGAACGATTGATTCGGAATGGTACACGACCATTTCTTCACCAGAAGTCTGGTTTCTGGAAGGTCAAAACGTGTGGTGACCCTGATTTGGCACCCAACGATTTCTATTTATTTTCAAGCGCGAAGAATGAATTACGTGGTCAATTTTTTTCGAGACGCGAAGAGGCCCTTGATGCGTTTAAAATGCACGTTTTGGATATACCCCAAATTGGGGTCAGAATTGAAAAAGTGCTATAAAAATTGGTTTCAACGTATGCAAAAGTGCACCTATCATAATGGGGAATATTTTGAAAAGCGATAAAACTATATTAAATGACAGACGTTTTTTTTTTGTTATTCCGGATTAATAAATAACAGCTCTGGTATGTTTTTGTCCGTTTATATAAATAGTAATGAAGCACGCCTTAAGTGTGCAGCTTTTAAGCAAATAACCCGCATAGATTTGTACTTGCAATATAACTATAAACCATAATATGTTATTTTGCATTTTTTCACGTACGGAGATATACATTTACACAGTGGTACAAAACGACCACGTGTCGTGGGAAATAAGTTTTAAGTTACTCGTATGTAACCAGTTTGTCAACGACTTCTCTTGTTTTATATTACTAAATATTTACACATGAAAAAGCTACGAAACTTTAAACTTTTACGTATATTATAATAAATATATCTCCGTAAATACTTATATATTAAATTATTAAAAAGACAAAAAACAACTTTAGTTTATTGTTCTGGCAAGAAAAAGTGTTGAAAAAATTATAGTGGTACACATAGAGATAACACCCCACATTTTGCGTTTTTCCTTGGAGAGTATATTATTATGAAACGGTACCTACAATTTCAATTTTAAGATAAACAGTGGTCAAAACAATAAAACATAGCCCTAACCCAGGCACCTAACACCGACCCACTTCGGAATCGGACAATTTAGTTTTCAAATAATAATATGTAATAATAATAAACTTGATTAAAAAAAAGTTTTTTTGTGTTATAATTAATTTTTAAAAGTTCATCTATCCAATCCAGTTAAATCTAATTAGTCGTATTTATCAGGTAATAAATAAATTAAGTCTACCAATTTAAAATATATTTTTCATTGGATATACATTTTTTTAATGCTTTATGTTATGTACCCCAAGAAAACCCTTTCCTATTTCGACAAATATTTCCATGTTAATATAATATTCATACTATACTCTAAAGGAAGTCGTCAGGTATGTCCGGGCCACACCTGCTCTACCTCAGGTGCCCGGAAATCTCTATTAGCTGACCCCGTATATGAGCAGGCTTAGCATAACACGTGCGACAAGGCTATTCGGACTGATATTACTATTTTGGTACAGTCGTCGGCGCAATAACGAAATTCACATGCTATGGTTATGCCGAATTTTAACACCAATAATCTTTGTAAGTTATATTATTTTTGATATTTTCATTTGGTATGATTTTTTATTTACCATCAAACGTTAAACTTTCTTTTCACTTTATAGACTATTAAAATTGTGACGTAGTGCTGTTTAAACGAAACTTTTAAATTCAATAGATGAAATACTGATATAACATGTAGGGTTTGTATTAACCTGTGGTCAGGAGCAAAGCAGTAAAAATAAAATTCAATATAAGTAACAGGTTACTTTAAAATTTAGGTACATAAATATGAGTTAATATTTATGTACTTTAAAATCTAAATAATGTGAATGTGATACTTAATACAACAAGCGAAGTAGCAAACAAAACTTAGGTTCCCACAAAACTAAGTACTAGTAAGCGTTGGGCAGGAAGAACATAAAACGATCGGAAATAAACATTAAACATTTTTAAACGCAGTGTACTGCTTGACTGTCAGTGAATACGTGTATATCGTGTACGCGACTTGCATCCGGTATCGCTATTTATTGTCTTTGCTCGATGCAATTTGTGAAACTTTAAAAAAAAAACATGCGGGCCAGATGGCTGTCGCTTTGATGTCGGACGATAAAAGTCTGCTGCAATTTGAGGTATTAATAAAAAAAAGTTTATTGTCATATAAAAGCTAATATTAAATGTAACACAGTAGACTTTGTCTATGGTCGTTCTCTACGTACTAATTACATTTTTGACTAACAAATATTGTAGATTTGAAGAAAATCTTGTGTCGTAATGGTTTTCTTGGTAAGTTTTTTTAAATGTAATTTTAAATGTACTTTACAATAAATAAAGTATTATAAAAACTAGAAACCTGTACATAAGAATTTGTAGTTTTTGTTCTTGACTACGTGATTTGCAAAGACAATGTTGATGACGTTCAGATCTACTTTTTCCTGGGAGCTTTTTATTATGGTACAATCAAAAGGTGTTTTTTGGACACGGATTATCTAATCGTATGTTCAGGGCAAAGTTCAGGGTTACTTTAGAAAGGGCTCTTGATATAGATTAGCTGTAAAAAATTGCTAAATGCTAATTTCAAATCACTTAAAGGTTAAATACTACAAATTATACTTAGCGATTTATCGCGGCTTCCTCATTTTAATTTTTTAAGGGCAAAGGAAAAACAAGTAATCAATCTTAACAATATCACAAAGAGTGCTCTATACATAAAATTGACACAAAAATGTCTCACACCGAAAGCAGTGCACAGCACTCTTCTTGTGTTAAAAAATTTGTCGTTGATCGCACTTCGTTGGTTTCGAGTCACGTGTAACTAAAAACTTCCCGAGTAGAGAAGAGACAGGCTGTGAGGTATTGTTTACACAACCGGCCCGCGTTCCGAGTTCAATGTCTGTTACGTAAATAACGCAATACGAGTAATGTGAGTCATGCGCGCGCAATGTCACAACGTCACTCAACTTATGGCCGTAGACTAAACAAAACAATAACAGAAGAAAAAAATATTACGCATAAACATATACAAACTCGTGTCGAATCGAACGTAAATAGATCGCTTTGTCGTGATCATAAGGAAAATTTGCGCCATTCCGGGTATTGTAGTTAGTAACTGTATTTCGAGTTTGGATACGTATTAACTGAGAGGTCGCGGGGCGGAAAAGTAAGTATATAGTACTAGTATTATTTTTATAATATAAGTACCTAATTGTGCACGGTACATTGAAAATGATTTAGACAATAGGTGTGCATGGAATTAACCATTCCCCAAATTTTCAACAAAAGTCCGTTATATTTTATTTCGAAAGAATAGGCAATTTTAAGAAACTAATTTGAATTTTTTCTTTTTGGATCGATATTCACGAAAGTGAAAATCATATAATTATATAATATAATGTTGAAAATTAATCTAATTCAGAAGTATTGGAGTTGCTTAAACATATAAAGTTGCTATTCAGTGAGATCAGAATAGCTTGTATCAGCTCGAATATAGGAAGAAGCAGGGAAGGGTGGGAGGGGAGACAAGTGCTATTTGGTAGCAGTTGGAAGGAAATTGCACAGTTCCTTAAGAAACCACGTCGAAGCAAAAATCCTATAACATAGCTATCGGAGGTGTGGACTCCGAGAATTTTTTTTAATCTGTATTTCCAGATTTTTGCCTGAGTTACTTAGGGTTATAGTAATACCATTCAGAACAAGTGGAGGAACAAAGTTTGGAGGTAAGTTTAGACCCGCCAATAACAATGGCTTAGGTCTTCGTGGGTTCACCTTCAATCTAGGTACCACACTACACTCTGATATTTGAGCTAAGTCCAAATTGATGCCTCCAAATGCCACCGATAATTCTCTTAAAGGAGATTGCGAGTAGATCTGCCAATCGTCTACATAAAGAAGTAGATTTGAAATAGAATTAATGGATAATGTGAACAATAGAAGAGCAAGGACACCATCTTGGGGTACACCTACAGTAGCGCTACAATATGCGAAAAATGTACCTTCAAGGCAAACACGTTGTCGGCGGCCCTATAGTTAACTACGAAACTAATCAATCACTGTCGGAAATATGTTAAGAGAGCGAAACGTGCAACGGAGGATATCCAAATCAACAATGTTGAACGCAATACTAAAGTCAAGTAGCGTGAGGACTGTTAAAATCCCCTTTTTCATACCTAATCTGGTACCATCCGTAAGACTAAAGTGGTGATGGCGCTGTGACCACGACGAAACTTAAATTGGAAAGAATTTAGGAACGGAAAGAAAGGAAAGGAAGGAGGAGGATTCTCAGAAAGGAAAGAATGCGGTGATTATGGATAAGGCGTTCGAGAACTCTGGATAGGAATGGCAATATAGAGATAGGAAAATACTCGGAAAAGGAAATGGGATTTGCCTTTTCGGGCAAGAGCGTGATTTGGGTATTTTTCCATGTGGATAGAAAGACTCCACAGAGTAGTTTTTTTTCTTTGGTGGTTGAGTTCACTAAGAAAGGAAGATGAAGTCGTGACATTAAAATGCACCGGCTGGGCATTGCCCATACTTAGCGACATGCTGAGTCAAGGAGATTAAAATGATATTCATGAGAAAATGAGAGAGTGAAGAATACAGTTAGGAAAATGATGAGTGGCACTTAAAGGAGGAATAGACAAGTATATGACTGAAAGAGAGAGTAGAGTGCGGAGCCACGAGAGTTATTGTTGAGGAGACAGGTACGGGAATCTCTCATAATTATAATTTGACTGTAAGAAAGAATTAGGCTTACAAGGATGTTTTCAAAATATTCAAAAACTCAATGTGCAAAAAGGATAATAATAAACACCTAGTAGGACCTTAGAATGGCGGGCATTTACTTTTGAGAAGAGAATCTCTCCCGCATTCGAGAAAGGTGGCTGAGGAGACATTTCAACAATGGAATGTACATAAATTTTAATATATTTTTCGGAAGAGCTAATAATTTTTGTTCCAGTTGTTACAATTATGCACACGCATTGTCATTTTCTACCCCAAAATTTTTAGTAATTCTGTACCTTCCAAATGCAAACTAAATGCGGAAATCCTGATGTGGAACGGTCACTTACCTGGAACAGAAACAAAGAAATTATTGTAATAAATTCACAACACACGAACGAAGGGTGCTTTCACAATAAGTACATAAATCATACAATACGCAACTGCATAGAAACTGGATTTTTTTATAAAATTTTATATTTTTGATTAAGGTTGTACACTAAGAATATATTGTAAATATAAAATTAGTTTTTTACCAGCTTTTACTCGCGGTTTCGGCCACATAGTTTATTTACACGGTTTTTAACACAATCTACACGAATACTAATGTATTATTCATTTTATCTGATAAACAAGTTTTTGCATTATGTGATCTAAACTGTGGAAACTTATTCTCGACTATATCTTAAAAATTATAAGTTATAAATGCATAGATAGCAAAATGATCAAGATGGAGCGTCTCATACTACGAAACGATTAAAAACATTAGCAAATTGTCAGGCTCAATGATTTTACAAACCATAAGTATGTCATTATCATTGTTTTAAATAAACATTTTGTTAAATTACGCATGAAATTCAATTTTAGAATATTTGTTTTCTTTTCACATGTAGATTCCATAAAATTCTATTTCAGAGTGAATCTGTGAATATTACAGAACACCAAGTGGCGTATAATTAGACTACGGCACATATTTCATTGGCTCACACTTTTGATATCACAACGCGGTATCTTTATGTACAGCCATGACTAACAGCGGGTTGCACCAAAAGAGATTAAGTCAACGTCATATCGCATAAAGTAAAAATTGACAGATATACTTCGATCAGAACCATAATGTCTTCCATGTCCGCATTTGATTGTACCAGACATGAAAGACATCATCGTTCTGATAAAAGTATAGCTATCAATTTTCACTTTATGCGAATACGTTTACGTTGTCTCTTTTGGTGGAACTCCCTATAAGGGTTATGAAACAAGTAGTTGTACTAGATGTTCGAGCTCTATTTTTTTATATATAGTTTTCTAGGTCACCAAAGGTACATTGATTTCATACAAACCAGTATTCCACACCGCTACAGATTTACCCCCTTTACCAGTCGGCTCTGGGACATGCAAACGCGCCATTAGGTACAGCCAATAAACTAATCACAGTGGTAGACAATTGAAAAACAACGTATCATATTATATTATACTTACATAGAGTATAGACATAGATATGAGCACGAATTAAGAATGCTGGCCAGCATTCTTGTGTACTTCGCATGCGTAGTGATTAATTTTGGATCTAGACAGTAAGAAGTGAGGTCGTGATAAATTAATAGCATGATCGGAGTAGTTCCTGCACCCCATAATCCATGAAGGCCAGCACTCTTATCTAGTGCATTAATTGTGATAGATAACGCAAGTTATCCTAATAAACTTGGTCCAAAGTTGATGCGATCTTAATCTAATGACCCAAAGTAAATTGTAAACACTCTTCAAAAGTAGTTAGTAAATTGAGGGGGATAGTTAGTAAAATACGTTACCTTTAATTTATCAAATGTGATGTGTAAGAACGCTGTGATTTAAAAGATGATGGACTGAAGTGGAAAAGGTATGTCGTAGCCGTGGTACGGTTAGAAATGAATGGATGTAGAAAGACAAAACAAATATATAGAGCGGATGTATGTGAAGGAAGAGTGGGTGAGGAGAGCGGCACTTAGAAGAGCCAAATTTTAAGAAGCATAAGAGATATTTAAGAAGCCAGTAACGAACGGTGACCTATGAAAATCGGCCAAACGCGAGTCGGACTTGCACACGAAGGGTTCCGTACCACAGTATAATATAAAAAATACGTTTTTTGTATGAAAACCTCCTTTGATTTTTAACTTTATTTTATTTTTCTTATTTGTTATTATACCAGCTATAGTAGTACATACTTCATTATTTCAAGTGTTAACAATGACCTAACAACCACCAGTCACCAAAAACATCGAAAAAAAAACACTTTTCTTGTATGGGAACCCCCTTTAGATTTTAATTTTATTTTGTTGTTATTTTTTTTTGACGGACAGAAAAGGCTAAGTAATAGGGTTTCCATTGGTACACTTAGGGTACGGAACCCTAAAAAGGTAAGTCTGCTGTGATGATCTAAGCGATAGATACCTATTGCGATGGTCTATTCTAATGTTTAGGTTTGTTTAGTACATAAACATTAGAGTAGACCACTGCAATATCAATGACAGGATGTCTACCGCCTAGATTAATCCGACCGGCTTCTCTTTCAAGTCACCCTTAGCCTATGGCCCAAGAACCGAAGATCTATAGTCTCTGCTTTCATCTCTGGGAAACAAATGTGAGGCTATGGTTGTATATGAATATGTAATTTACTTACAAAATATTGCACATTTGCCTAATCTATTTATTGTACATTGCGTCTGTGGTCTCCCTGTATGGTACATTTGATTGAACCAATCTATAAGCATCGATGTTCAAGGCAGTTTCGAGATCATATGTGGGAAAATGTTTGAGCGACTGGTTGTGCAACTTGTGCCGTTAGGCTGTATACCGGTTTCCAGTTATCCGGGTCTCGGTTCGATTCGCGTGTGACAGTTATCTTTTACTTGCAAGTGAAAAAAAGCTCAAGTGCGAATTGCAAATTGCGCATCTACGGTTTCGTAGTTTTTGAAATTCTGCGTTAACGCTTTCGATTTGTTGGCATATCGATCACACTGTTAATTCCAATTAATTTTGGTACAAATAGGTTTGAAATAATAATTATAATTTCAGTGATACCTCAGTGGAACCTAATTATAATAGATTTAAAATAAATTAATTGTGGAAATAAATATTTTAAAACTATTATAATGAGGTTCCACTGAGGTATTTCAGAAAAGCTGAAAATAGAATCAAAGACAGATATTAGAAGAGGATATAAATGTCACGTAGGCATGCCCTCAGATACGATCAAATGTGCTTATTCCGACCTAAACTTAGATATATGACATATTTTGTGTTTTATGTTAAATATAAAAATAATATAATAATACCTGTTACATCCCACACAACGTCATGTAAGCCCAAACTAAGCAAAAGCTTGTATTATGGGTACCAGACAACTGATATACATACTTAAATATTCTTTATAACATATACATATATAGATATTTTACGCCCAGACACGGAACAAATAAACAATTTCATGGACACAAATATTTGTCCCGGGCGGGAATCGAACCCGCGACACTTGGTTCGGCAGTTAGAATCTCTGACCACTCGGCCAATCGGTCGGTCAATTGTGAATTTTTACCCATATATGCTACATGAATTTCCTTGAATAGTTCTAAAACGTGAAATTTTTTATATTCATCATAATACAGAATTTCATTAATATTTTTTGCTTACTATTTTCGAGTTAGTGTCGAGAGGTCAACGCAAAAGTTACTTTCATGCTAATTACCTATATCATTTGTAAACAATAGTGGTTATACGAAGTTATTTCGTTGAAAGTGGGATCCTTAAAAGAAGATTTTTAAAAGAGCGAGGTGTTAAAATTTGATAAAAAAATTATTAATAAATTTCATTAACTAAGTATACGAGATTTAATATGATGAAGACCCCATCGCGTTTTTCTGTTTAAGTAAGTTTAAAAGCATAGAGTAATTGATCAAGTTCCCGGAGCTAGATCTATTTAATACCCGTCCAAATATTTTCAAAAATACCCTAAGCGAAGACTGGTTCAATGGTTCTCTTTTTGTTTAGATTACTTTTTGTTCTCTTTCTTAATTTTTCTTTTTTTTAATAATAACTTAGTCTGTATTTACAAACTAGCATTTTAGCTGTATATATGTGGAAACATTTAAATGGTGATTAGATTTAATTACTGTTATGTATAGTTATTTAAGCACTGTATGTTTACTACTGTATGTTTATTACCGAATAAAATAAAATAGAATAAAATGAAAAAAAAATAAGTAAATTAATTTGACATTAGCGTTTGATTTTGACATACTTCACAGTATCGAAGTGACATTACGCAATTTCGGGGGGTTGAAGACCGGCGCGGGGGATTTCACGAAGGTGCAGACCGGCGCGCGGGAACCTTGCGCACTGAAATTCAGACTAAATCTCGCTACCTTGCATGAGCTAGCTAGAGTATGAGTGGTTAGACGGTAAACGCAGAAGAGGCTTCTAATCAATTCTTACTTTTATGTTTAAAAAGCTTTTATGTTTTATAGAATTTCCAATTAGTGAACACGAAAGTTTTAATTCTCATCTTTTGGTGATATGATCAGGAAAAATGAGATGATCATATAAAACTCTTCAAGTCAGCACTACAATTTTCTATTGGAATCAAGGCTTGAACCAATTTTTTTATACTGTTTCCGAAAATGTAGACTATATATAATATACAACAAAAATATAGACTTTCATTTACAAATATATTATAATATATACTTTTTAATTTGTGTTTAATTTGGTATAACTTTTTATTTGTAATTTGTAAATATTTACCATAGTAATAACAATAATAATTAAAGCGTTTATTAGAGAAAATAATAACAGTAATATAAAATCCATATACACAATATAGAATATATCTCCATATTTCTTATTTATTTTAGCTTTGGTTTTTTACTGTTTAAAGCAGCGCAATAAGCTCAACTCGCCCAGATAACGTCATAGGGACAATTTTAAAGTCAGATGAATTTTCATAAATATTTGGAAAATCCGCAAAAAGGAAAAAAATGATATTTTGTGATGTTATTCTAGATCCTTTTAATTTAAATGACCATCAGCGCAACTTTAAAGTTTTAGTCCAAGCCCATTATGGTATGGAATACTACGTCAAGATATTTTCTTGTTTCATGGTACGTCTCCATGAAACAAGAAAATGTCTTGACGTCCAGATTGAAAAATTAATTCCATTCCATCAGCCCATTATACCCCACTGCAGGGGCTTAGGTCTCCGCCAAGGTGAGGGGGCTTGGAGCTTAAACCACCACGCTGCACCAGTGCGGGTTGGTAGATAACATAATAAGAATTAATTAAACAAACTAAAGAATCTTATAAATTCTAACATCAAGCTCGCATGGAAAATCAGTAACATATTTTAAATATATTCATTGTTGCTGTAAGTTGAAGTAAAAAAATAATTTGTATTGAATGTCATACAATATAAGTAACATTCATAACACCAAAACAGTCACATAAAACGACAAAGATCTAGATCTCCTCCTCATATAGAAATCGTAACATGTGTTATCATCCCTCTCATCCCTCAGGAGGGAAAAAGGCGAAAGGAGGGGGTCCAGCGATTGATCAGGGAGAGGTCACCGACCGCTCTCCCATACCGCGCCTAATTTGAATTCGCGGCGTATTATCGCGTCTCGTAATTGGATAACAATGAGGGCGCTGGCGCCTTTATCCCGTGACGTCACTGCACCCTACCAATAAAGCCCCCCCGTTCTGAAAAGCTGCTCCACGATTGGCCGATGCGCCATAACACTTCAATTTTGATTCGATTTTTAAATAACTGTCAAGGATTATTATACGCGCATGCGTGATGTAAGTTTTAGCGTTTCTATACATACCTACAATAACGGCAGGTGAAATGGATTAATTTTTGGAAATACTCTATTATTAAAAAATCTTATTTTCTTAAAATAAAATACCTCTATAAAGATTCTAAAAATTAAGATATGGTAGTCAATCGATTACATAAATCGCTCATAATAATGGTTCTAAATACAGAGAGAGCTACAAGACAAAACGTGGAAAACTGATCTTAATAAATCATGCACTAAATCCAATTAGAGAACCCGGTTATCAATGCCCGTTTAGAATGTAGCGCTATTTTATTATTAATCTTTTTAATATTCACGATATTATCGAAAAATCGATATATCAGCGGGCGGTATCGATTCAGGCATTAATTTTTTAAGAGTCGTCATTAGCCGTTGCGCAGGCGCGCCGCTAACATCGTTATATCGGGGTTGCAGCGCGATTCTATTTACCACGATTTAAAGCTCGCACACAGTGTCCGGCGTAACGTATAGTTACTGGCCGGGTACAAATTTAAAAAAAAAAGTATTAAAAATAATTAACTAATTTAAATTGATCAAAGCAGCTAGGCACCATAATAATATGTTTCTATTATAATGCGTAAACAGGTAAATGTTTTTTGGGAGTAATTTATGGGTTTTTTTTTTATTGACAAAAATGCAATAGGTATAATGAATTTGAAAAAAGTTCAAAGAAGATTAATAAGGTCACAAGTGAAACTTTTTAACACAGCGCAAAAAAATTGAATTTGAAATATTACCTAGTAACACAATTTCACCATTGACAAAACTGTGATGGTTCCTGTTTTTTTTTTTTTAATTACTTAGCTGCTAGACAGAAAATCTATTTTACTAAATAAAAAACCGACCAAGTGCGAGACCGACTCGCGCCCCGAGGTTTCCGTACTGTTATGGACAGTATTTATCGCTACTTACCGTCATCCTTTGCTTGTACTGTAAGACTTTCCTTCTTGCCAAATTTCATTTTTCTAGGTCAACGGGAAATACCCCTAGGTTTTGATTAACTTGCGAGTCTCAAAATATGTGGCATAAATGGCCGTATTTTTGTTTGCGTCGACTTAGAAGTTTGATTTTTTTACAGCTCCAAGGGACTGTCTGTAGACCTTAGTATTTGAAATCAATTTCAACTTGATACCATCACGCGTTACTGAGAAAAAGGGTCTTGATAGGTAGACAGACAGACATACAACGAAGTGATCCTATAAGGGTTATTTTTTATTCTGAAGTACGTACCCCAAAAAAAAAACGGAAACCTAATGTAGGTTTGTTGGCAGACATTTAAAAATTAATAATAAATGATATAAGCGCATACGCTCGCTAGTATGTGCTTGACTGACCGATTAGCCGAGTGGTTAGAGATCCTAACTGCGGAGTCAAGGGTCGTGGTTTCGATTCCCGCCCGGGACAAATATTTGTGTGCATGAATATGTCTATTTGTTTCGTGTCTGGATGTGAAATATCTATATATGTATATATTATAAAGCATATTTAAGTATACATATCAGTTGTCTAGTACCCTTAATACAAGCTTTGCTTAGTTTGGTATTAGATGGTGCTGTGTGGGAAGTCCCAGATATTATTATTAATATAGATAGCCCAAGATGGTCGTTGTGGAGATATAGTGGAGACGCCTGAGTCCAGTGGGTTGACATCTGGTAGTCGAGAAGAAGAAAAAATCGCTTTCAATATTATTATTTTAGCATGTAAAAATAGAAAAGACAATATTAGAAATTTCAGCATTTAGAACGAGGCGGTATGTCATAAAATGTGTATTAGCCCTTAAGGGGGTGGCACTGAGCATAAATCCCGCGATCGTAGGGGCCCGAGCTGTAAAAGATTCATTTATACCATGTTTTTGTTACGACCCAGCTGGGTATTGTTGTCGCGACTTTGCCTGCTCGTTGTTCTGGTAATACTAAACACACAGAATCTTCTAAGTGCAAGAATATTGTCATGACATGCATAGGATAGAAAACTGACTATCCGAACTCAATATTTTAGGCTCGTAAAGAATTCTTGGACACGGGTTTTCCAACTGACTATTCGAACTCAATATTTCTTGGACACGGGGTTTTCCAACTTTGTTCAGGTAAAGAATATCATACGTTTTTGGATGCATTTTAGAATCGAATTTTCGATTAGAGTTGCTAAGTCTATCTATCCTAAGAAAAGTTTTCATCATCAGTCGAACAATGGCTGACACCCATAGTAAAAAACAAAAAAATATGCGTCCGCCGAAATTTCCTATAACGCGGTTCCTATAACGTAATTATGATGACGCGTAGTTTTTCTTCCTCAGTTTCCTCGTATTTATGATGATCTCGATCATCAATCGCTCTATTCATGATTAACTATCATATTTTTTGAAGAACACTTTTCTCGGTATGTACGAGTATTGTATGTCTTTTAACCCAACAACTGTATTTGAATACAACATATCACGACCATGTACTAAGGAATCATGGTTTGAAAAAAGATTTGATTGTGTAATTTTTACGCATAATAAAAACTCTCGACTCTCTGTCACTATACAACCAATGAAGCACGGCAATGGCGGCCGGGTAAGTATGTGTGAGTGGAACTTCGTAATGTAGTGACTTCGTACTAACGGGTAGACTTATTATGGTATAAGTGTGTTCAAGTTGACGCGTGCGTACATAACAAGCTAACTTACTAGAGGTGCATCAGATAATACGTCTGGGTATTGTAGTTTTAGTTACGTGGGTAGTTGTTTTTCTTACTTGTTCCCATACACGCCGCCTATGACATCAAACTGCAATTTGACATCTAGCTACGTGTAGTACAAGAGTTATAAAAACTCCATGTTGAATGTCTAGCTCGAACTATATGGAACAATCAAAATGTGATTCACCGTCAGTACACTATGACCACAAAAAGCCCGAAGCTCTGAATCACTTTCCTTGGGTCGCAAAGTTGAATGCATGTTTTTTCGCTTACAATTTAGGTATTTTTAACCGACTTCAAAAAAGGAGGGGGTTCTCAATTCGACTGTATCTTTTTAAATGTTTGTTACCTCGGAACTTTCGACTGGGTGAACAGATTTTGATGATTTTTTTTTATTTGAAAGCTGGTGCTTTCCGTGTGGTCTCATTAAATTTTTAAAAAAAATCGTTAGACTTTAAATGCTTGTTACATTAACATGTGTTACTTTATTTATGTAGCTACGAATGTTTTTGTTTGTAATTCAGTTCGTATGTGAAAAGATAAATAAAGAACAAGATCACTAGATCACGTAAAGATGGCGATTTAGTCGAAATAGGAAAAACATGAAATAGTGTGGCGCGACATAGAGAACGATGGGAACTATCGGCGAAGGTTTTCACCGATAGAAGTTGCCTTTGTGAAAATAAACTAACACTACTAGTTTATTATAATATTTTAATTTGTAATTAATAATTTTACGTAGCATTAAGAAAAATAAACCTTATATATTTACTAAGAATATATGGAATAGTTTTGAAAGTTTTCTTGCGTTTAAAGTTCTTTCGAAATAATAAAAATAACACGGAGCGCGAATTTCTATACACCTCGCAATATCCCCTCGAAAGAAAGGGGATCGCGAATTTTTTCATATCCTCGATTAGATCCGCTCAGTTTACTTCAAATTATGTAGTTTAAAACGCAAGGGGTGCGGAACGACCGATATTTCCTACAGTTTATGTAAAATCAATACGGAATATATATATATATGTAGATATACATTTATTCGTTGTTTTGAATTTTCTAGTTTAAGCAAGTGAATTCCAATGAGCTAATTAAATTTAAAAAAAAATTGTATTTATTTTGAATGGAAATATATTAAGAATTTTATTAATGAATCAAATTCATTAAAAGTATGTTATTGAATCTATACTAATATTATAAAGCTGAAGAGTTTGTTTGTTTGTTTGTTTGTTTGTTTGAACGCGCAAATCTCAGGAACTACTGGTTCGAATTGAAAAATTATTTTTTTGTTGGATAGTCCATTTATCGAGGAAGGCTATAGGCTATACTACATCACGCTACGACCAATAGGAGTGGAGCATCAATGACAAATGTTGCAAAAACGGGAAAAATTATTCCTTTTGAGAGCTTCCGTCGCGCGCGCTGCATAAACGGTTAATGTTAAGCAAAAATCATGTATCACGGAATTGTTCCCCTTTAAATGTTCTAACTAAAAGTCTGCGACAGCATATGTGTATCTTTTAAGGTTAACTTACTATAACCTTTTTTATGACAATCAAATTTCTTCTAACATAATGTACGATTTGTGAAGATGTTTTTTAAACGTGATATTAATCCTTATCAAATTAAATACGTTAGTTGTCTTAAGCATTTCATGCATATTATAATTGCCCTTTACATCATACAATTTAAATTAATATCTTAACAGTTTTTATTGAAATTTAAAAACTATAGCGGGAGAAAATAAATTCGCTGTCTGCCTCTGTTCGTTAACTTTTTACTTGGATACGGTTTTTAGTAATATCTTATTTTCTTATTATCTTATAATCTATTAATCTATATAATAGAAATACTTATTATAAAGCTGAAGAGTTTGTTTGTTTGTTTGATTGATTGATTGATTGATTGATGGATTGATGGATTGTTTGATTGAATGATTGATTGGTTGGTTGATTGATTGATTGCTTTATTGTTTGATTGATTGGTTGGTTGATTGATTGGTTGGTTGATTGATTGATTGATTGATTTATTTATTGTTTGATTGATTGATTGATTGGTTGATTGATTGATTTGTTGATTGATTGATTGATTTATAGATTGATGGATTGATTGATTGCTGGATTGATTGATTGCTTGATGGATTGATTTGTTGATTGATTGATTGATTGTTTGATTTATGGATTGATTGATTGATTGACTGATTGCTTTATGGATTGATGGATTAATGGATTGACTGATTGATTGATTGATTGTTTATTTGTTTGTTTGTTGGTTCGTTTGTTCGTTCGTTCATTCGTTCTTTCGTTCGTTCGTTTGTTTGTTTAAACGCGCAAATCTCAGGAACTACTGGTTCAAATTGAAAAATTATTTTTGTGTTGGATAGTCCATTTATCGAGGAAGGCTATAGGCTATACTACATCACGCTACGACCAATAGGAGTGGAGCATCAATGAAAAATGTTGCAAAAACGGGAAAAATTATTCCTTTTGAGAGCTTCCGTCGCGCATGCTGATTGATTTGATGATTGATTAATTGATTGAATGATTTATTGATTTATTGATTAATTGGTTGTTTGTTTGTTTGTTTGTTGGTTGGTTGGTTGGTTGGTTCGTTCGTTCGTTCGTTTGAATTTGTTAATCTCTGAAACTACCAGTCGAATTTGAAAAATTCTTTTTGCCTTTGATAACCTGATTCTAGCGGAGAGTTATAGGCTATACACATGAAAACGAACTGTCTGTCTATTCGAGCAAATCGGCTTCAGCCAAAACGGCTTAACCGATTTTGATGAAACTTTACACATATAACAGGATGTAATCTTTTGACTACACCCTTTCCATATGTGACATACAGAACTTTTTGTATGTCTGTCTGTACGTCCATATGTCTAAACCTATTTAAATGAAACATCAATGAATATGAAAAGAAGGTCATTAAAACTAACAAATGTTGCTTTTTGTCCGTCTGTCTGTCTGTACGTGTATCTGTCTATTTGAGCTAATCTCCAAAACGGCTAAACAGATTTTAAGGAAACTTTGCAGACGGGAAAGAAGGTTGTCAAGATATTTGACATTAGCTACTTTTTGTCCGTCTGTTTGTCTGTACGTCTATTCAATTCAATTTTATCTATTCGAGCTAATTTCCAATACGGCTGAACAGATTTTAATGAAACTTTGCAGACGTGAAAGAAGGTTTTCAAGAGTGTCATAAGCTACTTTTTGTGTTTGTCTGTCTGTCGTTTGTCCTCACTGATCTAGCAACGTACAGCCGAAAGTACTAAGTCTAGGAAGCTTAAATTTGGAACATAAGTTTATTTTATAACGTGAGCACTATAAAGTTAAAAAAGGAATGGAGGGACTTAAATAATGACGTGTTTCAGGGTTTTTAGATTTTCACATTTTAAGAGTGGGAAACGGGAGATGAAAAATTGTATCGGTTTTTTAAAGGATGGAAGGGGAATGAAGATTGAAAGTTTGAATGGGTGTGACCAAAATTGGTTCCAGCAAAAAGTACGTATAAACCATCTCGAATGTTAATAGTACCTATAACAGGAATTTGTAGTCTACGCAAGCGAAGCTGCGGGCGGTCGCTAGTAGGTAGATAAAAAAAGAGTATATTATAGCTGGGAATATAGTTGTCAATTTGATTATATAATTTCTGGATAGACCTTAGCTATTATACAATGTCAACAGAAATGACAGGCCAACTTTTACATACTACACCTTGTTTCCACCAAGCATAATACACTGTATGCTACAGTGATACAGTATGGATCTGACAGTATAATACAGTGTATTATACTTGGTGGAAACAAGGTGTTATGTTTGTGACACATATTCTCGCTACGATGTACAAACTGTCTCTGCGTGCGTGAGTTATAACCGAACAGTTAGATGATATTTTATCTACGTTTTTGACGCTGACTCTCTATCCAAACATTTGTATAATCAAAGATTAACTAAAAAACTACTTAACTTATTTAAAAAATTCTTTCACCTATAGAAATACATTATCAACGATAGTACATTATGATGCAAGTACGGTATGCTGCATATTATAGTCGAGTGTATTTGACCGATGGCTGACCGATGACTATAATAGCCAGCTTACCGAGTACGAACGTCATACGTCATACAACATCATACGATGGCGCTGTGTGGGAAGTCCCATGTATTATTATTATTATATGACGTTTTTCAATATATTTGCGATTAAAATTAGGTAAATACTTCAAATGTAATAATGGCGGAAGCGGGCGCTTTTCACGGTTTACGCATGCGCATGCGTTACAAACAGAATGCTCGTTTGTGATTGGTGTAAAGTAAAAAGGCCTGGTACTGTAAAATACAACATTACAGTACAAGTTTCGATGTCATAAAGACCGTATTAATAGCACACGTAGGTATAAATAATGTACGACAAGTTTATAGTAAGTACTCATCATTACACACAAAAAAGACCGCGAGGCTATTATATTGTCTATTATAGTTAATTCACAGTTACCGCTTTTTGTTCAAAGCAGTTAATAAAAACACTGGTAGAATCGAAAGGTGAAGACATTCGTATCATATTAGTCCTTAGCCATCTAAATAGTTTCATATTCAAGGTTGACTATGTAAATTTCTCTTTAAATTAGATAAATAAGATAAAGGACTTTTCGGTTAGAAGTTACGAAGGGTATAAAAAATAAATGTTAAAAAGGAATTGTTGTTACCTTCTTTTTGTCCTAATAAAATACTAATTTATCTTTTTATCTATTTACCCGTGCGAAGCCAGGGCGGGTCGCTATATCTATATGTGTATTTTATTTTTAATCTCGATTAGTCTTCTATCGTATGAAAATCTTCGACTCGAGCTTATGTTTACTCTCTTCTTTAATTATTTTTAATTATAACATTAATTGACATTTACCTACTAAAGCTTAGAATTCGAACCAGGTGCGTCGGGAGTCAATTCAATATTTTCTGCCCCATCAGGTTACAATACAATGCTTTCGAAATAATTGCTAAGTATACAATAAATTCAAATTATTATACGTTTTTAGAAATACCTTTAAAAGGATCATAATTTTTTTTTTATCACGATCAGATTTTTAACGTCGATTGTTATTGATATTTCGAATCACAAATTTTATTCCAAAAAATAGTGATAAAAAAATAGGCAACAAACTATTTAATGAGAATTTTTAGGAAAACGCCAGAATGTTTGAAGCTTAGAATATTATTTTCGGTACTATATATTTTGGTACTTAGCGTTGTATAAGGTAAAGATGGGGTTTTATATCAATGAATTCATCTAAAAAAAAACCACTGACTAATTCATAGTTTTTTAAACCCAAAGCCAATATAACTGGCAATAAATATTTTAGCATTGCCACGTCAAAACTTTCTAATGATTAATGGTAAAGTTGTTTGTGTCACTTGTTTTTATTAAATAAATTATTTTTTAGACCTTTAGCCCTCCTTTTCAAGTTACTACGACAGACAGCCAAACAATAAAATTGAACCATAAACGTCCAGTTTTTTATATTTTTATGAATTAATTTCTGTACCTACTATCCCTATACCCTTTTCGGGGGACTTTTTTTGGAATTCAAATGTGATTGGCATACTTTTTTTGAACGGAACCCCAAACAGGACGAGCAATCTTAACCGACCGAAGCCGCAGGGATTTGCTAGTTTAATTATACGGACATAAAGTTATTTACGAAATACTACCTCCATTACATTAGATATAAGGTTTCCTATTCTCATCAGAAAAAAAAATCTCCCCCGGGCGGAACAACAAAAACCGCGCGTTTATTAGATAGATAGGACATCAAAACGTACCTGTCCACCGAGGCCGTATAGATAATGGTTGTGGAGGCATGGCGGGAGGGAGGTAGAGTTTAGTCTGGGAGCCAGTGATCACAAATGTTCGCGACTCTAGAAGTTGAATTCTTGATAAATGTTAAACATGAACATTGACTCAGATGTATGCGAGATGTTGTGTTAGATGAGGAGGAAAAAATTAACTGGTCTGAAATGAAAATTAACGAACAAGTGTCGGGAACGGTAAATGAATAAAGACAGGTGAAGGAATTGGGTATGTCAAGTTTTTTAAGGTGGAATCAGTCCACCTGGCCAGGTGGACTGATGACATAAAGCTCCGTATCGGGGTAATTGGATGCGAAAGGCAGAAGACCGTGTGTGGTGGTGAGCCTTAGAAGAGACCTATATCTTGCAGTGGAGAGACCCGGGCTGATGATGATGATGAAGTTCTTTAAAAGTACGAGTATTTTTAGAACAACTTTTAAATACGAGTACATTATGCAATTTTTAAGTACCTTTAAGTAATCACATTATTTTCATTACTCAGAGGATAATACAATTATTTTTAATTACTTTTAAAATTAACTAGTGATGACGTCACGAAGTAGGCTAAAGAGTATGTTTAGAAAAAAAAGTAAATCCTAAAAGAATATTACTTGACGCTTACATCTCGTTCTCTGAATCTCCTACAGTAAAGCTTTTCAGCTTACTTCGTGATGAACAGCTAAAATTTGAAAAAATTTAAAAAGTATCTAGCCCTTGGAATTCAAAAATATTGAAAATGATAACTTAAAAGCAGTAATAATTTAGAAGAAAAAAACGATAAAATTGTACATATTGAGTTATAGGCAATCGTGCGTGCGCCGCGCCATAATGCCTCCATGCCTGTGCCTAGCTGCTGACCACCTGGGCACTAGTTTAGAAAGCTTACTATTTTTGGTCACGGCCTCCAGGACTATTAGTTTCAGTTGTCGAGTGGACTCTCGAGATAGTGTGGTAAATGTACACTCTCCGGAGTGAATGTTATATAGGTCGGAAGAGCTGTACGCATAGGCGCGTATAAGATAGTGACGGTTTTAAGGTGCATTATGTTGATACGGGGGCCGGTTTAGAAACGAGGAGGGGGGTCTTATGACGGATCGGTGCGTAGACTGGCGCGCGGGCCTTTTTCATAGGTTTATGAACTACAAATTCAACAATATGCAGTAAGATAGATCGATAGAAATACAATCTATTTAAACTAATTATAATATCTGAAACAATGAAGTGTGTTTAAATAAGACATTGTTGGGTTTATTGTAAACGACTAATAAAAGAGTTATCCTTGAAACTAAAAAATACAATTTTTTTTTTGTTTAATTAAATGTAAACTTTTGTTTGAAAGCTTATAACTCGACAAATACTAAGGGGCCATCCATAAATTACGTCACATAAATTCAATTCAAAAAACTTCCTCTTCCAATTGTGACGTCACACAATCTGTCCTTCCAAACCAACTAGTTTCTAAATAAGAGTCACTAAACTTGTGACTCCTACCCATCCATTTAAACAGATGAAATTAATATATGAGGTGTGTATTGTATCATCACGTTGTTATTTTAGGAGCAAAATAAAATATGAAAAAGAAAAGAAACCTAGAACGCTATTCCAAAAAAAGGACCAGATGTAGGTACATGAAATTGTCTATCTTGAAAGCCATAAGAAATTTGCGTTATTATGTACATAGACAAAAGAAAAACTGTGTAGGTAGTAATTTTTTTAACGGAAACGTTTTTCGTGATTCCCGGTATAATTTAAGATGAACATTTGACAGCTTTAGACCAACTTTTTAGAGTATCTCAATATCTACACGACGACGCACAAATATCTAGTCTAACTATTTCCGTTGCGGAGTTATGACTAATTTTTTGATCGCGTGAAGTGTATTTCGAGATCTTTTTCAACCCCCCATCCCCGCTCGATGACGCAAATGTACTAACAGGTATAAAACATTCTATTATCAAAATATGTACATCACTCGGCGGTACTGATTCACAAGATATATCAAAGTTTATGACGACAACAAAAGCGTTTCATCGCTAATTCTGGCAGGACTTTAATATGAATGTGTTTTAAAAACGTTTTCACGTTAAAAAAGTAATAACTGTATTATATTTAAATAATAAATAAATAAATAAACTGAAGCTAGCTGAAAGGGATACGTAAGAAACTTTATTAAGCCGCCATTTTATCGAGAACTTCAAGAGATTTTCTCTTCTATGAAACACCATACACCCCAAATGCATTTACGGCGTGACGTCAAAGTCTATCTATACTATGTACCCTCGGAGTCTCGGGGCAACAATAAAGTATGTCAGTCCCCGACGCCTCGCACTAATCCGCAAAATAAACGAGGGTGGCATCGCTTGTCGGGCCGGTTTAGTTTTGATTTCAACCTCCCGCCTACTCCGACCGTGAGCCTGAACCACAGAACAATATCAGCGGTTAGAAATGTTATGTCGCTTTGAAACTTTTGGAAGTAACAGTCCGATTATCGCCTTACGCACACACAAATACGTCATTTTATGTGGGAAGTGCACCGCGGCAGCCGACGAGAAATAGGTACCTATCTACTGACGCTACGGGGACCTAAATTGTGTGAGAAGGCCTATTGTAGTCTAAACGGCTAGGCGTCAAGTGCTCGGTTGCACCAAATTTATACCTTCCTCTTAATATAAAAAAAATAAGTCTTAAATTTTTTTAGTAATTTTTTTCCAATAACCGATTAATAACATATCCCTGTGACGTCAACTGGACAGATGCTTACCAATTGCATTATCTTATACTAAATATGATCATAATATTTTTATTGATTCATGAGGATTACAATTTCATTTGACATAGTGACCTATCCTAATATTTTTTTAAATTTAGTTTTAGCTTTGGTTATTTACTGTGGAAAGCATGATAATAAGTTCAACCGCCCAGATAACGTTACAGGGACAATTTCAACGTCAGACGAATTTTCATAAATATCTGGGAAATTCGTAAAAAGAGAATATTGATGTTTTGAGAGGTTATTCGTTAGAAACCTTATTGCTTTTAATTTTAACAACCATCAGCGCAAAAGTTTGGTCCAAGCCCATAAATTCAGACGTAAATTAATGATTTACTTCATAACGTTTTGTACCTTCTAAACTTTCGACGATTTTAATAATGTTGATCTATTTTTTTTAACCGATAAACAAACTATAAATGTTTTTAAACTATTTGATATTTTCACGAAGATGCCCGTTGGTGTTCTAGATTGCGTCGAACTGTAATGGTGTTAGGGTTACACAAATATACTATCGAGTGTAAGGGAATGTCAATACATCGTAGACTGCGCAAGAAGGCTATTTAAAGTTGGTGCCTTATAATTCGGTCAAATTAGCAAGAAAAATAGTGGCCAGCTTGCCAAAATTCCAAGAGTTGAATTTCGGTAGAGAGCTTGGGTACACCATTACAAATAAAATAAAATAAAAATACAAGATCAAAGGTCAAAATTTCAGATTTTAGATTTTTCTCGTAAACGGTAAGTTCAAAAAAAAAAAGATAAAAATTGTAGATCATAAAACTATCTACTAAAATTGTCCTTACACTTTTTTTTCTAAAGAATCACCATTTCTAAGATATCGCAATTCGAAAAGTTTAAATAGTTACATTCTATATAATATGCAAGCATATGTCACGTATACAAAGTGAAATATAAACAATTAAAACATTTGGTAAAAAAACCGATGGCCGTCTTCTTTACTTTTAATATCGTTCAATAAAAAAATATAGAGAAATGACTACACAAACCTTTCCCGAAAAAACCAATAACTCTAGTCATCATTAACGGCCGCCGCACGCTCCGCTACGTCTCGGTCTCAAGATCTTAGGCTCGTCGTCACAAAGAAGGCAACCAAACGTTATAAAATAACACTGCAGATAAAATAATTTATTATGAAAATGTGACCTATATTTTTTATTTACGTAATGAAGTCTATTCGTGATACCTAACATCTAGAAAAATTTAGATGGGTGTTAAAATTTTTTGCTGTATCATAATCGGAAATTTAATATAAGTAAAAACTCTTGCCTCTTCATTCATAAATCGTATGACAATATTCGTTCATAAAGTTCTAATTCAAGACGTGATTGGTTAACGGTTTTCTTAAACACAACTGTACGGAACCATCAAGGAGTGAATCCTATTCCAACTTCATCGATTTTTTTTAATAAAAAGACTTCATAGCAACGGTCATATCGATCGGGGCTTGATGTAGAGCATCGAATGTCTCATACAAGCCTCTCCAAGCACACTTCAGTACAGGAAGGGAGCATTTGTGATGACAAATTAGATTTCGCTAGAATTTTTTTCTAGAAATATTTTCCTATCACAAAATATATCAGAAATATATTTCAATAGTTTAAGTGCGGGTATAAGCTAACATACGGTATTGCGCATTGTGTCACGTTAAATATTTGTTTAAAATCGAATGCGATATTAATATAATATTATTTTATATTTATTTATTTATGTTCTGTCGCAAAGTATTGTCTGTTTGTTTGTTGGTAACTTTGTAATTCAAGAACCATTATTCGACCCTCATGCCAGTTTGATGTGGATTGCTACTAAGTATTAGCTTCTAAGACCAAAATAGAATTTTTTGTTTTTGTGAAATTAACGCATTTTCAGCGCTATTCAAGGTGTTATCGGTTGCGTTTAGCATGTAATCAGTAACTTTGTGTAAACGTTTAGGTATTGATTTTCGTCCATATGATGTCGGTGCATGTCATGAAATTGAAAATTTAGACATTTATTAAAATCAATAATAAATAAGTTTGTCATCTGAATGAAAAGAAAACGCTAATAAATGTGTGTTTTCCTATTGAACTTTTATGAACTTATATGTATTAATTTGGCAGAAACTAAGAAACTACATATTGTATAAATACAATTTTTTGAATAAATATACTTGTTTGGCATAAAAGTACGAATTGACTAGAAGCCATCTTCTGCGTTTACCGTCTAACCATTCATACTCTAGCTAGCTTGTGTAAGATAGCGAGTTTTAGTCCGAGTTTCAGTGCGCAAGGTCCCCGCGCGCCGGTCTTCAACCTCGAGAAATCCTCGCGCGCCAGCCTTCAACCCCGCAAAATTGCGTTGTGTCATTTCTATACTGTGAAGTGACATTTATGACTCAATTAAAACCAAACGCTGCTGTCAAATTAATTTACTCTATGATGTTTAGTATGGCGCACAGTGGGCTGAACATTGTCTTTCGAAGACATAGACATCGAAATTTTGAAATTTTGGTTTTTATCTGGAAATAGCTTCTATCTACCGGTATCAAATTGACAATAAAATAAATAATAAGTTAATTAAATATGTCCCTGATAAACCAGATCCTTTCATGTGTAAATAGCCACTGCCAGGAATAAAAATTGTAAATTAAACAATATGAAAACTTACCATATATTTACGATTTAAAAAATCTACCGTTATACATTATATTAGTGTGAAAGTCTGAAAGACCGCTATATTAGTCTGAAAGAATATTACTGTTTTTATTGCAGTTCCAGAGATATACAGAGTTTTCATGTAAACCCTATACAATTTTTTTGTAACTTATAAGTCAATTCGGTCTTCGAACGACTGTTTTCAGAGCTCTGTGTGGCGGACCGTACATTTTTTTTACAGATAGCCTATTCAGAATCCATCGAAGCCAATCTATTTATGTGCAAATATCTACAGTTTTTTTTTGACGTTTTTGCTAATGTTGTCTTAAAGTTTTACTTTTTGTGTCATTATTTAGTTAGTAAAGAAATAAATTACATTCACATTACATTTATTGTAATTTAATTTATTTTTAATTAGTTAACAAGGTTTTTAACATACACTATAAACATGTAACGGTTCTGGATTTTTAAAAATAATTTTATAAATTTTAGGCAATATCTTTTGTATGGGTATACTACTAGGAGCACAAAAGTAAGAAGAGAAGCAAGGGAGAAGTTAGAATTATAATAATTTAAAATATAGAAACGTCTACACTAGAATTTTAGGTACTTGTGTAGGTAGAGTCGAAATGTGGATATTAATATACGACTGGTGGGTTTGGAAGCTATTGTGAAAGACTACTTTTTCTTTATAAATGAATAATGCGCTTAATAGGGTAGTTAACTATTTTTTTTAAAAATATTTTATATCAAAGGGTTTTTTAAATATAATTTAACAGTGAAATAATTTGAAACAAAAAAATATTAATAACAAAACTTATGAACTCATGCACCGTGCGAGGCGGCGCCCTTACGGCACCGCCCGTCAAAGGCAGCTACGCACCGAAGCATCCTCAATGCGTCAGGTCCACGTTCAGTTAATACCCAATACGTTCTGCGGGGTGTAGGTTGAGGATGTCGTTTAGCCGGTCAGGCTGCACCATCTGTGTTGTCCCAACCCGGCACTATCGGGTGCGCAGTTGTCTGTATGCAGAAAGATTCGTCCCTCACAAAAAAAAAACACCGTACGGCGTACTGGCCTGTGACTTTAGCTTATAAGTTTCATATATACTCTTCAACCGAATATACTTTCGTTTACGAATTTTGATATCTTATAACGTGCATTTTTATATTTTATTTGATAAATATATTTTCAATATTACTCAAATACCGAACTCTCACGTAGGCCTTATGCCGTATATTTTTTAAATCGTTTACTTCCATTCCCACAAACAAAAAAAAAATAGGGGAATTTTTCTTGAGACTTCTTGAAATTCAATTCCGTACGTAAATCGTACATTGTGTTCCGAATTGGCACAGTGTGTGTGTAATGGCATATCGACCGGTAGACGACCCCCTACGTCTTAGTACTTACTCGTTTGAGGGGACACTTAAATTTTAGTCGAGCAAGTAGGCAAAGACATCTACGGCTCTACGCCATGGTCGTATAGAGATAATAGGTTACGATAATTTTCACATACACACGGACAAAAACACACACGATGTAAAATCGTGACATAAGTAAAATTTATAATTAATCCAGTGAAAATCAAAATTGTTTTTTCTTTAACTGCGTGGTGCCTACTTGCTTCTTGCCGAATTTCATGATTCTAAGTCAACGGGAGTACCCTATTGTATAGGTTACACAGACAAGTCAACCTTATAGACCACGCTTTGACAGGGAGTAGCATTCGCCAAGGCTATGTAGTGACACTACATAACTACGTCTCTAGTGAGCCGTCAGTTGGAAGCACGTCGGAAGCCATTAAATTGTCAATTTTGACCGAGCCAATGAAAACTAGCCGACTTTTTGGCGATTCCGTTTTCGTACTGACGTTTATTAAAGGTGGTCTAAAGGTTGACTGGTCTGTGATAGGTTATGACAAGTGACGTTGCGAGTGTTCAAATATGTCCCATAAAAGGACCTTATGATTGCGTTAATTTAGAAGTTCGGATTTTTGACATCTTCAAGGGTTCTTAGACTCTAACATTTGGTATTAATTGAACTTCATAACTATACCTGTTCCTGTGAATAAGGATCTTGACAAACGGACAACAAAGTTGTTCTATAAGGGTTTTATTAATAGGGTTCCGTATCCAAAGGGTCCACGGAAACCCTATTACTAAGGCTCCGCTGTCCCTCTGCCCGTGCCCGTCTGTTACAGGATTGTATCGACTGAACCGTTGTAAGTAGACACTTAAAATTTTCACAAATTGTATATTATTATGGCCGCCATTGCAACAAATAATTAAAATAAAATAATGTTAAAAATTAAAGGGGGTCCCCATAAAAGAAAATACGTTTTCTTTAGCGTTTTTGGTAATTGTGAGATCTTCGCTTACAATTGAAATTTTCATGATGTATGTACTATCATGGCCCCTATACCATAACAACAAATAATAAACCCAAATATATTTTAACTAAACTAAGTCTAAGAAATACTTCAGAATTAGACAGCAAGTTTACGATACTAAATCGACGACTAACTTAATATCGATTCTTCAAATATGTAGTTATACAAAACTCAGGTTAATTGCTGTAATTAAATATACGTGTTCATATAAAGTTTGTAGAAACCCGTAATATAATCGACCTTCGGATAGTCTCTGGAGTCCAGAAGGACGGGACTACCAGAGACTACCATCATTCAAGTCGTTAAGGTAATCTGATTATGATGAAATTCTCGATTGATGTATACCTACTGTATATTATAATTTGAAGTGATAGTTGAAGTTTATGGCTCCATATTCTTTAATGTCTTGATATGTTAATTTGAATAAAAATCCAGCTTAAGTACGATAAAATGTCGCCTAGATAAACTAAATTGCGTTAATAAACCTGCATACGTCTTTACATTTAACATAACAAAAGCTTTGATTATTTACATTTCTAGGTGGAGCCAAAGAAAAAATAGGGTAATATACTCTCGCCGCGCCATACTAAACAGGCACTAACAATACTATCTCTCTGCGTGTCAATTATAACCTAACTGTTAGGTGATATTTTTAGCATGACGCTTAATTCGATCTTAACATATATATATTCAAAGATTAAATTCAGTACGATAGTTTATTTTACGAAAAATGTCATTGAAATAACCTAGAAATAACCATTAGAAACGTCACTTCGACTTCTGTAATATACTTATTTAAAAGAAATTATATTAAGTTAATTTATATTAAGTAAGTATATTCTTGATCAATTATTTTTTTTAAATAGAGTACATATCCACTAAAATCGTTTAAAAGGAATAGCACGCCAGCCTTGACTGTCACTACACAGGCTTGCACACAGGTGACACCATAGATATCACAAATTTCACCAATGCAGGAAGACGTTTACAGTTTACAAATAGTAAATATTTGACATTAAGTCGACCACTAATGCAATATAGTTTATCGGATAATATTCATTTATGGTCTTTCGTGCAAAGAACCAAAAAAATGCCCTGTTTAGGTTCGACTGTGTCGTCTAAGACGGCCTTAAAACTCATGTAAGGGCTGGCGGTTGGATTAAACGTGACTAAGTATGATCGTGTGTAGGGGTGACTAAGGGTGGGGGTTGTGTGATGTTTCACGATGCGTCACATCACCTAGTAAACATTACAAGAAAAACTTCCTTTACTCTTTACGATGCAAACTCAAATAAGTCATAGTTTTAGTCACAGACATAATAAAAACTTTAGTCACTTAACAACCATTGAAGCGCTACAGTGGCGGTAAGTAAATCTAAGTGGAACTTTGTAGCGTACTGGCGGTCAGTCATATATTAATGATTTAATTTGGAGAAGGGGCTCTCTTTTGCATTAGAAGAGGCCTTGAATAACAAATTGTGACAGCGGAAAAAGAGGTAAAAGTAGTCGAATTTAGTTTGATGCATATTTCTTTTTCTGTCATTGGAAATGACTTTCATTTCGTTGGAGTATAGGGGGTCATTTGGGAGTTTTGTGAAACAGGCAAATTGCACGAAGAGTTTTTGAGATATCGGGATGAACTTGGTGTCAAAAGACGCAGCTCGGCGAGCTCTACAAGATGACAGAAGACAATTTGGAAAAAGTTTAAAAACAAGAAAAATATCGGTAAAAAACGAAAAAAAATAGCATTTTTTTTTCCCCGATTTTCATTTTGGGAGCCCGATACCTCGAGAGCTAGGTTCGAATAAGAAAAAAATAAAAAAAACGGCTCGGGCTAATTAGACGGGGAATCGATTTAGACTAAAATTATTAGAATCCGACAACCGGAAGTAGTGGTTAAGGGTGCCCTTAAGTGGAAGTCGGATATGCCTCGGTGTTACATTTCGTACTAATTCGGTTTGTTCGATCGAAATGTCGTATAGAATATTTTATTTCGAAGTTTTAAGCGTATTCAGATACAGTTGGTATTTTTTTGCGAAAAAAATTTATTTCGAACAACATTATCCAAAATATGTGTTTTTACTTTATTCCGTTAGGTTCATTTCCAATGTCGTAAGAAGTTCGTGCGAAAGCAGGAGATCCGTTGATTTTTTTTATTGTTTTGGGTGCTGACACGCCAAAATTAATTTTTCGCATAGTTGTAATTTTAATATAACGGCGACCAATTTATTAAGAGTCGTATTAAAAAATCGCACTAGGTCCATACGACAACGCGCGATCTGCCGGCCGAAATGTTTCGTCGTAAATAAAAAATACTAAATCGAATTCGTTTGGGAGCTGTGAGGCGACACACAGACATACACGTCAAATTTATAACATCCCTCTTTTTTGCGTCGGGGTCAAAAATCCGTTGAAAGTGCACCAAATATGAAAAAATTGTGAAACGACTCTTGACCCTTTGAATCGAATCTTCTATCGAAACCTAATAAGAAGAGTTGGATTATATTGTTAGATATACTAGGTTTTTTTATTTAAATACCTACTGGAGCGGGCTTAATCAAATTGTGAACAGGAAACGTCTTGCCTAATATAGTCTCAAACACAGAGGTCGCAAAAATATTTCGCAGTCCACAGTTTTTCAATTTACCTACGTATTAAACTAGAATGACTACACTTTCGATCGAAAATATTACTGGATGCCCTAGCCCGTAATTAACTGCAACAGTATGAACCACAGTGTTTTTTAACTTCATTGAGCATCGGTAAGACGTAAGAGTTGACAACGAAACCAAGCTCAAAAGAAATAAACGAATGGTCAGTGTAAAGGTGACGTGCAGTTCTTATGAGCACTGTACGACGATAAAGCGTGAGAAGCAACGTTTTTGAGTCTGATATACCTCAATAATTAAAAACAAAGTATTTGGTGACTTACGGAATGAAACGTGGTCCCTTAAAGTATTGAACTAGTTGTCAAGCTCAGGGAAGTGCTGTGGGAAGTTATATGTTTGGAGTTTTTCTTCGATATTATTATTCGTAATGAAGAAATGAGCAGAACTGAAGTAACCGACAAGTTCACACTATTAAGTTGAAGTGGCAATAGGCAGGCCACATCGCAGAACCGATAACCGCTCGGGAAGACAAGTAGATGGCGAGACGGCCGTTCACTAGGTGGACTGACTACCCTTAGGCGTATTACGTATCCTATTGTTATTATCGACATGTAGATAAATGTCGATCAATCGCTGCAAACTTCGGTACTATGAAAGTGCTATCAAAGCCGTTGTATACAGTCTGCTGCACGGCCCAAAATCGTATGGTGTGGAGATCGAGGGGGGAGTCCGGACGTCCGGCGGCTGAGAAAGTGCTGACGAACGTGGAAAAAACTCGTTGTGCGTGGGTATCATTCACTGACCGCCCACATAGAACCGGGACATACAACAATGTGATATTCACTTATGTAGTTGGCTTGCTCATGATCTAATTAACAAATTAATAAAGGAATACCTTTTGAATGAAATGCGGTTACCGATAAAAAAATTTAAAGTTGAAAGCCCCCTAAATACGATGGGAGGCCTAAGCCCCGATAGTAGGGCATATTAATGGGCTGATTGTACGTTAAAGTTGACTTTAGTAAGCGTGCGCTCTTACATTCAAAGTTCGGTGGGCTGTACTCTGGTAAATAAACGCAGCGATGAAGTACCTTGAATACGTGTACCGTTTCAAAAATCCGGTCGATGGTGGAATGACATGTCGATGGTCGAGAGTACGGATTTTCGAAATGGCGCGTAATGGGTGCCTACTTCAGCGCTGCACACTGCGTTTATTTACCAGAGTACGGCCCACCGACCTTTGCATGGAGCAAACTAGAAGACGCACTCTTGCTAAACTCAACGACTGAAAGCCGTTTTTATATCGGGATCCGCATTACATTCAATGATATATAGCTATCTCTAGACACAACACAACCGATATCGTGGGCCGTACGTGCGTTCCACCCGTCCCCCTTCCTCACCCTATGGCTAATAATACATGGGACATAATAATACCAGGAACAGCGCCATCTAGTTCCAAAGTAAGCAAGTATTATGCTTGTGTTATGAGTTACTAGACAACTGATGTGCATATTTAAATATATATTTTTTTATAATACTTATACTATATATATATTTTACACCCAGACATGGAACAAATAGACATATTCACGCACATATATACACTGGGCGCGATTCGAACCCGCGACCCTTGGCTCCGTAGTTAGGATTTCTAACCATCCGGCCAATCGGTCAGTCACTAAACGGCCAGTATTAATCCTCTATTGAACTGATTTAAACCTCGGTGGTACGACCGCGGGTCGTAGGTACTGAAAGCATACTGAAAGTCGAAAAATAAAAAAGCGAAGCTATTGTATATAAATTGGTCACAAAATACTAGACAAAGCGTAATTGTAATGTCGCGTCGTCGCATCTCACACCTGAGTACATAATACTTGTCTTTAGCTTGTACACCCTGTTCGTTTTTGAAGTTTAAAGTTCAAACCCTTATATTTATCATGCAAACGGGTTAGTGTACTATTCTAAGTTTTAAATAATTTTGCTTTTCCAACCAAACCAATTTTTTTTTGCTTGCTGAGAATTAAAGTTTTTTTTAATGTACTTATCGTAAGCATAGGACCCACAGACCAGTCAACCTATAGACCACGCTTTAATAAACGTCAGTACGAAAACGAAATCGCCAAAAAGTGGCGGGGTGCGGGGAGAGGTCGGCTAGTTTTCATTGGCTCGTTCAAAATTGACAATTTAATGGCTTCCGACGTGCTTCCAACTGACGGCTCACAAGAGACGTAGTTATGTAGTGCCACTACATAGCCTTGGCGAATGCTACTCCCTGTCAAAACGTGGTCTATAAGGCTGACTTGTCTGTGATAGGACCCCATGTCCACTTTTATAAAAAAATTCTAGCACTATTTAAATCCGTGAAGTACATTAATATGTTCCAAACTGTTGATCAATAACGTCTGTTTCTCTTTCTTTATCTCAGAACACACTTGTACATATTTTAGTGTAGAACTTGAAATCTGAATCTAATCAGTCTCCGGACGGCATCTCGAGTGGGCTCACAAATTGAAACGTGTTCTCCCATTTAGGGACCGGCCAAACGGCGCAGGCATCCGGAAACATGGCGCCAAATCGACATACCGACTCGTCCAAATAACTAGCCCCGTGTCACTCAAGACTGCGTGCTATAGGTTTCATATTTCAGAGTGTATGATCCATAGAAATGACGAAGCACGTACAATCGCGTCTATACGGGAATAAAAGAACGATGGAGCGGTTCTAATACCGATCGATATCTTAGGATTTAGAAAAGTTATTTAAAAATAGCAAACAACATCGAACGACAAACAACTCGCGTTTGCATTATTTAGGGTTTCACACAAATCATAACTTCATCGAAATGTAGTGGATGCTATGCCATGCCATCAGCCCATTATACTCACTGCAGGGTCTTAGACCTCCCCCCAGTGAGGTGGCTTGGAGCTTAAATCCACCACGCTGCTCCGATGCGGGTTGGCGGATTGTAACGACCGCCATCTATTGACAGCACCCCGGACCGACTGCTTAACGTGCTCTCCGAGGTACGGAATAAGTGATAGTTATGATGTAGTTAAGTCTGAAAAACTCATTGGCACACGCCCGGATTCGAACCATGGCCACACGACTCTGTAAATTGAAACAGGTTCGCTGCGCTCGGGCTATCAAGAAATCTAGTGTATATATTTTCTCTCCCCTCTTTTTCTTTATAACATCCTCTTTCCCTCTCTTGTCAACCAAATGGCATTTGTTTTATAAAAAGAGATAAATAAAACTAATATATTTAGAAATACTTAATGTGTTTATATACCAATACTAATTAGCACTCTGAACTCAACGGGAATGACTGGGGACGACCGAGTTTTGAATTATTTCAATAGAGGAGTAATGCTGGCGTTTAGTTCGAGAACCAAGACCATCACACATAGAAGTAGCTATAAATACGTTACGTACGGAACCCTCACGCAGCGATTCCACCTCACACTTGTCTGATTTTTTTTTATTAAATAAACAGTACGATACGTATGGCCATATATGTCTTGGGCTATACTACAATAGAAAGTATCAATGAAAGAAAATTTTATAACACATTTTGCAAAACCTGTTGAACGTTTTAGCGAATTTCGCTTTTTCCTCAACGTCTCTTTGGGTTTTGCAGTTCAAGAGTAAAACCACTGCCAGCGATTTGGACAAAATAACTTTACTAACAATAGAAAAGAAAACGACGGTAAATGAAAAAAAAATCGTAATTTACTATATTTGTCTTTCGGCGTCGATTTCTGTCAACAGCCATAAATACAAACTAGATACAAAAAATAATGTCTAGATAGAAAGTCGGCGTTAAAAAACTTAGATAAAAATATCACCTAAACGTTCGGTTATAATTCACGCACACAGAAACTGTTTGTACATGGTTAGTATGGCGTAGCGAGACTGTGTATGTGGTCCGTTGAGTCACACACACAAGTACGTAAGTAAAAGTTGGCCTGTAATTTTTGGTGACATTGTATTACAAAGGGTCCATCCAGATATTATACAATCAAAAGTTTAAGCCTTCCGTTTTTTGATCTTACCAAATAAAGACTTCTAACGCGTGTCTGTACATAATTACACATACTTTTATTTTTTAATTTCGTATACTAAGCAAGAAGGACATCATTTTACTAAATGCAGTGGGCATGATATTGTAATAGTAGATTGTTACACAAGGGGTGAAAGGGACCTATTTAGGCACGAATAGTTCGAGTGCCTAAATAAGTCTTTCACCCGAGGTAAACATACTGCTTTTCATTACGAATATGAGGAAAGTAGAAAAAACGCGTTAAATCCATATAAATCGAATGAACTCATTTTAGACTAATATCTGTATATGTAAATAATCAGCAGTTGCCATAGCAACTGAAGATCGAATTGCCGCTTTTTCGCATTTTCATTTTTCTTTTACTGTGGCATTCTACCAGCCAGTACTTTTTATCATTGATCATTGTTAATTTTTAGCTCAAATCTATGTAAACTAAATAATAATTTAGTTAAAAGTAAATTAAAAGTATAAAGTCATATTACAAAATTGTTGATAAAGTTTTTTTTTATTAGAATTTTACGCCGTGATTCAACAGAGTTCTTGTATAAAAGATGGGACATCGCTTGCATATCAGGGAAAATCGTTTCCCAGGGGCGAAAAGTACTACTTTCATCCCTCTGATCAGGTAACTTCAAGCGTACTTTCCGAGTATGAGTAATAAAACGAAAACATTGGCGGGGCACTGGTCTTTAATGCTTTCGAAAACGAAGAAAATGTCTGAACGTAACAATGAGATCATCAAAATCAACTTGGCAATCGGTCCATGACGATCTTTACAATAGCAGGAGATTTATATCAACCCTAATTAACTAATGACAGCAGCGCTCCAAAAATCATTCTCCCTTGACCTGGTATCACCGTTAATCGTAAAAAAATTCAAACCTAAGCCAAATTTGAGTAATATTAGCTTTTATTTTATTTAATGGATCCTGTTGGAACATAACTAATCAATTCCTCATGGAACCACAGTTCCGAAGGTCTAGGTGGAACGGAATGTATCACTAAATACCATTAGAGGTTTTAGATGGAATAAAATATTTGTGGCTCCAAGTCACACAGGCAAGAAGTACTAGTGGAAACTGCCAAATCTAGCTCAGCTTTTAATTAAGGACAGGTGACCTTCTCATGCGACCTGCCGAGAGAAGCCCGAGTCGCATCGGTTGAAATAGCAATAGTTCACTGAGAGAAATCCTTCGTACAGACGAACGTTTATTTCAGAAATATTCACTCAACGTATACTTTAGACTTAAATACGTACAATATAACATTAATACAGACACATCAAAAGTACACCGACAGACTTGTCCTGCAGCTGCATGGTGTAATATAAATCAAGTAATACCACGATTTAAGTATACAATATCCTTTTTTCATGCTGAAATTTTTCTCGGTGTTTGAAAGAATTTCGACGTCTTCCAGAAAAAAAAAAACTGTTTTTGATGAAACTGACTCATATCTGAACCACAGTATCGCTACGCTACCATAATTTTTTCTGTGAAAATGTTTTTCTTGATCCCAGGTATAAATTGAGAGAAACACTTGACTTACTTTTTAGAGCACCTCAATATCTACGGGACAACGCACAAATATTTTGTCTAATACTTTCCGTTGCGGAGTTATTACTAAATCTTTGGTCGCATGGAGTGTATTTCGAGGCCCTTCTTCGACCCGCTCCCCCGTTCAATGAGTAGGAAACTGTCTATTTTCAAAATATGTACATCACTTGACGGGACCTACCTTGATTCACAAGATATAACAACGTTTATGGCGACAACAAAAGCGTTTCATCGTTAATTCTGGCAGCACTTTAGCATGGATGCCATTGTAAAAATTTCTCACGTTAAAAATAAACTGGATTCTAAACCTATTTTACACACACGATGCTTCTTGGGAATCAATTTAATGATGTCAGGTTAAACTTGAACTCGACAGAAATCGGCGAAGTTTGAAGTCTTATAACGACTTTATTAAGAGGGCAGCACCGCGGCAGTCAACGAGAAATTGATATTTGGTCAAAAGCTTGCTGTCTCTCTTGACGCAGCGGGGACCTGAATCGTGCGAGAAGGACAGCTGTAGCCTAAATGGCTAGGCGTTAATAATTCTGACTGAAATTTATGTGTTGCCTCATAACGTTTTTACGCTTTCTAAACTTTGCCGATTTCAATAATGTTGATCTAATTTTTTTAAGTGATAAATATACCTTGCTTGTACGTTTGATTTTTTTTAAAATATTTGGTATTTTTTTATTTTGGGCCGTATGAAGATTACCAATATTTTTATTAAAATTTTTATAATAAAAATTTTTCTATTTAGATTTTTATTTAAAATTTTGATCTCCAGGTGCTAACATAATTTTTCATAGTGATGAAATAAAAATAATAAAAAAGGTACAATCATAGCTATATAAAAAATAAAATTATATTCCCAAAATCTAAAGAAGCGGTCAGGATTTAGGGCTGGTGGAGACGATATGGCTTTTTGTATGGAAGACCTGCAGTCCACTTCCCGCTGGACATTCAAGGGCGTTCCAAATGGGCTGACGCAGTTCAAATTCGTTCCATTTGGCGAGACTAAAAATTTAAGGAACATTCATAGTCCACTAGCACACTCCACGCTTTACGTAAAACATCTTGCGTCGTGTATCTTTACTAAAAATGGCAGTATGTCTGTACATCAAGAGTAGAAAACCAGAAAGGAAGTTGGTGAAATGACGGCTTTTAAACAGAACCACGCTTAACCACGTCAAGTGAATTAACGAATTAACATGGCACCATTGGATGACAAATCATATTTTATTCTCAATTTCAATGCCTTCGATTACCAATCCTACCAGGCCTATATCCTGCAGTAGAGAGACACGGGCTGATGATGATGATTACCAATCCATTTCTTGGCAATTGTTTTTTCGCAGTCGAGGACGTGGAGCCATAGCATGATGGGTTTGTAGAACGATGGAATCCAACCTTCTTGGATATCCATTGCACCGAACAACTCCATTCATATCCAGTACTGTTTACACTCACGATCACGTTCGGAGTCAAGTTGTTCAATTTGGCGCGATAGAACGACCGGCTATGTGGGTTATATTTAAATTTTTGTAATTTTAATTGTCAATAATCAATCAATCAACCGATCAGTTCGTTCGACCTTCAGCCAGATGCAATGTCTGAAAGGGATAGCACAAATATCCTTCTCAGGATCTAATATATTTAAAAATTTCAAAGTTTAAGTTCAATATATCGTCACAAACATTCAAAAGGGTACAAGAGAATATGTATGGATGTAATTCACGACGAGCGCTACCAAGTAGGTAATATGTGTTGAATTATTTAAATATTTTGTGGCTTAGCGGAATTGATTACCTATTAGTTTTGCCCACGATTCCGCCGCATAGACATATAATAATTAACACGTAATATCCCTATGGCTACATTTTCCCGTTTCCGTTCCGAAGGAAGGCAGAGGCCTAGTGTTATGAGTCCCAAATAATAGGGCCTTACAATATTTTAAACGATGTTTAAACTCATATATTATTTTTTCTTAAGTGCAATAACGAAAACAAACGCTTGAAAACTTTTGAATTCGAGGCGGAACACAAAATCGAGAACTGAACCTTAATAGTTTCCACGCAAAATCACGCCGCGTCGTTTCTAAGCTTTATGACATAAAGAAAGAACAAACAAACAAACTTGCTTTAGCTTTTCTAATATTAGTTGAGATATAGGTCTATCACGGCTATTTCTACAACTGACATTATGTTTTGTTATTAGAAATGTTTATTATTACCAAAACCGGTTTATGGTTTCTAGAAAAGTTGGCACTCTTAAGGCTCGGGTTCTTTCTCATTCTAAGAAGTGCAGCAACATAACTCATATAAATTAAATGCTGAGACTAAATTGTTACACCAGCCATAATTAGCGCGATGACACACAAATTCATATTCACATGATAGCTGACACACCGTCCGGAGTTTCGTCGCGTGTGTCATCGCGCTTATAGAACTTATTCTATCTAGGCCACTGGTTATCACGGTACATTTAATGCCAAAATCTACAATTCTATATATTAGTCCCGGATAGTTCGAGAGCCCGTGACCAAAAAGGGTATGCGACTTTTTAAAAGCCGGTTTTCATAAATTAGTACCGATAGTTCCTATTCACTAAATAACTGACTTCCATCACCTTAGGATACGAAAGCAATTAAGTAGCGGTGCACTTAAGATTACGAAGAATTTAAAAAAGTTCTAAAACTTTATTTTGTATATACTGCCAGATTTTAAGGAAGATCTTGGAAACGTATAGATGCGTTCGATATGTGGGCCTTCAAAAGCATGTCTGTGCATTAGGATAGTCACCAATGAGGAAGTTCTGCGAAGGGTTGGCCAAAAATGCAACCTTTAGAAAGCCATCAAACAGCGTGATGTTGCATATCTGGAACATATGATCAAGCATGACAGGAACGAGTTGTTGGGACTTGGTAATAATGATAGGACAAATTGCTGGGAGTAGAAAAGCTGGTCGTTGAAGGAGGTCATAGTTGCATGACATTCTGGTATGGATGGGTATTTTCATTGTCGCAGCATTCTTTTGCCTTGGCCAAGACGAGACCTGACTGAGCTGACTATCCACCTTCACTAGTCGGAGAAGCACCCTAAAGAAATAGAAGAAATTTGTACATAAACAATAAGCGTTAATTTAACGAATTTGTTTCTCGTCAAACAGACATAATGGACTGACGAGTAACACATTCTTCGTTTAAGTAAAAACTAGCAAAATATAAAAAATACTTCAATAATCGGGCGCAGAGTCCTAATGCATCTATACCTAGTTAACTGACAGCAGTGCATGAATGAGCTTTGTAAATACAAACATTTATCATAAATTAAATTTTCAGAAAGTCGTGGACTTTGGTCACGGACTCCTGGTCTAACAGAGCAGAGTGAGCCCTTTCATATGCAAAGAGCCCCTCCGGTGCGGATCCGGGGGGACGGATTAACATACAAACAACACGAATTGAATATTGAACGCTATTGGGTGAATACAATTTTGTGACTCTGATTACAGAGCGTTTCGCGGAAGGAGTCCGCTGCGTGCGTAGTGTTACTGACAGTTTCACCGCTGCTTCAAAAACAAACGTTTCAAATATGATTTCAGTACATATGTTCAATACATTAAAGAGTTTTAAGGATGTCTAACTGAATGTCAGTCCGGTTGTCTGTCCGTTTTTCAGCTTATTTTCTCTGACTCTGCTGGACGAAAAAAGTAGAAATTTACATACATAAAAATGGGTGACCCGATCGATACATATATCGTAAATAAGAAAACCCTATGGGACAAATAAATTGTGTGCATGAACACGTTTATTCGTTCCGTGTCTGGGTGTAAAATTTTATTGAAGTATATGTTACGCTTAAAGATCGAAAACGTTCATTGAGCGAAAAATTGCTGACACGCGTTGTGGTCAATGTAAAACATTCACATCGCGAAATTCGAGTTACTGTTCTTATGAAAACGCTCACAACGCGTTCTGGCAATCACAGAAAGACCTATATCTATATATGTATTATATTATAAAGAATAATTAACATAAAGAATATTTCAGTATGTATATCAGTTGTTTAGTATCCATAATACAAACATAACACTAGCTTAATTCGTGATTAGATGGCGCTGTGGGGTATATTCCATGTATTATTAATATTATTACTCGGCAATCACTTCGTAGACTTTCACAATCTTTTGATACAAGGTTTTTTGTTATGGATGCTTTTAAGCTCTTCTTTAATGTTTCTATTTTTTATTCTATAGATTTTTTACAATATGCCTATTTATAAAATATTGCGATTATCGAACTATATTTCAAACGTAGACAATGTAAAAGATAATAAAAGAACGGGATACCGGACTATTGATCGGACGCGTCCGGGTGGAAGGAATATAAAAACAAAACGCGAACCGAAACAATGGGACGCCGAAACTCGTTCTACAAGTTGGTACGGGCGAGCGCGCGCGCAGCGAAAGGCTTTGCTTTGCTTCATTTTAGGAAAACATAGCTGTTTTTGTTGAAACGCTATCCGTTTCTTGTTCAGGAAAAAACAGATTACGAAAAAACTAAAAATACCTACAAATTACAAATACTATCTAAATAATGATGACCGAGAAAATTTTAAAGAATAATTTTAGAATAAATAAATAATAATAATAAATAAACATTTTAATTTAGAGTATATTATTTAATAAATTAATGTTTATACATAACTTAACAATAACATAAATATTGCATGTTCTTATTATTAAAAGTATATACGTTTTTGCTAAGCATAAAACAGATGGATTATTCATACTAATACCACAATCTACAGAATATAGCTAATACATAACAAGAAGATGAAAAATATCGTGAACGAATATACCTACTATCCTCCTGTCTTTGTGAATGTCATCAATGAATGTTGGACAAATTTTTTGACACATAATTGGTTTTTATATTTTTTATTCCGAAAATATGAACCAATTTATAATCATTCCCTTAAAATAAAATAATTAAGTATTTTTTTTTAATTGTTTATTAAAATATGCCTGTGACGTCAACTAGACGGATTCATACTAATTGCATTATCTTAGATTAAATAAAATCTATTATTTTTATTGATCCATTACGATTATAATCTCATTTGACGTAGTGACTTTACCTCAATATTTTTATTTATATTAGTTTTGGTTTTTTATTGTGGAAAGCAACGCAATAAGCTTAACAGCACATATGACGTCACAGAGAAAATTTCAACGTCAAATGAATTTTCATAAATATCTGAGAAATTCATAGATACAAAAAAATACTATTTTGAGAGGTTATTCTAGAACCTTAATCCTTTTAATTTTAAGGACCATGCACGCAAATTCAATTTTTTGTCCAAGCCCATTGTTTGTATGAAAATCCACAACACGATCCACAGACCATACCATACCATCACCCCATCAATGCTCCATTGTAGGCTTAGGCCTCCCCTCGAAATTAGCGGCTTGTACCTTCGTCCACAACACTGCTCCAGTGCGGGTTGGAGTCCACACACATTCAACGCTAACATAAAACATGACCGTAATTATGAAGATGGATAAAAATAGAAGGCGACAAACACCTGATAAGATTCCATTTTAGAATGTTGAATATTTATGCGTTCCTATAGTTAGAAATCCAAACAAACCGAGGAGTAATCTCAAAAAATTCTAACACATGCTTGCACTAAACACATCTGTCGAGAGACCCCCGTCGAGTCGTGGAGGGGCCACAGCATAAGTACGTAAGTAAGAAAAAGTGTACATTTTTATATACTTTACTCTGCCACTTGAATAGTATCAAGTTACAGATATATTATGATTACATGAATGATTACAGTACACTCGAATTCTAAAAGTAGCTATTTGCCAGCCATTAAAACTCCCTGTGAGATAGTTAATAAATGTTCAGACAAATTAAAATCAACATAAGAAAAAGAGGACGTTCACATAAAGGTCTCTAAAAATTATACCTGGCGTTCTGCTGAACTAGTCCGAACTTATAAGGCATATGGAGCTTACGAAACTAAACAAAAAGTCTCAGGTGAGCAGATGGCGCAAACTAACGGTCACCGAAAAAAACATGGTTGAAGTTTAATTTTTTTCACCTATTTTTTTAAACTTTTCCATCAGTTCGGTAAGCTCTAACTACACGCTCTATAAGTACCTACTTTCAGACGAACACACGGTTTAGTGCGAATGCTCCTCGAGTAAAAAAGTTGACGCAAACTCACGGTTACCGAGAAAAACATGTTAAATTATTTTTTTCATTTATTATATGATTATTTTTTTATTTTTTTTTAATTCGATAAGCTCTACACGCTCTATAAGTTTTGACTACCTTCAGCCGAAGACCAGGTATAGTTTTAAAAATTTTCTCTAAAATCTTTTCTAGTACCTAACCATAAACTAAGATACTTCAATAAATTCCTAGCGTTTATACATACAACTAGTAACATTCACACAAATACATCCCCAGGAAGAGATAGAAAGCACAAAATGACAAAAGAAATCTTTTGTGTAAAACTATCCTAATACTCTGTAGCGTTTGTACAACGCGTCGGGTTTTGTCAGACCGCAGGTAGACGACGCAAAAAGTGGATGAAAAACCGCGCTTTCTATAACCCGCGGAGGGCACCGTAGAGCCGCGGGGGTATAAAATTAAACGATGAACTCACGAAACGATGCGATGAAATTTTATGTCTGATGTAAGCTTCCCGAATACAATACAATAAAATATATTAAATAGATATCTCAGAGTAACTTTTATTTAGCTACAATATCACAATATAAGAATGATTTACAAATCTATTTCATATAGAAAAGAACAAACATTTAAAACGTTAAAAATAATACAGGTTATTGATTTGAAAATTATTTGTTGTTCCTACAGACGTCGGCCACCGCTATCCCATTAACTTTTATGTTACATCACAAGCCAACAAAAGATGTGTTTAGGTATAAGGTTACTTAGCGGTCCCCAATGCCTTTAAGAATCAAATATCATTTGTTTAATAAACCTGTATTGTTTTAGACTTTTTAAATGTTGCTTTTTTAGTTCGAGTGTTTTTAATTTTTAAATTTTATTTCAAGCTTTTTAAACTTAACTATTAAGGGACTTTAAACATTTGGTGATAATATCATTTTATAAAAATTAGAAAAAACATTTAATTTTAATATCTAAGAATCATCCCCATTTTTCTGTTTCATAAAAAAAAACCTTGAAATCGGTCAATCTGTTTAAAATTTACGATCCCATAAATGAAAACACAGACAGACCCACATACAGACATAGACCTCAAACTTATATCACCGCTCATTTTAGACGTCATGGGTTAATTAATAATAAATATGTACCTTCCCAAAAGTATAATACTTTTACATTAAATACGGTGGTGTGAGATTAAAAGATACAAATACTGTCGATACTCGGAATTAAGTGAATACTGTATCGTCCTGAAATATGTTTTCCCAAAAATCGCGTCGCATCGCTTTGTGGGTCGAAGCTTTAAAAGCACGTGAGCAATATGAGGAATTCGATGCATCCCTTAATAACACTTAGCGAGCATTCGCTGTTGGTGCTGCAGGCATGTTTATGACTCCATAATAGCATTCACAGCGGTCGAAATGAGAATTATAACATAGAACACGTAAAAATAAAAGTTTTGTTAAATTTATGATACTATGAAACCGCTTAAATTCATATTAAAATATAAAAAGGAATCCATGAGCTTGTCTATATGTTACTCTCACGTTTACGTGCTAGAGGGAATCGAATGAAATTTCGTACAGAATTTTTCTCATAGCATAACTATATACTCGTAGTTCTTCGAATCTTCAATTCAGGATCCCGTAAAAAATTAAAATAACAATTTAAAATATTTATCGATGTCTTCCAGTTTACATAATAATAGCAGTACACGGATAATAATAATAAAAAATATAGCTTGGGGTCACCGGACCAATACGAAATTTCTAAATCAAATATTTTTCGCTCCACGTTGGTTGTGGAAACATATTTCTGTTTTTTTATGTACTGCTAACAAAATTCTTAAATAATAAAACAAAAAATTATTTAAAGGGGGGCTACCTTTAAATAATTTGAAAGCGATTTCGGAACTATAATATATGCGCATCACAATTTTCAATCGGTGCGCCAATTGCAATTTGATAAGGCCAACCGTTTAGATGCTAGGCGGACCGCAGACCATAGATGCAGTCGCACAGCAGAAGCGACACAGAACCAATCTACATAAAATCAAAGGCATCCCGCACACTGAAAGCAGTGCGTCGTTTGCTTGCATGCATTAACACTGTTGTACGCTGCAGTGTCGCAGCGTAGGGTCAAACATATCAGTTTTTGAAATTTTCCTGCCCATACGCCGCTTTCGTCGTACAAAGTCAAAAACGATATGGGTTTCACAGTTTCATTTTGAACTCAATAGGCAGACTAAAAAGTCGTTATAAGACCACTACATATTATCGACCGTCATCACCAGCCCGTCTCTCTCCACTGTAAGTTATAGACCTCTCCTAAGGCTTGGTGGCGAGGCAAGCTCCACATCCCACTGATGTTGACGATGACCTTATCGATTGCCGTGAAGCTGTTTCCAACGTACGGGCCCGTGTAGCATTTGCGCTGTGAAAATCGCCTTCGTAACTTTGCATCTTTAGTCTGCGTTGGCCTGACACCAGTCCAGTGTTCCTAGACGTCCCAATTTTTGCGGGACGTCCTGATTTTAGGGCTACAATTAAATGTACCGTAGGGAACGCCAGTTGTCCTGATTATTACGTGAAAGTTCGATCCCGATCGAGACCTAATAGAAATGTAGTTGTTTACAGCTGGTCTATTCACTGAACACACCGTAAACTAAATCGAAATCAATTTTGATTTCGAGGCATGTATAAACTTTCATAGATTTTTGAAAGACAAGAAAGATATATTACAAGTAATATCATCTGAAAAATATAAAACAACATAATAATATTTTGCTTATTATTTTTTTCATTTTGTGTGATGCACCTTTACGTATATATTTGTGTTTAATGTGTTTTAAAAATAATTTATTGTCATATTTATAATTTAGAGTGATTATAAAACTGATAAGTTAATAATAAGTGGTTCGTAATTAATTTAATCTTTTTTGTCATGAATTTTCAACGGAATCCCGCATTTTTATTTTTATTTTCGCATACTGAAATCGATTTACGTAAAAAAAATCTGGCAATTCTGGATCACTCACAGGACACAGATGCTAGTCATTAGATGCTGTCAAGGTGTGAGTGAAATCCAAGCAATGATCTCAAAAAAAAAATACCACGCGACAACGCAGACCAAAAAGCTGCAACCATTTAATGCACCAGTGTTACGAACAGCAACAATAATTAGAACAAAGACAAATCAAAAAGATACACATCGAAATGATCCTTCTGATGAATAAAGAAAAAAAAATGGTCGGAGATAATTGAGATGACCGCGTATTTTAAGACAGGGGTCTGTAGTGCGGATTTTGTAGACAATGGGATCGGACGGAGTTTTTTGCTTTCCATAGGGTCAGTGGTATCATTAGCGATGAGCCTTGTTGCGTTTCCGACGGTGATGTGGAAAAAACTAATGGAAGGCAGAAAAAAGCTACGAAACAACGTGCTTTGTGGTAAAAAATATTTATAATGATACAAATTATTGTGATCGTGGATCAGCTCGCGTGAATTTTGTACTAAGTAAAGTATGTTGATGAGTGATGAATATTGTTTACAGTATACGGCGTGTTCGGCTGAACGTAGTCCAAATTTATAGAGCGCGTAGATCTTACCATATCAGCCCATTATGCTCCATTGCAGAAGCTTGGGTCTCGCCTCGGAATGAGGGTGGTTGGAGCTTAATCCACCACGCTGCTTTTTCGTGCTTCTTCTATCAGCAAGGTATTTTTGCACACTAGCTTGCGCCCCGCGCATCATTTGTATGTTCGCGCAATTTGTACAAAATCCACAGTATGTTTCTAATTTTTTGTGTAATACTCAAATGCTTTGATAAGGCTGCATAAGAGCGAACTTATGAAGTTTAATTCATTATTGTGTACGTTACGAAAGAAAAATGCAATTATAGTAGAAGCACAACACTTTAGTTTCTAAACTTTATCCAACAGATTTGAATAACCACCGAAAGTCTTAAAATATAATTTCAGAAGTTTTAAAATTTTGTTGAAAGATTTTGTCTTATTAATTTTTTTATATTCGTAGCATAACATATGTTATCTTTCTGAAAAATTTACTACGTGAGGTTAAGATAGTTTTAATTATGAATCAAATAGCGCTCGTACTCGGCTCCGTCCGGGTGGACTACAGAAACGTTCCCCATTCCATTCTCTCTACCATCCCTCCTTCTTCCAACCCATGTTGCTCGTTGATAATGTAGCTTTTTATAGGTGAAAGAATTTTTAAAATCAGTATACAACTGTGTAGTCCACGTGAGCGAAGCCGCAGGCAGAAGGCTAGTATCTTTATAAATTATAGCCCATGTGTTATTCTGGTATATAAACTATATTATTGTAAAGTTTCATTAAAATCCATTCAGTCGTTTTTGCGTGAAAAAGCAACTAACATCCATACATACAAACTTTCGCATTTATACTACTAGTAGGATTAAAATTTCAAACTTTAATTCTATATACATTGTGTTACACGAAATATTCAGAAAAACCTAAGCCATTCCTTTAGCACAGCACAGCACAACCCCTAAAACTTCTAACTTTTTGACTGTAGCTCACCATGCACTTTATCTATCCACTCAGTAAAAACGAACAATTTTAGAATTATCAAAACTTCTTTAAGAAATTGTATGTCCCACGACTGGACTGGACATAGGGTGTTGGCTAAATGTTTATATCATATTTTCGTTGCCAAGTTGGTTGCCTTCTATATATTTGAAGGTTCAGACGTTCTAGGGCTTTCCAGATATATTTAATTAAGTAAAATTATTCGTCGCTTGTTTTTCAACGTATGTTCTGGGTGAAAACTAGAGATGGGAAAATATCGACAATTATAGACATCAAGCATATGCATTTAACGACATTTAGAGAAGAGAGTTACATTTCTAGACGCTATTAATTTAGAATTAATGGAAACTGGTAAAATAATATGCATAAACATGAACGACCCCATTAAAATTATTTTAATATATGACAATAATTCCTTCGTTTACACCGGATACTTATATCCAGCGATCTGGCAGCCAACATTGGGGCAATTTATTTTATTATTGATTCAAAGTTATTGCCCCAAATTATAGATGATTGTTGTACGTGCCCGTGTAAATTGCTCTAGTGGGGGGTGATCGCCCGCCAGTTAGAAATAAAACGGACATCATATATTTCCTTTTCGATAATCCACCGTAAATATGGATTTGCGTCGTAATACCGGACCTCGTATTTTATATACCAAACTTCGACAAAAGTTGGCGTGGATCCACAAGTCACATATGAAGTGATAACGGCGCCAGTAATCTTGATAGTTAGGATATCTCATACAAATATCGTCTTTTTGTGACGTTTCAGAAACATTTAAGTAGCTTTTGTTTGCGACTTCCGCAGAGTAACGAAATAGACAGATTGTTTGGTTCTACCACCTGTAACCAGCAGCCACTTACTAGCTAGGGCTGCGTAGGGAGCGTAGGGATCTCATACGGTCGACGTTTGCCGGATTTGGTAGGTATTTTTGATTACTTTAGGTGAGACAGGCATTTCAGACATTCATTCATAGCCGTGTGGTGGCGAGCCCGCTTTTTGTTCAGAAGGTTGTAGTTGGAATATCAGGGCATGCACCCATGAGTTTTTTTTTTTGACTAAGTCCATAATTATCACTGAATCCATGCCTCGGAGGGAACGTTAAGGTGTCGGTCCCGGTTACCTTCACCAAATGGCAATCGTTAAAATCCACCAGCACTGGAGCAGAGTGGTGGATTAAGATCCAAGTACCCTCAACTCCAGGAGAGGCTTAAGCCCCTGCAATGGGGCATATTGAGCTGATGTGGTAGGTCGATTTTGATGAAATAAACACTAAATGTTACTCAGAATAAAGTTTCATATTTTACAGCAATTAGATTTTGAATTAAATGAGTGGCTTTTACATGATGCGCGTACAAACAAACAAACCAACAGACAAGAATTTAAAGATTTGTTTTCTTTCTTTTTATTAGGTAGGTACTTATTTCTCGTGTTTCCCAGTTATATTATTTTCGCTCTTTTATATCGGTTGTTGATTAAAAATTGATATCACGTCCTAGGAAGCTTCCCAACCCGTGGCCTTACTTCAATTGAACACACCCACACAAATATTTGTTCCAGGCGAGGATCGAACCCGCGACCTTTGGGTCTGCTGACAGATCTCCGACCGCTAGACCAATCGCTCAGTCGAATAGATTTCCAAACGAAATCTTCATTGCAGAGAAATCACTGTGGTGCAATGTCACTAAAGAAAAATAAGATTTTAGGACATAATAATTTCTTTAAGCAAATACCTTTCTTGCTTTTTCAAAAGGCAAGCAAGAGTTGGAGATTCCAACATGGTGCAGATTGTAAAGTTCTTTCTTCTATCTAGATTTTTAGGTTTAACTCCGGCTTAGGTTTTGTAGGAGAGAAGAAAGGTATTTATTAAACTAAATAAACGTTATATTCTGAATTCCTGTTTTAACCTTTCTAGTGATTTTTTAGTTTTTCGAGATTTAGCTTCTATCAATCTATCGTTGTGTATCCAACCACATACAATGATCTAAGTTCACGTTCAAGTATCGTTGGAACTATTTATATATCGATATTTGGAACAGTCTCACATCTTGAATAGTTTCGCAGAACAAACTGTTCAAATAATAAAAGAATGATAATGACAGAAAGCGTTGTACCAAGAGCCAGAATAACTCAGTGACGGTAGGTACCTACACAACAAACATAATGACAATATGAGATTTCAATAGCTTGTTAGTGTATAACAAACAATAACAAAGACAATCTAGTTTGCAACGGCATACAAGGAGACTGATGAACGGCAGCCAAAAAGAAAAACTAGCTACCCAAAAATTACAATATTTATTATTTATCGCTATAGTAGTTCTGAAATTATTTACCTTTTCAATGCATTTAAACCATTTCGAAAAAAACCTCCTCCTCCAAATTGCAAGGAGTCAAGTGCACCGTTCTTGCTTTAAATCTCTTGCCTTTGAATTTTTTTTTATTTGGCAAAAAAAGTGAATAAATATGGGTGAGACAAGACAAATACATTTTTTGAATTGAAAAAATTGGTGAGGCATAAAGTGTCATATGTCATTTGGAATTAACTGTTTTTTGATCGTCTAGCACCACAGTAGCAATATGCCTGAACATACAAAAAAGGCGACCATTCGGTTTTATGTGCTTCGCGCACGGCGACATTTTGTTACTGTTGGTTCATTATCAAAGCACCAAAATATTGATTTTCGCTTGGTTTGGGGATTTTAGCTATACAGCGATGTTTGGTCGCCAGTAAGTTTATCATATAGGTTTTTTTCTCGCCTCCGTCGTATTTCTCTATCAGGAATGGGCACCAATCTACCCAGTGGTCTTTCTGCTCATCGGTCAGTTTGTATGGTACCCATTTCGAACAATGCTTCTGCAGAGAAAAGTGGTCGTGAATGATGGTTTGCATTGCTGCTGATGCAATGTGCATACACTCAAGGCTTTGACATTTTTTCGAATGATTGCGATGCCGACATATCCTCGCTTCGTTTCAAAATATTCTTGGGGTTTTAAACATATTTTTTTGAAATAATAACAACTCATAGCCCGAAAATCGCGTCGACTGAAATCCTTTTTTGCAAGCAAATTCCCGCCAGATACTCACAAAAAAAGCATTTTCTAGAAAATAATATTAGGATACATATAGGTTCCATTTTTAAAGTATTTACGATGTTGTATAACTTGCTGATGTCAAGTAAACGAGCAAAAAATATTTAATTAAATACAATTGACACATCCCTCTTATTTTACTAAAATCCCTTAGAAATCATATATTTTGGTAGTATTGACTGAAGAAATAACAAAAATTCCTTCACGTCATAACGCATTTTAATATCGAGCCGACAAACAAAATGGCCGACGACCAACGAATGTACCAAATGGCATGCGCACTGCAATAAACCATACTACAATGTTTCGTCGACGAATGCTAATTTGACAATAAACCGTATAAACGGACCATGAAAAATATACACCGTACACTACTAACTCAATACACTGACAATGACCACCTATAGGTTTTGGTAGGTTTTTAGCTCTTAAAACTGTCCTCCCCTTTTTATGGGAAGTCTACGTGGAGATAAAATCGAAATTTTAGGTTCGAGTTGATTCATAGCGCGGTTGGAACATAATGGTGGCGGCGCTGGATGGCGGTATTTCATTTTTTAAATTCTCGAATGATATTCGCGACCCCTGCACTCGCAGCTTTCATTTTTTGACTCACTATTGACAATGTAGCCACATTAAGGGGTCGGACCAAATTTTTTAACACAGTTTTTACATAGACCAGTTTTCTTAACTCCACAGTTAGAGTCTCGGGTAATCATTCAGTCTGGATAGAATAGATTTAAACTTGTGAAGCTCGTGTTGGTATAGGTAAACGCTACGTGTTCCGCAGTTTATGTACTTAAAATGGAGTTATAACCTGGCCAAGCAATTTGGCTAATAATCGCATCGTGATTTGGCACCTTCATAACCATAAACCGAAATGTTGGCACTAATGCTGAGCATAGAGTTGGAAACTATCCCAAAACTATTCAAACATGAGTTCACATGCATTTAAGCCGTAGTGAAGGTAGGTAGAAATATTTTAATATTTTGTTAACACATTACGTTCCGTGTATAATCATCATAATCACGTGCCTGTGCTACAGGGGTTAAATCCCAATACACCGAAGGGGGGTTTCAGTGGAATCGATTTTTCGAATCGGCAGTTTCTGACGATCCGAGATCGTTTGTAGAGGTCTAATTTAAAAAAAAAAACTTTGATTTGAATATAACATTTCTATAATTACTACAAACAAAAATCGATTCTTGTGCTTACAATATCCAGTCGTATCGTATCACATTTATATGCCCTAAATTCGTCGGCAAGCGTAGAAATATAGAGTATATGGGGTCAGTAGATAAACCATCTTAGGTCCCTCAGCTACGGCCGGGGCAAATAAGGCGGAACGCTGCAATTTATCTTGATGTCACAAATTGATCGCTTCACAACTCCCACATCGGTTTGAACCGATTCTATAATTATTCTAACGCACATCCCTAGGGGTGTTTTAAGGTATGGTTAGCTCTGAAAAATACAAAAACCTATAAGATTTTTCCACGGTAAATTATAAGTTTAGTAAAAACACTATGTGTATAGAGAAACATCACGAACACGTAATGTGTTATAATAATGTCTGGAACATTCCACACAGCGCCATATAGTCCAAAAACAAGTATTATGCTTGTATTGTGGTGTACTCTACAACTGATAAACATACTTAAATATTATTTATTTAATAATATATACATGTTTTTCGAAATTTTGTAAATTTGCAAACAAAAATCAAAATAGTATTTGAGAGATAACACTTAGAATTTTAATTTTTATAGATTTTCATGTTATTTTCATTAGATTGTAACACATGCTCATGGACGACGATTTTGCGTACGACTTTTTCATGGAACACATTTTTTTTACAGTATTAATTAACTAAATTTTAAGACAATTTTTTGGACACTTACAAATAAACTACATGCCTTGTACTTATGATTTTTCTGTGATTGGTATTCGCTACCAGTTCGCTAAAAAACCCCTGAAAAATATTTTGTTCCGTGCTTACTCGGGGTGGGGGGGGGGGGGGGGCACGGGCCGCCTCCTGAATACGCCACTGCTGTCGATTGCATAGCCATGTCTTAAGAAATTGTCACATTACTAGGCGCATAGACAATTTAGTCGGTTATACTTACGATATACAATTAAATCAAAATTATAAACGACCAAATTGTGTAGACGCCTAGTACTGTGATCATCATCATCAGCCCACTTTTACCCCACTGCAAGGGCTTAGGCCTCCCCCAGGGTGAGGAGGGGGGCTTGGAGCTTAAGTCCACCACGCTGCTCCACTGCGGGTTGGGAACTGTAACGACCGCCATCTATTGACAGCGTCCGGGACCGACTGCTTAACGTGCCCTCCGAAGCACGGTGTCAGTGATATTGTGTACTTAAGTCAGAAAAACTCATTGGTACACGCCCGGATTCGAACCATGGCCCTACGGGGCCTTATAAATTTCAGACAGATTCGTTGCGCTCTGGGCCATCACGACACAGTACTGTGATACTTTATTATTATTATAGGCGATGGCACAATGTGTGACCCCATAGGTAACCTTCTTGCTACTCACATTGGCAAAATTATCTGATAATCATCCATACGAATATGGAGGCCAGCTTTTAGACTTAGTTTTCGGACCCGTTTCCGATTTCGGTACCAACGATATTTCGATTTTGGAATCGCCACCAAAGTATCTTTATCGGCTAGCCTTGAACGTTCTTCTGGTTACACTTGTGCGCGTGACTGCTGATGCTTTTAAATCTATCAAATAACGACTTACAAGCCATCAGGTCTGCGAACCTGAATCCAATTAATGAATATATTCCATGAAGCCAAACAGGGATGTGATGTCAAATTCAATAATAATCACACAAAAAAGTTATGTTTTGCCATCAACCTAGGAATACACGGACGTAGCATCGCGAAGTAACTACCGATGCACCCCTAGTAAGTCAGCTGGCTATTTATACACGCGTCAAGTTAAAGACACTCATGCTAAGTAAACTAAGTTCAATAAACTAAAACACTCATAGTAAGTCTGCCGACAGCCAGTTCGCTGCGAAGTTGTACTTACTTACACGGCCGGCATTGCTGTGCTTCATTGGTTGTTCAGTGACAGGGAGTCTAGAGTTTTTATTGTCTATTGCTATGGGTATCTATTATTTATATGTATACAAACTGTCTACTGTTTTTTTTAATATTGTTGCATTAACTAGGTTTATTGTTTTCTATATTAAAGCAATACTAATTAATGTCAATTATCTAATCAATAATTTATTTTATATATCATGACAATACGTAGAACTAAGAGAAGTCAATTATAAATTGTGAGCTATATGAACCTCTGCAATGATATGAGATGTGATTGATGTGACCCTAATATAGGACAGCTTCGTGTCATTTCAGGAAATAAGGTCTAATCAGGCAGTATCATAAAAAACTGGGATTCCGTACCACCACACAATGTATTTGTTTTATGTATTCATTTACTAAATAATTTTTTTTTTCTATACAAATTATAAAGAGGAAAGATTTGATTTTTGTTTGTTATGGATAAACTTAAAAACTACTTATCTGATTTTAAAAATTCTTTCAGCTACAGAAAGCTACATTATCAGCGAATAACATGGGATATTTTATTTTCAAACTAGCTTTCGCCCGCTGCTCCGCTGGCGTGTACTACACAGTTGTACCGATGCGATACCGCTCGCTATACTTTTTTTCCAGACATATAATTTGTAAGCAGAAGAATGACATAAGCTACTTTTTAGTTATGTGATATAATTACAAACCAACGATTTTCAGATTTTTTCCTTTACTTGTACCTACTACGAAACCTGGCTTCTTGCTAAATTTCATTATTCTAGGTCAACGGGAAGTACGCTATAAGTTTAGATTTGCGAGTGTCAAAATAAGCGGCATAAATGGCCATATTGTTTTATTGAATTGATTAAGAAGCTTGTTTTTTTACAGCTCCAAGGGACCGTAGACCTTCATACATCCACGTGTTCTGAGAAAAAGACAGATAGACAACACAGAGAAGTTACTAAGTTAAATGACCAAACCCTTACAGAAAATATCCGTTCCGTGTCTGCGCATACGCCGGTTTTCAGTAACACGAAACATGAAGTCATTGTTACGAGCCAACAACAAATTATCTTTCAATTCTATAAATCGATAGCGAACTATCAATATTCTTTGAAACAGTTATCGATACGTTATTTTTCCTCGTTTACGATTACATACGTATCGTAGATTATTGAGAGAAATGATTTCTAGCGATTTTTAATCGCCGCGTTCGATTCTACCACCACCGCACCAGTTGCCTTGACTTGACTGACCGATTGGTCGAGTGATTAGAGACCCTAACTGCGGAGCCAAGGGTTGCGGGTTCGATTCGATTCCATCGATCGACAAACATTTGTGTACATGAATATATCTATTTGTTTCGCATCTGAATGTAAAATATCTATGTAGGTATATATTTTAAAGAAAGTATGTATATCAGTTGTCTGGTACCCATCATACAAGCTTTGCTTAGTTTGGGACTAGATGGCGCTGTGTGGGATACCCCAGATGTTATTCATATTATTATAGTTAAGCCAGGTTTATAGGGAAATGATCAGATTCATCGAGGCCCATTCTGGAAATATAGTCTGGAAATTAGATTTTTTTACTAAAATACAAGATCTCAACTTATAGCTTGTGGGTGGAGATGGATTCGACTGACGTTTTGAAAATGATAATCAAACTAACGCTTCTCCAAGCTCTGGTAACTTAACTGTTTCCATGTTTACAACAACCTTATGGTACGTGATTATTAATAGCCTCATTTCCAACCAACATATTTGAAATTCTGGAAGGTTTGCAGCTCGTGAATTTGCTCTCCACCGAAGAGACTCGTCCAGTTCCTGAAGAGTTAAGTTGTGTGTAGTGGTAAAGTTCTGTACAAATGGAGTTAACGGTTACAGCTCATTAAACCTTACCCGATTTGCGCAAAAAATTTTATTTACACACGTTGCAAAAATGCAATTACTTTCGTGTTGAACATGTCGTACAAAATAAAATAATTCTGATAAAAAAAAAAACAATTTCGATGTATCAAATTATTTACAAAAATAAAAACGGTTGAACCTAGTTTTTGCTGATCTGAATCCATATAATTTTTTGCGGCAATCGGTTAAGGTTTAATAGGGTGCAACCGTTTTCGCCGTTTGTATGGAAATTTGCAAGTACACAATCCGCTTAATAATCGCATAGATTCAGTGTACGGATAATGGGACGATGTTTTTGTAATTGCATGGGTCATATCTAGACACGTTCCACGTCGAGATAGCATTCCTCACGTATTGCGAAAACGATAGGTAGGTACCTACGTGCATATATTTATTTATATGAAGTTTTGGATAAATTCCTAGTATTAGTCAAATATTTATCTATACAATCACTATGTCAATATATGATATACGATATATATTGTCAAGTATTTTGTGTTGCGTCACATCGCAAATCCAGGGTATCTGCTTGTCGAGATATGGATAGTACACTTGAGCGAACTGGTTTAACTGAAAATGCGGTTTCGTTAATATGAAAGTGTTATCAAAAATACTTCTTAAATTTAGTTTTTTGTTCATGATTGGTTTTCTAAAAATTTCACATTGCAAACTATATGCTTATGAAATATAGTAATCTTTATGTGAAAATAAAGATTTTTATAACCTTTGTCCCCGCTTGCAAGCTACAGGTCGTGCAAACAAAATTCTATAGAATATAGCTTTTCATATTATATTTTTATTATATTTTATTATAGCTTTTTTAGCTCTTTTCAGTTAATACCTTTTTGCTTTTAAGTTAAGTGGTTTTGCAGTCGGATCTTTTGTTTTAAACATTTTTTCATAGAAGTGGTATGGTATAGATGCAGTTATCCTATCCGACCCTACATACAAGACATCATTTGAATCGATCAAGTATTAATTTCAAATGAATAATATAACGTTTGTATGAAATCGAAAATGTTAAGATTTTATACCTCATAAGTATGTTTTTAATTGAAGGAAAGAAAATCGACCGTTTCGAATAACTGTTCTATTTTTGAAAATACCACAGGTGGCGCGCTCAATTATGATTACACATACCGCACTGTGTCCAAAAACATTACGTACGTCCCGCGCCTGCCTCACTTCCCGCCCGCGTAATGTTGCTAGATCGGGAGAGGTTTCCTACTGTTTTTGGGATAATCATATAAAATCAGAAAAAAGGTGTTTAATAAAAATATTAACAGATAGGTATATTTAGGCCGCGTTTATATAACACAAATTATTTCTTGCGGGGCAGCCGCACGGTCGCTGCGTACTTGTTCATTCATAGTAAGTTTTAACTATACCAGGTACTAGGTCAAAACTCACAACATTCAAATTTCCTTCAGGCGCCAGGTGTTTACTTGAGTTCAATGAGTTTTTTGGTACACTATGAGTATAATTATAGAAAGGAAGTAGCATGACCTTCTGACATAAGTGTTCTTCATTTAATAGAAAGTTACTCACTACAACTTGAAATGCATACATACCATTTTAGTTAAATACCTAAAGGAAATAAACATTTCTTTTTTTATACCTATTACAATAAATAAAACCCGGCTTCAATAAAGTACCTTTTTAAAGGTAAGGTAAGGCAAGTAAAATTTTTATTAGGTACCCTTTTATTGAGTAAGCTTTTTATAATATTTCCTTTTAAAATTTGAACTGATTGGCAGAATTTTACGTTTAGATAAATAATGTAGGTACCTAATCTTATATCTAAATCTTTTTCAATAACCGCCGTTTCTATGACTTTCACCATTTATGTGGTCATCATTTACAAGGAATATCTTATTTTTTTCAATGAATTTCTTGAAAATTGAAAGAACGATTGCTAATCGTTTGATATTTGAACTTATAACAAAATCTTCATTTGAAATTTTTCGGACATGTGCTTCACAAATACGGTATTTATGTAATTAAAATTTTGGGAAGAGAAATAAACTCCATTATTTTTCAAACCAATAAGCTTGTGAATCCATAGCACATCTGAGGCCAATTGCTTCTACACAAAAGGAATATTTTATTGATTTCGACAAGTAATAAGCACTGTTGCTTATTACTTGTCCCGATAATAACCTACGATAAATTTTGACAAATCATGAAGCTGAGGCGATTTTAAGACAAAATTTTGCAATGCTACCATGATTTTCACTATTATAGATCGTTATTGAGTAGCTTTCTCGTTGTATCACATAGAAAATCCAAATCAGAAATATAGACATCACTAATTTCTGAGTTTGATCGTGTAGGCGATTGTGGCTGTGTATCCTGAAATGAAAAACTTTAAGTCTATCATAAAATGAAAAAGCAAATTGCTTAATCAAAAACTGAAAATCAAATGTAATCAATTAAACATAAAAATTATAGGTAGGTATGTACGCACTTTTTCCGAAGTCGAAGGTCCAAATGTTTCTATATGTGACTCAGACAATTGTGATGTCAAGACCAAATAACGAAATAGCATGCCATTTTTAGATAACTCATATATTATTTCATTCACCAAAATTTCATTGTAATCGGAATGCATAGAAGATTCATTAACACGTATACAAAGTATTCATCAAGATATATCCATTGTATTTTCTAGGAAAAAATGAAATTTTTGGTATAATAGCCACCGAATTTCCAGTCACTAGTTGTGAATGAATTCCGCATTTATCAGTAAGGTATTGGATTACCCACCAACCACCTACCCGCCATCAACCCGCATTGGAGCAGCGTGGTGGATTAAGCTCCAAGCCTCCTCATCCCGAGGGGAGGCCTAAGTCCCTGTAGTGGAGTATTAATGGGATGATGGAATGGAATAAAATTGAATAATTTCATAATATAATTATGACCTACATAATGAACAGGAAAGGTGCAATATGAATAATATTTAACTAATATATCTTGACTAATTCTACCTTAATCGGAATAGCTGATTTCTTTAGTTTTTTTAAACCACATTTTTTGTCACAAAAATATTGCTCGTCAAAGTGAATTGAACAAATTACGTTCCGCTCTGATGGTCTCAAAAACTTATCTAGCCGTGCTCTTTGTATGACTTTCATCCAATTCAATTTTCTTTGTTCTTTGTTGTTCACACAGGTGCTTTATTACTCAAACAATAGAGTATTCTAAACAGGTATTAAATAAAAAGTAGATAAAATTTTCGATGGAACTGGCAACACTCACAAAATAAACGCGCCATTTTTTAAGTCAATCACAATATGTAAAACAAATTCAATAATTAAATAAATCCACTTTTGAATACGTTAATTACAGATGAAATGTGATCCCATCCGATTTCTTCGTAAGCCCAGCAGCATTTTTGCATGTAGGAACGACACAAGACGACATTTTAAAATTAAAATTGACACTTGTACTGTACATTATAACGCGGTAAGTGCAACGGAGTGACTAATCGTAACAAAGTGAAACCACTCTGTTTAAGAGTGGTTTTTGTTTCATCAGTTTCACGCTTACAGGCGCCTTCTGGTTATTCTGAGGAAAATACACATTATGCCTCTGAGATATTATAGTTTAGTACGCGACTGTTCACCACTTTTTAAAGAAAATATGGCGCAATGATACACACAAACAAACGATTGCTGTAATCGTGAATAGACATGGCATAGTCAACGTACCGCATGGCTGTTTACAATGAAGGACTCAAATCGCTGATCAAATATAGTTTCAAACGAACCACTGTGCACCAGCACTCCGACAACACACCACTGTCCAGTAAACGCCAACTTTGTTCAAAGACAACACGAGATTGTGTGGAAAACGGTCGGCAACAACAGCCCACACAAGTCCGAACATGCTGTAACACAATCCGTTTCTTGTGTATGTTAGATCGGTTAGGTTGTGTAAAAATTGAGTATTGTTTTCGTGCCTTCCACAATACATTTACTTTATCTTTAAATTATCTTATATGAAAGTCTTGACTGACTGATTGTTTCTCAGTGACCTGCTTTTAATATCGATTCATTTTAGGATTGATCATTGAATTGAGGATTGTGTAGTGGCAAATATGGGGTAGGCTTTTCATACAAAAAAGAGGATTCGGTCCGTGTCTAATCCTCGCTGTATTTCTGTATCAATATTTACAGCAAAAATATATGTAATAAGGAGAAATACTGTCACAGGGCGGTATGTTATCGTTTTTTTGATATTTTGTTTAGTTGTTTTAGAATAAATTTCCGAAAAACATGATTTCCGCCGGTTCTTCGTTTTTGAAAATAATGTGGCGTAAATTCAATATTAATGCGAATTAAAAAAAAAAAACGTAGCGCCCTAGGGACATCCTTTCTTAACGACTCTGCAAATTTTGGTTCCAATTCATACACATTTCAGGGATAGAAACAGTCACGGCCGACAAGCTGTTTCGACGGGTATTTTATGGGTATTTTTGGGAATTTGCTCTTGTCATCCCTGTCACTCAGGAACAGGTCGGGGAAGAGGGATTGAAACAGAGATAGCGATGCCAATTCAAAGCCGCGGAGAGAAAAACTATACCCTTAAGGTCACTGTTAAGGTTTAATGGAGTGCAACCGTTAACGCCGTTTATATGGAAAATTAATAATACCGCATAATAATAATAACGCATACATCACAACAACGTCTAGGCCCCAAACTAAGCATTAGCTTGTATTTTGGGTACCTAGCGAAGACACCACATACATATAACAACCAAGACCCGGTACCAGTATCAATATTCATCATATAAATACTAACCCGACCTGGGATTCGAACCCGGGACCTCCAGCTTTGTAGGCAGGGTCACTACCTACTAGCCTAAGCGGTCGTCACAAATTGCCAGCACACTCCTCTTAAGCTCAATATTAATTGAGACGATTTCCGCATCATCTTTAGAATTCATAGAATTACAGTTACGAGTATAGTGTACCCACAATGAGCTATTGTACGATCAATTCACGCTAAGATAACAGGACTGGATGGAAACATTGTTGGCGATCAGATTTAAATACTGAGCATCATTATTTTCCATATTTATGACGCCATTAATACATTAGTATACGTTTAAATATGACACTTGATAATTTGCTAATATCTTCCTCAATAATGATTTGGATATTAAGGCCCGGGTCTCCGAAAAATTAGAGGCAGAATACCCTACGCGGCTGTACCTACCTAAATGAAAGAAAAAGCTCAATAACATTGTGAAATATTTGTTGGTTACCTTTTTGCATTTAAATTAGGGTTTTTCGTATTAAATGTTGATTAATTTGATGTTATAACGATAAATATAACTATCAGTTGCTAGATAATTTTGTTGCGCATTTTATAGTGTAATTTTTACCTGAAATAATATTATGTAAGAGATTTATAGTTGAAATAACAATACACAATTTTTGTTTTCTCGTTTCTAGCGTTTTTTCGTCGCTTCTCCACGATCTATAGTAAACATGTTTTTTTTTTCATAAGTGTAATAACGCTTCCAAACATTGTAATTACAAGACAAGTGTAAACTAAGAAAAATTGTGACCCGGGTCTTAACAGTCACAGATATACGAGTAATTTAAGGCTAACTGATGCAGTATTTTCTGGATGTAAGGCCCTCCTTTGTGGGGATTGGTGCCGATCTTACCGCATCAGGTCGGTCCGTTCACAGGTATCGCCGCTCGCAGTCATAACATAACATACGTATACATCACGACTATGTCTAGGCCCCAAACTAGGCATTGGTTTGTGTTTTGGGTACCAAGCGAAGACACCACATACATATAACAACCAAGACCCGGTACCAGTATCAATATTCATAATAAATACTGACCCGACCTGAGTTCGAACCCGGGACCTCCAGCTTCGTAGGCAGGGTCGCTACATGTTATGGTTGCAAAGAATTGATGATCACTAGAAATGTTGATTCTAGTAGTTTAAAATTCATCAGGCGCCAGACGGTTCAGTAGTTATAGCTATTTAAGATCAAAATACATTAGGTTAAAATGAAAAAAAACTTGTCAACTCATCTTGACCAAAAATTTTTTATAGAAAACTAGCTTTCCGTCGGCGGCTTCTTCCGCGTGGACTACACAGTTGTACCGGGATCTTTAAAAGGACGCGACGCTCCAGGAAATTGTGAAACTTTCTAGAAAATTCTGAAACTACCTACTAAACTACTATCTAAGAAATCTCTAGGAACCTATACCAAATTTCATCAAAATCGGTTTAGCCATTTCAGCATGAAAATGGTTATCCACCATGAACCAGGAACCATGTATTTTTCAGGGATGAGATTTATGCTGTTTGTTATTCCAAGCTTTAGATACCTCTATTCATCAAAATTCGTTCAAATATTTTAGTTGATTTTAGTATGATGAATAGGTATCCCACAGTAACCTTTTTTCGGGATAAAAAGTAGCCTATGCCACTATCCAGCTTATAAACTATTCCTAAGCAAAAAAATCACATCGATCGGTTGCTCTGTTGCTGCGTGATTGACTGCCAAACATCCCAATATACAAACTTTCACATTTTACGAGTATAATACTCGTATTAGTAGAATATTTGTTAGGTGTCACTATCTTAATTTATACCCGACTGTTTTTCGAGAGTTTACGTATGTATGTACTTTAGATATTTTTTTGGCACGCACTGAAGCCTGAACAGCTTTATGGATTTGAACATATGAATGAGGTGTCGTTGAATTAGTCTAACTGTGGGAGTGATAGGGGGTATATCATATTTCAATATGGCGTCTGTGAATAAAAAAAGAGAGCTACTAACTTTCACTTCACTTCATCAGCCCATTTTTACACCACTTCAGGGGCTTAGAGCTTAAATCCACCACGCTGCTCCACTGCGGGTTGGGGATTGTAACGACCGCCATCTATTGACAGCACCCGGGACCGACTGCTTAACGTGCTCTCCGAGGCACGGAGTCAGAGATAGTTATGTACTTAAGTCAGAAAAATTGGTGCAGGCCCGGATTCGAACCATGGCCTTATGGCCTTATAAATTTGAGACAGGTTCGTTTTGCTTTGGGCTATTACGACTCTAACTTACTAGCTTTTATTTGATACTCTTGTTGTTGTAATAATAAATAATATACATTATACACTTAATGCTACCATTTTTATATAAACTAAAAAATATATCCCAAAGACAGTACGTTATATATATGTTGGGCTGTAACCGAAACTGAAGTACATGCGTGCCAAATAATAAAACTGAAAAGTTTGAACTGCAAAACCACTTAACTGAAAAAAAGTTATTAACTGAAACGAGAAAAACCAGCTATATTTTATAGTTTAGACAACGTAAAATGCACTATGTATGCACTATCACATAAATATGATTGGAATGGTATACGGTATTGCAGGGAAGGAAAATGGTGTATCTATTTTATCTGAAATGTATGCGCAGACAATATTTTACTAACTGTTTACAAACTTCTAAAGTAAGTCGTGTTTGTACTAATTTATTGCCAAACAATTTTATACTCTCCTCACATGTATTTAAAGCAAAACACTGATTGTACCTTTTAATCTTTCATTGCATTGAAGAGACCACAATAAGATACCAAAAGTAGTACGAGTTCCGACTGTAAGACTTTGTAGAAAAGATTTTTTTTGGATTGTTTAAATCCTGTAATCTCTGTATTGACTCACTGTATTTCATTGTTCACAAAACACCAAGTACATATAGTCCAAGGAAAGTTGGCACAAACTATTTACTACATACGCATGTACATGTGCGTAAAAGAGATGAACGATGTTATTCGTTCTCCTTCCCTTACGTCATACTAGAGTTTTAATCTGAAATTGTTATGTTTATTTTGTTTTAATAACCCGATAGTATAGGTATGTAGACACTTAATATCAAGTCGAACAGTCCAATTATATAACGCTGATTTGGAACTCAGTCTATTTAAAATATGTTTTGTCTTTATCTTTCGATAGTGACAATTGGGTTGAAAACAAGAGTCAAAACATATTTTGACTTAACTGGTATTTAACAAACGTCTCATAAATAGACAGAGATTCGTTAACTACACTCATAGACAAAATTAACCACCCATCTTCAAAATTCAATAATTTAAAAAAAAGTTAAATTTTGAATTTGATTTTAATCAAAATATAAAAAAAAAATTATTAAAGTGCATATAACGCGTAAACGAAAAAAAAAAAACTAAAACTTGGGCGGTTAATTTTGTAATAATAATAATAATATCTGGAACATTCGACACAGCGCCATCTAATCCCAAAGTAAGCAAGTATTATGCTTGTATTATGGAGTACTAGAAAACTGATATACATACTTAAATATTCTTTATAACCCACCCTTTACACCCAGACACGGAACGAATATTTGTCCCGGGCGGGAATCGAACCCGCTGCCCTTGGCTCCACAGTTGGGTCTCTAACCACTCGGCCATTCGGTCAGTCAAAAAGTTGTCCATGAGTATTACGGTTTACCTAGTTACTATTAGTCATAGAGTAAATAAATTTGACAACAGCTAATAGAGTCATGAATGTCACTTCACAGTATCGAAAATGTCAAACGCAATTTCGCGGGGGTAAAGACCTGCGCGTGGGGACCACGCGGACTGAAACTCGCCATCTTGCACCAGCTAGCTAGAGTATGAGTGGTTAGACGGTAAACGCAGAAGAGGGCTTCTAATCAATTCGTACTTTTATGCTATTTGTGTGAGTTGTGTATAGAGTGTATTATAAAAATCGTCGTCGTGGCCGAAAAAAATGTCGTTTCTTTGAATATTAATAATTGAATATAAATAAGTTCTATTATGCGAATTAGGATCTAATTATACCTTTGTGTAAGGTCAGTTATAGCGGACCTTGGCCGGGTCAATAAAGCAGACGAGATCAAAGACCACAAGGCGCGGCGGCGGCGGCGGCGCGGGGAAAAAGATGGGGTCAACTTGAATTAGCTCCAATCAACCGTAAAAGGAAGTCTACATACTTCTTTACCACATGCAACTCAGATTATAAACTAGGCTTGTTCGTCATTGTATGGGACCTTTCTTAAAATAGCCTTCGTTTTTAGGGTTGCGTACCTCAAAAGGAAAAAGGAACCATCATAGGATGAGTAATTGGATGCGGAAGGCAGAGGATCGTGTGTGGTGGCGAGCCTTGGGATAGGTCTATATCCTGCAGTGGAAAGACACGAGCTGATGATGATGACGATTCTGACACTTATAAGTAAATCAAAACCTATAGGGTTTAACGATACCTGACTGACTGATTGGGAAATGGTTAGATACCCCAACTGCAGAACCAAAGATAGCAAGTTTGATTTCCACCCGGGACAAATATTTGTATGTATAAACGTGTCTATTTGTTCCGTGTCTGAGTGTAAAAACATCTATATGCATATATTATACATAATAAGTATAATATGTATGTATATCAGTTGTCTAGTACCCATAATACAAGTATCACACTTGCTTACTTGGGGACTAGATGGCGCTTTGTGGTATGTCCCAGGTGTTATACTTCCCGTTGACCTAGAAAAATGAAGCACGGACTTTGTGCAAGGACAACGCACAAATAAAGGAATAGGTAAATCCGAAATTCATTAATTTGTAGGTACATGGTAACTGCATGGAACCGTCAGGACGTGAGTAAGATTCACACTTGCTTGGTTTTTTTTTGTATAGACCATAGAGGTCCTAGATTAACATAGAAAAGCTCTTGGAAATGATTCTCATACTTTATTGTGTTTTACGTAACAGAACGATTTCGCAATTTCAGAGTGGGTTGGAGTCAGGTGCTCCAGGCAGTTTTAATATTTCACTCTTTCAAGGTTTTCAAGTTTAAAATACGAATTAATATTCTATAAGTTGGCGAAGTGATAACACGTCATATTCCATTCCACCCGTCGATTATGCCCCACTGTAGGGGCTTAGGCCTCCCTCAGGGTGAGGGGGCTTGGAGCTTAATCCACCGCGCTGCTCCGGTGCGGTTAGTGATTTTAACGACTGCCATCTGTTGATGGTACCCGGGACCGACGGCTTAACGTGCTCTCCGAGACACGGAGTCAGTGATAGTTATGTACTTAAGTCAGAAAAAAGTCATTGGTACACGCCCTAATTCGAACCACGGCCGCTCGGCCTTCTAAACTTCGAACAGGTTCGCTGCACCCGGGCTATCACATCTAAAACGTCATGTACGTCGTAACAATTACGGATCTTTATGGTGAGGCATAGAGAAAATAGATTTGACAGCAGCGTTTGGTTTGGTAGAGGCTGGTAGTGGCAATAGTTAAGAGAATTAAAGTAATCGAAGTTGATATTTTTCTGTTGTCTTCGTAATTATGTACTTTGATTATAGATGTAATAGGTATAGTATACAAATATCACCTAATCGTTCGCTTATAATTCACGCACATAGAGACGGTAGTACATGGTGGTATGGTGTAGCTGGAGCGTGTGGTCTATTTAGTCACACACACAAGCATATATAAGTTGTCCGCTTTTTGTTATCATTGTATCGCATGGCTGCTCTATCTAGATAAATAAATCAAGCTTGAACACATGAGAAGACCATACAAAATTCTAAAACCATACGCCAAGTGTGAACCGAGAAATGCAGACACACGGACCAGATAACCTCGCGTATAAGCCGAAATGACAAGAGATGACTGGATGATTCATAATGTGATGAAATGATGCCGGCATTGCCTCGTAAACGCTTTTACACCTTCCGAGAAACGCATCCTCTGTCGAAACGTGCTCGATGAGTTACGAGATTAAAAACCTAAAGGACTCGCTTATGAGAAACCGAGAACACGTCCCGAGTGCTTTGATGTAAGATTTCTGGGTAATTTTTGAAGGCATGCACTTGTACTACAGAACGAGGATCTTAGGCTGTAGCCACATTGTTACACATTTTTAAAAAGAATAGGCTATTTCATGGTTAGGCAATCTTTTGAGACGAAAGAGCCAAAAGTTACAATTTACAAAATTTCCCAATTTTTAAAGAGCCACCAAAAATTTTCATTACAAAATATAATTTGCTTATAACATTGTATATTTGATTTTAGTTTCGAAATAAACTACTTCAAATACAAAATAATATTTATTTATATAAAAGCCTACGAATGTTTTTAATACAAGAAAATATTAAACTATTTTAGCTAGAATAATAAATTAATTTTTTTTCTGTATGGAACTAGAGCCGCAACTTTATATAGAAAGAGCTGCATGCGGTTCGCGTCGTGAGCCGCGGGTTCCCGACCCATGGCCAGTTGACCATTTTTTTTATTATTATTATATATAAAAGAGTGTTCTAAATATACTCGTATAAAATAATGTTAAATTTCGTTTTGCAAGAAAGAGACGGAGATAAAATTTTATTATCTTATAATTTCCATATTCTTTAACTGAACTTAATTTCGTTTAAAAATTTTTGCAAAATTTTTAAACAAAATTTTCGCAAATTGCTTGCGCAAGTTCAGTCATATGCCCCTCGCTCCACTGCGTCCCGCTACCCTAAAACTGGTTACTGCGATGCGAATAGTGCCTATGTTCACATCCGCCATAAAGTTTGATTGGAACTGTATTAGGAATAAACATAGACTCGCAGTACTCACTACTAGGCTCCATAAAATAAGTAATTCATTCAAAGGTAATAGTGTACGATATTATAATAAACTTCAAAGCAATATCATAGATTTGTCAATAAATAAATTCAAGAATTATGTAAAACGACAACCTTATGCCTGAAGCATATTACAATCTAAAAGAATATATAAACGATAAAAATGCATGGGATTAAATTGTTCCAATTCACTTAGTTTTTAAGACAATGGTTTGTAGCGCCGTCGCTAAAAAAAAAACAACTAGCGACTCGAAGGTTCTTGCAGTGTTCACTGAGGTAATATTACTACATGTTTCTGGAATTCGAACCTTCTAAATAAGAAACGGGCTCGCCACCACATGGCTATCATGACATACTTGCCCGAGACGAATGTCGAATTTCATGATTCTATGTTAACAGGAAGCACCCTATAGGTTTTGATTTATATACGAGTGTCAAAATATTTCCCATAAATTACTATATCTTTTGACTGCGTTCACTTGAAAGCGAAATTTTTATCATTATACCTGGAACATCCTACACAGAACCATTTAGGCCCAAAGTAGGTAAGTATAATACTTGTATTATGGGGTACTAGACAACTGGTACACATAAGTACTTAAATATTCTTTTTTATAATATATACATATACAGATACAAATACACATGTTCATATACACAAATGTTTGTCTCGGGCGGGAATCGAACCCGGTACCCTTGGCTCCGCAGTTAGGGTTCCTAACCACTCGGCCGATTGGTCAGTCCACTTTTCCACTGATTTTGTCATGGACTAATATTACGTGTCTTACACGGACAAAAATAATTGGGACGTATTGAAAGTTGAGTGTTATCAAAACGTGTTCCACAAAAACGCGTACATGTGTTTACGTATCGCGCGTTCCGACGTGGTAATGTGGCGATCGAACAAGCAAGGTTGCCCAATTACAGTACCAAATGAAAAATTTAACTCGCAGTGATACGTCATCGGTGCTGTGACATCAAAGTTGAGGCGATTTCTAGAGAAATTTCTTGACTGTCACGTGAATCTTCTTCTTCCACTTACACCAACCCATTATGCCGCACGGCAGGGGCTTAGGCCTCCCCTCAAGGCGAGGGGGCTTGGAGCTTAATCCACGCTGCTCCAGTGCGGGTTGGGGAATTATTGGCAAGTTGGTCACATGAATAATTGTTATCATTTCTAAAGTATTAATGCTACGGACCTAAATTAAATATCACTGAAAAAGAACGGCCTACCTGTTAGTGCATAGAACATAACTTTTGTGTGGCTTTTGAAACGGCAGTTGTTTGAAAACTGTCCAATGTCGAACATAAAAAGTGCGAAAATGAATCTCTTTATGTAAAATGTAATTTTTTTTCAGCTTTAAGAGACCGTAGACCAAAACATTTGATAGTAATTTTAACTTGATACCTTCACGCGTTCTAAAGAACAAGGGTTTTGATGGACAGACAGATAGGCAGACAGCGATTTGATCTTACATGGATTCCATTTATGTTTTTGAGGCACGGAACCCTTAAAGTATCATTATTCATCACAATAAACTCCAAGGTATTTAAAGGTATTTTTCCTACAATCAAAACTATTGTAAGCACCATAAATGATCATCAGACAAGACCAATCAAATGTAACGGACGTAAAGTTATTTCGAAACCACAAATGGGCCGAAATGGGGCAGTTATTGGCATGATTGCATCAAACAATCTGATGTCATTATCAGAAACGTTTTAGGATTTAAATTTAAGTAGTTGATATTTAGGTACTTATTTAAGATATCAAGCTTTTAACAGGAATCTGCCAAATGGACAAATTAAGGAGAAGAAGAGGAAGACAAACGTATATTAACCGCCTATACCATCCCAAACACTGTGAAGTTGGTTTATATGTAATATAATAAAGCAAGCAAGTTAATACTGAGTTTTACGTTATTTCGAAATATACAGATATCACTTTGTTACAGTCATCTTTATATCTATAAAATCGTGATGCCTGTCTGTCTTTTCGGGCTAATCTCCAAAACACTGAATCAATTTTAATGAAACTTCGCAGACATGAAAAGGAAGTTGTCAGGAGTGACATAGGTTACTATTTGTGTGTCTGTTTGTCTGGATTAATCTCCGAAACGACTGAACAATTTATTTTTCTCACTCCAGAAAGATATGTATAGGGTCCATGCGTAAACATTCCAAATTTGGAAACTATAGAAATCATGGAAACCACAAAAAGTCTGGGGCGATCAACTAGTGAATTTATAAGATCGTACAGTTTTTTTTGCGTATTTTTGGCTGTATAAAATAATATTACTGTGCCTCGATAAACGCCAACAGCTACATACACTGTTGCCAAGGTATAAATTCCAGTTGTAATGGGCTAATATTACCCGGTCGCGATGAAAAGCAATTTTATTAATAAAACAGACCTCTTGCTTCCAATACAAACAAAACGTAGAATTTATGTTCGAGTTTTGTAAGATTTGATTTTCTTAATTTAGTTCTCACCAGACGTCTAATGGCCATGTCGGATCCAAATAATACGTGAAAAATATTATAGATATAAGAAAATAACAGATACAGTTTACGAACCAGCGGTGCAGGGTAAACATACATGGCATAATTTATTCATCAAGGTCATTGATGTATAAATTAGGGAAGATCCGCAATTGTATGTGTACGAGGTATTTACAATCTTATCTCTGCTTTCACCAGTTACACTGTTATAAAAGAATATGTTCTATTTAAAGTCAAATCAAATATTTTAATTTCGGAGTTATGTAACATAATAAAAACGTTACCGCAAAGGGGCATTCAAAAAAGTGCTTTTTCTCTCAGAAGAATACGCAAAAAACCGAGGGACGTTCTTTTTAACAAAATTGTAAACGATTTTTTAACATTAAATGCTTAAAGTAAATAAATTTTTATCATCTAAGTAGTCCGATACTTTATAATAAACTCTTGCATAAAGCTTTCGTTTTGCTATAGTTTTAAACTTGTTAAGGGGTAAATCTTGAATATCAACTGGCATCTTATTGTAAAAGCATTTACATTTATAAAAACATTTTGTACTTTTACTTAGACGTATAATATGGTCAGCAAGTTTATGTTTGTTTCTTGTATTTACATTCTGCTGATCACTATTTTTTGAAGTGAAAACTTATTTAGCCGCTTTGGGCACTTTTTGGTACGGGAAAATCTTATCGGTTCGCGTCACGACATGCTCATAATAGCGCCATCTAGTGTTTAAATAATACAGTACAGACAACATCAGGCAACATCAACATTACGCTTAATTACATGTGAAAATAGAAAATGAATGTCGAGTCTCTAATACCGATAGATGTCATAATGAATAATAGTGTAAATGTTGAAAATTTTTATTACCTGATTGATGGATATTAAAAAAACAGGAAAAAAAATTGGCAGTTATAGGGACTGCTGATAGAAGTGAAAACTTAGAAATTTTGGTACAAAAATTTGAAATTTCATAATGTTTAAATTAAAATTATCAACTTCAATCTGGTTTTCAGATCTATCCACAACGTGTTCCACCACTTTCGGTTTATAAAGAACCATATAACTTGCATATAATTGTTGCTCGGAGTGTCAATAGATGTGAAAACCAGATTGATGTTGATATTTTTGATTTAAACATTATGAAATTTCAAATTTTAATACTAAAAGTTTTGAGTATTCACTTCTATCGGTAGTCCCTATAAATAATACAATATATTTGTTTACACACATAATGTTTTCAAATATACATTGAGACGGAAATGTCATTATTTTAATTTCCTTTAAGTTGTCTCTAAGTGATACTTTAGGCTCGCTCGCTACTCGCCCGCCACACAAACTTATTTCGCTTATAATTTTTCATACCTACCGCTCGTAGAAGTTAGTACCTTCACAAAAAATTATGTCTCGTGTCTCAGAGCTTTATTCGGAGCAACCAACTGAACCCTGCGCCTGCGCAATTGTTAGTATAGGTAGAGTCACCAATCTCGGTCATAACATAGATAAATTCTAACAAAATATTATAAATGCGAAAGTGAGTTTGTTTGTTTGCTACGCTTTCACGTCTTAACTACTCAACCGATCATCGTGAAATTTTGCATACACGTTGTCAGGTGTACAGAAAAGGATATAGAGTACCTTTCATTCATTCAGAAAAAAATCTATCCCCGAAGGAAAGAAAAATAACTTTTAAACGGTCGTCCGGCATAACAACTCGGCTTACTGATCGGTGAAGAGGAAGGGCCGAGGAAAGTGGGTGGGTTGAAGTGGAGGAGGGTAGGAATAGAGCCAGCGAGAAACCGGGGCGGGGCGCTGTAGGGTATATGTGAGAAATGGTAATGCGAGTAGGAATGAGAGCGGGAAAGAATCATACATATTAAAACAGAAAGATGGAAGCAGGAGTTAGATAATAGTAAGTGTGAGAGGGAATGAGTACAGTGGTGAGAGCGAAAAACGACTACAAGGACGTAACGTCTGTCCGCGCGGGCGACGCTGCGGATGGAAGCTACTAATTTTATATAGATTAAACAAAAAATTACTTCAGGATATTATTCTGAAATACTCTTTTAACTTTTACAAGAGCTGAGGGTTTTTTAGTTGGTGTGACAACACCGATTCCATTTCATACCATCCGATACCATCACAAGCCCGCTCATCATATTTTCGTTGCGTTTTTGATCTGAATGAGAAGGGTAATGTTTTTCGAGTGTATGTATGTATGTTTATGTCTATTTCTTTGGCACGCTCTGTAGCCTGATGTGCCTGAACGGCTTGATGGATTTTAACATTTGAGGTGCGTTAGGTTCGTTTTAATAGCAGGAGTAATTTAAATGTGGCATCTGCAAACCAAAACAAGAGAGAGAAAAAAATTATATTAACAAATTATTATTATTTATATTAAAAAATAAATATTTTTTTTATATGATTGTAAAAATTAAAATAGATGTTCATTTAAAAACCCAACTAAACATATTTCGGTTATTGGTTTATCCTCGCCTGCAATACAGTATAATATTCATGTTTTTACATTACAGTATATTTTATTATTTTGCATATTGCTAAAATAAAATTCTATAGATTATAGAGTTAGTTTTTCATTTTTCAGTTCATTATCTATACTAATATTATAAAGCTGAAGAGTTTGTTTGTTTGTTTGTTTGTTTGTTTGTTTGTTTGTTTGTTTGTTTGTTTGAACGCGCAAATCTCAGGAACTACTGGTTCGAATTGAAAATTATTTTTGTGTTGGATAGTTTATTTATTGAGAAAGGCTATAGGCTATATGTCTAAAATAATCATAGACATAAAGTCAGGACAGGCCGTATAGAACATTTCACAATACGAACGGCGGCCTCAGATCGTAATTGTTACATAACGCCATCTGTTATTATTCATTAGAACTACGTAGTTGGTTAGCAATCAACCTATTATTGAGACATCGATGTATCCTTGTCGGGACGTACTTAATTGAATGTAAACGTCTACATACATAATTATGTATTAACATTAAAGGAAACGTTTCACAGTGTATGGGCATCTGGGCTAGGACATTGTACAGTACTTCAAAAATACATAATCAATGAAATTAACAAGTTTTACTACGAATTCCAGCAATCTGGCATGTTTTGTAGCCGCACAAAATGTTTTTTAAGTTAAACAATTAAAACACTCTGACATGAAAATGGTGGTATATAGAATGACAAACAAAACTGTCACATATCTGCAATCACCTTATAGAGCGACTTTATATTTTGTAATTTTTTTTTCCATAAAATTTGTCAATCCATAAAATTTTATCAAAATTAATATAAACGATTATTATTAATATTATTATATTCAATATTATTAATGATAGGTTATCTAGGTATGATTTTTTCTTCATATAAGTACGATGAGAAACCAGAAAGAACTTAATTTTAGAATGAAAAATACGTATATTATAATTTTTTATTACAAAAGAAAATATTATAGTGTGTTATCAGTAGCCGTCAAATAAAACTAGTTCTTTAGATTTTTGTAATGTTCACTATAATATGTACCTATTAGTTCAAATCTTTATTCCTAACTACATACATGAACGAGACGCCCTTACAAGGTTAAACCGTATGCAGTGTAGACGCGCGGTGCGTGGCTGTACAGTGGTTCTCTGACCGAACATATTTTTTGTCGAGATAAGTTTCCTACATCTCTTTCACACATGAAACGTGTACTGCATGTGTGAAAGAGATGGACGCCTAACGGACGAACAAAAAATTTGTTCGGAGTAGGTTTACTGTGCTATGGCGAACGATAAAACTCGAAAATGGTATTTAATCAATAACAAGTTAAGAGGGTACTATTTGTACATAAAATTTTCTCACCGATGATAAGAAATGTAATTTTTTTTGTTTATTGACCTTCCTATCATAGTTTGTGCAACCTAACACAACTTAATTTGGCATTTTTACGAATTAACAACGACGTGCACGCGACGATGTTCCGAGCGTGACTGAGTTGACGAGTGTCCTAAAACTGGAAATTAGGACACTTAACGTGGAGACATTGAGACGCGTTGTTCGGCCGGTCCTTTATTTATGTCTATGAAAATAATACTATCTGTCTGTCTGTCTATTCAAGCAAATCTCCAAAACGGCTATACTGATTTTGATGAAACTTCACAGATATGGAAAGAAAGTAGTGAAAAGTGACATACACTACTTTTTGAATGTGTGTATGTACGTCCATCTGTCTATTCGAGCAAATCTCCAAAACCGCTTAACCGATTTTAATGAAATTTCACAGGTATGAAAAGGAGGTGTTTAAAAGTGACATGCGCTACTTTTTGTTCGTCTGTCTGTCTGTACGTCTATGTGTCTATTCGAACTAATCTCCAAAACGGCTGAACAGATTTTAACGAAACTTTGCAGACGTGAAAGAAGGTTGTCAAGAGTGACACCGGCTACTTTTTGTGTCTGTTTTTCGTTTGTCCTCACTGATCTATCGGCGTAGATAAAGCCGAAACTACTAAGTCTAGGAAGCCAAAATTTGAAACAGTGGTTTATTTTATAAAGTGAATATTAATTTTTAAGAATGGAATATTTGGAAATTTCAAATTTAAGGAGGGAGGGATGGAGGGGCTTTGTATGAAAGTCTTTGTTCTTTAAAGTTAGAAACATAAAGATTTTAACATAAATAAATAATGACGTGTTTCAGGGTTTCTTGATTTCCACATTTTAAGGGTGGGAAACGGGAGGTGAAAAGTATGGGAGTATCGGTTTTCTTAAAAGAGTGGGGAGAGTGAAGATTGAAAGTTTGAATAGGTGTACCCAATATTAGTTTCCGTATTCCGTATATTCTATTTCGAATGTTAATACTACCTAAAACAGGAATGTGTAGTCTACGCAAGCGAAGCTGCGGGCGGTCGCTAGTCTCTTATATACGTAGTCTGTGTTTATGTTATTTTTTTTTTAATCTTTTATATTACCTAATTGGTTTTTGCTTGAAATCTTGAAAGATTGAAAGCAAACGCTTTATTTTAGTGTTACTAATTAATCGAACAATCTGATCGCTGTGTTAAGGTTCGGAATTCAGTAACTGTTGCAAGTAAATATGTTGTTGTTGCAAGACATTTTTGTTGGTCAGAAAGAATAATACTTATTTTGAGAGAATATCCTCTTCGGTATACATAAAACAGTATTTTCTTATCTGAAAAACTGTTGGTGGTCGTTTCATAATAGATGGGGCGGTATCTCTCAAACAGCACGAGTGGAGCTGGTCACTTCCTGTAACTGCAGGACGATATATTTTATTCAGGAAATTCTTGAGAACCATGTGGTACCTTACTCAGGATATATCGGAAATGACATGCCTCTGATGGATGATATTGGAAGACCTCATGCAGCGAGAATTGCTATTCAATATCTTATAGAGGTTGAAGAATTCGTACTATGGATTGGCAAGTACGAAGCCCTGACTTGAATTCCATCGAACAACTTTAGGACGAATTAAAACGCAAGGTTCGAGTCTGGGTTCTAGCTCCCTCAGCTCTTCTTGAGCTCAGAATGGCGATGGAGAAAAAAGCTAGATCATCGCTCAAAACTGGTCCACGCGAGCGGAGCCGGGGGTGGAAAGCTAGTTTGAAAATAAAATATAGTCCATGTTACTTGCTTATAATATAGCTTTCTATAGGTGAAAGAATTTTTAAAATCAATTAAGTAGTTTTTGAATTAATCCGTAACAAACGAATAATCAAATCTTTTTTTTTTATATTAGTATAGAAGCATACATTTACCGAAAAATACAATAACTGTTTGGACAGCAAAGAACCAAAAAAAACCGATGTATGAACAAAACGGTTGTTCGAATAGGTACATACGAGAAAATTCTTTACTGCATTGTATCATTTAATTCCACGTAATCAAAGTTGAATTGCATCCATCCGGCGTGTTTTATAGCATCAAACGAATGTCGGACAATCTTCGCAAGGGTTATCGATGGACGACAATTTATCGGAGGCGACAAATTATGTACTCGGTTCATACCGATAAAGTTATTTTGTTGCTATATGTGCAAATACATATATAGCCCCAATAAGTTAAGAAATGTAGATCAACAAAGTAAGCATAGTATTTAAATAACGGATGTTAAATAAAATATTACCCTATAGTCAAATGATATAGTATAATGTATAAGTGGGCACTTTTGGGGTCGTACAGAATTGCCGTACTACTATTGTACCGTTTTAGCAGTTTTTGCAGGTTGTGCACAACTATTAAAGCTGCATGATTGAACCCTTTTGGAGTTGTACAGACGTTGTACAACATTGTACTGTTTTGGCACTTTTTGCAGGTTGTAAACCACCATCGTACAACTATCACAATGACAAAAGACTGCATAATTTGGGCTTATCTGGAGTTGTCAAAGAATTGTACAACTATTATAGCGCCTACTTTACAACTATCCCAACGATAATAGCTGCATGATTGAACCCTTTTGGAGTTGTACAGACGTTGTACAACATTGTACTGTTTTGGCAGTTTTTGCAGGTTGTAAACCATCGCACAACTATTACAATGTCAAAGGCTGGATAACGTAGTCCTTTTGGAGTTGTAAGGAGTTGTACAACAATGACACCAATATAATAGCAGTTTTCGAAGGTAGTGTACATCCACTAAACAACTACCACAATGACAAAGGCTGCATAATGCTGTTGGTATTCCAAATAAAATAAAATAAATCCTTACTAATATTATAAACGCGAAAGTTTGTAAGTATGGATGTTCGTTACTCTTTCACGCAAAAACTACTAATTGGATTTTAATGAAACTTTACAATGATATAGCTTATACAACAGAATAACATAAGCTATATTTTGTAAAGGTACTAGCTTTTCGCCCGCGGCTCCGCTTGTGTGGATTACACAGTTGTACCGAATCCGCTATAATTTTTTGTATACATATCGTTTATGAGAGTGCCATTGGTTACTTTTATCCCGGGAAAAAGGGTCCCGGTACAACTGTGTAGTCCACGCGAGCGGAACCGCGGATGGAAAGCTAGTAAATAATAAATGATTGAACCCTTTTGGAGTTGTACAGCTATTGTACTGTTTTTAGCCGTTCCTACAGCTTAACTGCTGGTCGAATAAGTACTAAAAATACGTAGTCTTTTGTGCGTCAATAGAATAAATATTTTACATCTAAATGACTTCTTTAAAATCGAAACGCGATCGTCCTTTAGTATATAATCCAGTACTCTCGTTCGGACGCGACAAGACACTAGAAAGGAACCGGTTCGATTTCGATCCGGACTAACAATGCTTTAAAGATATCGAGTTATTAACATTGAATTAATGCGAAACGGGCCGGCTGTGTACAGTCCACTTTACATGACAAACGAGTACCTATGGTGAATGTGTACATCGCTTACAATTCGTGTTTTGATTCAATGGCTGGTTTTATCATATCTTGTTTATCGTGCTCTTTTTAAGCACGTAGCTCGCGAACCAAAGAATTGTGATGAAATAAGTGCTTGATAGCAATTTTAATAGGTACGAGCAGTGTAACTAGAACTAGATAGACTGTTTTTCACGTCTTTATTGGGAAAACAGTTACGTCATAAACATTTAATCAAGGATTTGGTGGAAGTTTGCTTTTCGTTTCTCTAATCCTTCGCAATAGTCAGTGGGACGTCATGCGTGCTGTGCGACGTAACCTTGTAACGACGTTTCATATTAAATTATCGTCAATATATAGGTTGTGCCAGATATTATAAAAACCATTTTCAAATTCTGCTCTGTTTCTATTATTGCGGGCCAAAATATTGACTAAAACTCTAGTTTTTGTTATGTATTGGACGCTATTCCCGTAGTGTGGGAGGCTGTTCGACTGTTGTTGGATACTTTAAACGGTTATTTAAGCTTGGGTAGGTACTTGTGTTTTTTTTTAATTGGGTTTCAAACAGAACGTTTTGGTCAGTTGAGTCTACTGTGTAAGTGACGAGTACTCAATCTAACTTGGTTTATCATACATCTATACAACTATAAGCCTTTAAGCTACCGTGCACAAAGGCTTAGCTGAAAAACCAAACTTGAATAACTGATTCAGGTCGCATTCCAAAATAATAAAGTACCTACCTACCATTTTATTCGAACATCAAATAACAATGCAAATAACCGAATCCTTTTTAGAATCAGCCACCTCACGTCGGTGGCCAACTCCGTTTCGACCAATTTAGAGTTTGTTTATTTATTATGGTTAGCGATGGTATAGCGTCAGTTTTTTAGTGTCGGCCCACACGTCGTACCATTAAAAATACGTGGCGACACAAATGGCGAATCGTCACGTCGCGTCGCGCTCCAAGAAGCGCTAGCATAGAGCGTGTTTAAATCGCCAGATGGCATGGGAGCGCCGATGCCAGATAAGCCGAATGAATATGTAACGCCAGGCCCCTAATAGCCTGCCCGACCCAATACAGCTAAAAACGCAATTAATATTGTTTATTCACGTCGGCCGGCTCTGCGGACACTAACGAACGACGCTCAGACTCATTAATGCGAATACCTCTGCTGTACGGTTTTGTGGGTAGATAAAAAGATACCTACGTATCCAGCCAAAATGAGGTTGAGTTGTGGTTGAGTCTTGGTTAATGTATTCATGTCTACGTTCACTGATGAATATGGATTTAAAAGATTTGGTCAAGAAGTTTATTTTATTTATTAGTAAATAAATAATGCTTTAGATGTTTCTACCGAAAACTTTGGGTTTCCAGAGAATTCCACAAAATCCTATGGGTATGAATGCTAATCTAATGAAAACGTAATAGATCTCGTAACACCCGGCCAGTATGCAGTCGTTAGAGTAGAGAGTGATGTTTGAGAATCCCATTATATAATGGATAACAGCACTACCAGTTATGGTAATCGCGGCCGAGATTTCTCGTGATGTATCACCGAAAGTTTGTTTTCGTGACGCTTTGGAAACATCGCTCGGTGGCATCGCCCGTTCCGACCTAGTAAGTTATACCTACGACTCTATGACTGTTCATCTGGTCGATGATTCTTTCGATGATCGCAAAACCGTCGCCATCGCGTTGCAGTCATAATCATAATCGTGTAGGTTTCGAAAGGTCTCGGTGAACGATCGAGCGGACGAACCGGTCGATTATCATGCCCGATACCGAAACGTGACTAAGCCCGTACACGGCGACGCGGTCGCCGAGGTGAAGTGTTCCAAGGCGAGCACGCGGAGCACGTAGCGCGATAAATGTGTTCCGGACGCCACGCCGCGCCGCGGGGGCGGTGGATGCTGCAGCCAGCGCTGGTCGCTGCACTGCGCCGCCCAGATCGCGGCTCTTGTCTTGGAAAGCCTAATTGCTCCTCTGTTGGAAGTTTCACCACCCGACGCATGAATAATTCCCAGTGGAGAGGAGCGGCTATCGATCGCACACGTCGACGTTTTTATTTATACGGCGCGGTACGGGCGGGAGGGCGGGGCGGAGGCGCATATCATATTAGTAAACAGGCGCAGGCGCGGTGTCGGGGCTTCACTCACCGACTTGCAGCACGTTGTCCACGCAACCCGCGTCTAGCAGCTTGAGGCCGCGGCAGAATGCGATGCTGCGGTGGTCGTCGGGTGGCGCGCGTGCCAGAGACGAGTACATGCAGATATCACGCTCGTCCCTTGGGAATGACCAGTAGACGACACGTCGCTGCACTGGCTCCGGGATACGCTCGTATCGCTCCTCGATACGCTGGAAGGGGATTGTCGCAGCCACGATTTTGGCCGTGATATCGAGCAGCGTGGCCGGGGCGCGCGGCCGGCAGCACGCGCGCGGCGCGCACGCAGACATAACGCTCACTCAACCGCTCGCCGTGGACTGCCGGTGATTGGCCGCGTGCTACGCCCCTCCACCCGCGCGGCAGGCGCCCTTCCGCGCAGCCTCGGGGGATGCGCGGCCCAAATCGACATATCGTGATAAATTATTCATTTGACGAGCGTTATGTTCGATTTATTGAAAATTAAAATTATTGCAGCCGCACTCGGAACAGAATCGATATATCAAACTAAATTGTCGAAATATTTTATGTTCACTTTCTTTAAACAAAAATACTTGATGCTGGTGGTATAATATTGACACAAAAGTCAATATGGTCAAATATTCAAATCCACAGGAGCTCTTCCTACGTGACATATTAAATTAATGAGTATTATTATATTTGATTAGCGATGTCAATAAACGTAATATTCGAAGTTGAAGTTATGTCCAATTACCCCGTTAGCCCCCTATTACACAAACGAAGGGGAAAGGTCGGCGGGGTGTGGTGTGGCAGGCCGTCGCGGGGCGGGGGCGGCTGCATTAACAGCTGACGGGTCTGACGTGGTGGTACGGAGGAGGGGGAGTAGCGGGGGCGCGGCAGACGTCAGGTGTTGCGACCTGCCGCTCAGCTGAGATTCCTCGCCAACTAATCAAGCGCTGCAGCTGCTGAACGCAGTAAGAAAGCGTGGATCTCAAATCATTAATTACCAAAAAGCTTACTTAGGCATTAATAAAAAAAAACGATGCGTAAACTATAATATAGGCCTTGAATAGGCTTGAAACGCTTTAATTAAGTATTTAAAATTGTTATTAAGATTTAGATTTATTATTTTAGTTCTCGCAAACCACAGCAGATCAGTATTTTATCAAATTAGTATTTGATAGCAGTGCCAATAGCAACTCAAGTATTTATTAAAATTATATAATCGTTATGCTCGTCCATAAAGAATAAATAAAAGAATGAACTACTCTAAACAAATATCTTCTTTAAATTGGTCACATACGTTTATCCATCATATATTTGTAATCCGCTTTTTACTAAATATACAAAAGTTTAAAAAAATACTAAAAGCAAACATTCATATGAAGTTTACAGATACAACAAATACTTATCTACCTGTGTCGCAAGTGGCGCCGCATAGTGGCAAAAGAAAACTCGATAGCCTTCATTATACTACGTGACAAACGATATATCTAGATCTGTAAATGGTGTTCAAACGAACCAACACGAAAAACGTGGCAGCACAAACATCTGTATTATCGCGCTATTAGTTACTTTCGTTATCGTTTCCATATCCATATCATCCAATTTGGATGGTCGACGGCTTGGAGGGAACCAAACGCAGGGCGGAGTGGTTTTTACTTGGTTCAACCCTGCTTATCACATCGACCTCGTATCCTCGGAAGGAGGTGAACTTCAATAAGCTTGTAGATTTCGCGCATGCTTGACAGAGAATACGTAACAGACAGGAGTGGGAATTTGCGAGTAACATGAACAACTGCACCGCACCGCACCGTAGTTCTGTGTATGACGACATCACGTCTTATAAAAAAAGAGTTTAAAACAGAGACGAAAGAAAGGAGTGCAAAAAAAGTTGTAGAGAGTAGAGAATTACAACGTAATAAATAGTTTGAAATATTTCTTTTAGATTTCAAATGGAATTAAATTTTTTGTCGTCTTTTCTATTTTGTGCCCAACTAGTATTTTGTAACTAAACGAATTGTCACGATATAAACGACTTAAATAAAGTATCTTTAGGAACCAACCAATTAATGGCAGTTTGTATCCAAGTTAATAGTATAGTATAATAGTAACTTTAACTTTTATTATATTTAAAAAAAGATTTATTTACAAAGCAATGCATTTGTCCCCAAATAAATACATTCTTAGAATAGTTGATCTGTCCTCTGCACAAACTGCCAGCGCGTTCCGTGTTTTTTTTTTTTTTATTTAAGTGCAGAACCCTCAAAATTGGTCAAAACTAAATCAGCAGGCGTAATTTAGGATTGCTTACCTACAATACCTACAAACACTTCATGAACAAACAGTCGATAAATTGAATTGATAGTACTTAAATTTTAAACAAACAGCACAATTTTATATAGATAAATAATATAAATAGCTTTAGTTTTGATGCTCAGCGAAGATCTATTGATGTAACCAAGATCGTGGCTAAGAAGTTTAACTAATGAGTCACACGTTGATATTGAAGATTTTTTTGAAGAATATTGAAGATGATAACCACAGAAAAAAAAATTCCGTATGAGCAGCGTAACCACAATAAAGTATATTATAACTTTCACAGAAACCTCGGCCACCCTCGGCACTTATTGACGATCAAAAACACGTATTATTTATTTAATTTTAATTTATGAAATATTAGGTGGAGAGTTAACATTTTGAAATTAATTGCGTTCGACATAGAAGTAGAGTTACCGAATAAAGCAAAAAAGTATGCTTTTCCGCTTTATTTCGAAGATATTCAACTTTTTTAGATTAATGCATAGTCTTCTTTCGTATTTGAGGCTTCTTTTGTTCATTTTTTTAAATTAGTTTGCAGTTTATACAAAAAGTCAAACTCTTTCGATTTGCCGCAGCCTCTAGTATAGTCGCCTTAACTCTCGAGCGCTGTAGCGGCTGAATTGTTATGTCACGTCTCGGAGTGACCGATCCTTTCCGTGGAGGAACCCCCTTCGCACACTAACACAATTGTTTACTACAAACTACATTTGTGTGAGCAAAATAACTTGCATTTTCTTATTGACCCGGTTATTTACAATCATTGATAACAACCTAATGAATGATTTACGTACGTAAGCCATTTTAATGATACTGTTGATTATGAATATAAGCTATGAACAAAACACTCTCACAGACATATCTACGTTTGATGAATAAACATCAATTATGTACAAAAAGCGATTTTATATAATTGGTTCAAATGGTTGAATAAAATTATATTTGGCAATCATAGCCATATGCATCTTTCTATCTAATGCTTACTGCCTTAAGTATCATTATTATTATTTAATGCAATTATTATATAATAGTTGTTATTATTAATGTCAATATCGTAAACAGTAAGTAATGTAGGTATGTCCTATATAATAGGTTATGGATCAACGTTGCATGTTTGCTTCGGAGGGCACGTTAAGCAGTCGGTCCCGGACGCTGTCAATAGATGGCGGTCGTTACAGTTCCCAACCCGCAGTGGAGCAGCGTGGTGGACTTAAGCTCCAAGCCCCCCTTCCTCACCCTGGGGGAGGCCTAAGCCCCTGCAGTGGGGTAAAAATGGGCTGATGATGATGATGATGTTGCATGTTAGAATTATTTTCTATTATTAGTTAAAATTTTTAATGTTTTATTTCAATTCTAGGCGAAATTCACTTTAATTAATACTCGTAATCTTTATTTAACCTTTTTCCGTAAAAATCCGACACAAGTTAGGTAAATAAAAAAATAGATATCCAATTATCGCTACTTATTATTATTATTTTTTTAAATTTTTGAACTACCAACCATATTTTAACATATTATAATATCCGGGCTCATAGCCCGTAACCCGTAACTATATTTTTACTTTATAGTTTATCAAGTCATTGGCCAATCGTCACTTTATATTAAGTTCTATATTTTGTTACTTGGTTTCCCTGCCCTCGCTTGGACTACACAGTTATACCCCCCTTTCCCCCTTTTCCGGGATAAAAAGTTGCTTATGTCACTCTCCAGCTTATAAAGTATATCTATGCAAAAAATTATAGAGGTCCCGGTACAACTGCGTAGGTAGTCCACGCGAGCAGAGCCTTGAACTTGAACTACGTTCAGCTAAATACCCCGTGTATGATGTACCGCGTGTTTGACTGTACGCATTCCAAATTTATAGAGCGTGAACAGCTTACCGAAGTAAACAAAAAAATTAAATGAGCAGATGGCGCAAACTAACGGTTACCGAAAAAAACATGTTTATTTCATTTTCTTTATTAAGTACTTATCTTTTTTTGCAACTTTTTGTTTAGTTCGGTAAGTTTTTCATGCTCGTTAAGTTTAGATTATGTTCAACCAAACATCCAGTGTAGTGCTGATAGTCTCTGGGTAAAATGGTTGTAACAGACAGACAGAGAGTCGACGGACGAGACGTAATTATAAGGAACCCTTTTTTGCCATTTGTCTACGGAATCTTAATATACGAACGAGCCAAAATTAAAATTAGCGGCATCAACATATCTTTAACGAGTTCGTTGTTCCATTTCAATTCTCCTGCTCTCCTCTCCTTCATTCCTGAATTAAAAGTTTTTTTTTCATCGATATTACGATCTGTATTTATTGTAGTTTAAATTTTTTTTTATCATGTTTTTTTGTTTAGTTCGTTATGCTCTGCACGCTCTATTAAGTTTGGACTACGTTCAGCCGAACACCAGGTATACGCTCGCGTCAACTTGAACACACTCACACCATTGTAAGTCTACCAACCGCCCCAGTATGGTGCGAAATTCCACTCACACATACTTACACGGGTGCCATTATTGTAGTACTTTATTGGTTTTTAAGTGACAGGGAGTCTAGATTTTTTATTACGTCTATGAATATAAATATTGCTTCAAAATATATTTTTAATAGCTTTCCGCCCGCGGCTTCGCCCACGTGGACTACAGAGTTGTACCGGCACAGCTAAATGGACGCGACGCTCCAGAATCTTAGTACAGACAGACACTCCGATTTCATCTTCTATATTAATGAAATTGTAGTGTCTGTCTGTTCCGGCTAATCTCCGAAACGGCTGAATCGATTTCAATGAAATTTTGCAGACATGCAGAGGGCATTATCGGAAGTGACATAGGCTATTTTTGTCTGTCTATCTGTCCGCCTGTCTGTCTGTTCCGGCTAATCTCCGAAACGGCTGAATCGATTTCAATCAATGAAACTTTGCAGACGTCCAGAGGGCATTATCGGAAGTGACATAGGCTATTTTTTGTCTGTCTGTCTGTCCGCCTGTCTGTCTGTTCCGGCTAATCTCCGAAACAGCTGAACCGATTTCAATGAAACTTTGCAGACGTGCAGAGGGCATTATCGGAAATGACATAGGCTGTTTTTTATCTGTCTGTCTGTCTGTTCCGGCTAATCGCCGAAACGGCTGAACCGATTTCAATGAAACTTTGCAGACGTGCAGAGGGCATTATCGGAAGTAACATAGGCTGTTTTTTGTCTGTCTGTCTGTCCGTCTGTCTGTCTATTCCGGCTAATCTCCGAAACGGCTGAACCGATTTCAATGAAACTTGGCAGACGTGTAGAGGATATTATTATGGGTGACATTCTTTATTCTGTCTCTCAAACTAACCCCGCACACTTCTCAATGATCTCATCTCTACTGCATTAATTTTACTTTTATGCTTCTTCTGCCATACCCAACACAACACTGACTTCCATGCATCAAAATCGGAGCAAGAACTCCCCTATGAACATAGTAAGTTCACGGGCAAAAAAATTCCCCGTGGTCCGACTGGTAGTATAACCCAGGTAGTACACGCGCCACGGGTAATTCATGCTCTGTATTCCCACTATTTCGCCTTTTTGATCTTTTTGAACTTTAGATAGCATAATCATTAATCATCAAGATGGACCATCTCATACTTCAAAACGATCTAAAACCCAAGCAAAATGACAGACTAAGAGATTAGATAGACCATCATGTCATTATCATCATCTAACACAAACATTTTGTTACATTTCAGGATAAATATTTTCTTTTTCGGTACGAATTTTACATCCTGGTCACATAAAATTCTACTTCAATGCGAATATTTTATAACATGTACTGGCGTATATTTGGTCAACGGCGTATCTTTTTTTGTTCACACTTTTGTTGTCAGAAAGCGGTATCTCTATGAACAATCCTATGTGATTGTAACTTCCAGGAATAGCGATATTTTTATCATTTTACGTACATAGTTGCTTTATCATATTTTGTTATACGTATTTTAGAACATATCTACCTAAGTAGGAAGGCTGAAAGGTCAGCGTTATGCGCATTTGATTTATTTTTTTAAATTTACGTTAACTCTGAGCACAAATGAACTTTTTAAACAATGTATTTAACATCTTGGGGTGTGGAAAAACCATGGAAAAACATAAAAATGTAGAGGTGGCATTAGCACGCTAAAAATCGTCTCTAGCATAAAAGATGTGACACAAAAACGTATATAGTCGCGTAGCCAGAAAAAAATTACTTACCATAATTCCAAGGATCTTTGTTTTTGGTGAGTGGATAGATAAAGTGCATTGTGAGCTATTGTCAAAAAGTTAGAAGTTTTAGGGCTGTGCTAAGGGCATGGCTAGGTATTTCTTAATATTTCGTGTAACAGGCTGTATATAGAATAAAAATTTGAAATTTTGATTGGTTCTTATTTAGAACTATCTTATCCTCATATTGTAAAATTTTTAGAAAGATAACATAAGGGATACTACGAAAATTTGAAAAAAATAACGGTCTGGTTGTGGAACATTAAATGTCATAAAACAGTTTTGATACTTCTAAGGCTGTTCGTTTTTTATGAATGGATAGATAAAGTGCATTGTGAGCTAATGTCAAAAAGTTAGAAGTTTTAGGGCTGTGCTAAGGGTGTAACTAGGTATTTCTTAATATTTCGTGTAACACGCTGTATATAGAATAAAAATTTGAAATTTTGATTGGTTCTTATTTAGAACTATCTTATCCTCATATTGTAAAATTTTTAGAAAGATAACATAAGGAATACTACGGAAATTTCAGAAAATAAGTCTGGTCGTGGGACATTATATTTCATAAAAAAGTTTTGACAATTCTAAAGTTGTTCGTTTTTAGTGAGTGGATAGATAAAGTGTATTGTGAGCTATTGCCAAAAAGTTAGAAGTTTTAGGGCTGTGCTAAGGGCATGGCTAGGTATTTCTTAATATTTCGTGTAACACCCTGTATATAAGATTTAAATTTGAAATTTTTATGGGTTCATAATTAAAACTATCTTAACCTCACGTTGTAAAATTTTTAGAAAGATAACATAAGGGATACTACGAAAATTTAAAAATTTTCAAAAAAATTTTATAACATCTGATGTTATATTTTGAGACTTTCGGTACCTAGTTACTCAAATCTGTTGGATTAAGTTCAGAAAGTCAAGTGGCATGCTTCTACTACAATTTCATTTTTCTTTCGTAAGATACACAATAATGAATATAAAATTGATAAGTTCGCCGGGCGCAGGCTGGTGTGCAAAAATACCATGCTAATAGAAGAATTGGTGTATATCAAGACAGAAAACTAGACACTCAAGAGACCATACTAAAGGCTGCTGATACTCATAAAATAATTCTAGCCAACGAGTCAGTTGATATATTATTTGCCTTATGTACAGTACAGTTACGCGCAGGAGTGCCTTGAAATTATAAGATAAACGATTAAGTACCTACTTTTTTACGTCGTGTTGTAAATTTTTTAGAAAGATAACACACGTGTCACTACAAAAATCTAAAAATTACTCTTTTGTCTTTCAACAAAATTTCTAAAATTACATTTTAAAACGTTCGGTTGTTACACAAATCTGTTTGATTAAGATTAGAAAGTCAAGTAGTATGCTTCTACTACAATTCCATTTTTCTTTCGTAAGATTCACAATAATGAATAATAGTTGATCCCCGTTATGTGGCACTTACAAAGCACTTGATTATCACACGAAAAATTTGAAACATACAGTTTGTGGATTTTGTTTAAATTTCACGAACACACGAATGATGCGGGGTGCGGGTTAGTGTGTGGACATTGCGCGCTCCTCCAAGTGTCGCGCCGGCGCTTAATATATGCTTGTTCAACTAAAAGTTTTTTAAAAATATGAAAAAGTTATTCTTGTAATCTTGAAGTCTTCAAAAGCTGGCAGCTGCTATTTCAACAAATCAGCTTACTAACCGCAGCGCTCTAGCGGGTATTCATTTCGGCATGCTGGTTGTGTCCTACTCTTAGTTTAATTAAGTAAACATATATTGCCAATAATCATTTGCCGCTAAATGGTTGGGTGAGGTGAGCTAAATAGCTTACAAGTCTAATACCATATAAATACGAATTGACTAAAAGCCCTCTTCTCCTCTTAATGCTAACCACTCATACTCTAGTTAGCTAGTGTACCCGCTTTGCAAGATGGTGAGTTTCAGTTAAAGTTTCAGTCGCGCGGGGTCTACAGTTGAAAATTGCGTTTGACAGTTTCGATACTGTGAAGTGACATTTGTGACTTTATTGAAACCAAACGCCGCTGTCAAATTTATTTGCTCTATGCCTAATACTTATCTACAAATTAACGAAGCGATCTAGTTGCATTTATACAATTTTCTTTCCTTGGCGTCGTCGTTGTTTGTGTTTTAAGTCTCAAAGTTCGATACGATGAGTGATAAATGTGCAATTTGTGACCTTCATCTGACTTCTGACATTGTTACTGTGAAAAAGAAAGGACTCCAGACTCTGTTAGCCGCAAGTCAAACGAGAAAAGATGAAAAGTTTACACAATTAATAACTAAAAGTTCTGTTGACCTTGCATCTCTCCCACCAACGGCTTCTGCTGCGAGGCAACATTCCCTTCGCGTGTATTATCAGGTCCAAAAATGGTTGAATAATGATTTAAATCCAATTGACTGGGGATGGGAATTGCAAGAGTCGAATTTGGTTCCGATTAAAACTCTTGAAAAACCGGCACCTGATGATGTACTTAAAATGATTTCTTGTAAATGCAAGTACACTTGCAAAGGTACTTGTACTTGTGTTAAAGCAGGACTAAAATGTTCATCGCTGTGTGTACACTGCTTTGACAAAACGTGTGGCAGTATCAAAGTGACATTAGAAAGCGAAGGTGATTATGATGTAGAAACAGAAATTCAGTTAAGTAATCTGAATCACGATTATGCTACAAGTGATGAAGCTGGATGTACAGTTGAGAAAAACGTGTCATCACGTTCACCATCAAACAAAACGCTTAGTAAACGTCAAAAGATTTCGTAAAATTTAATCCCCATACTGATTTCAATATCCATCCATATCAGCCTATCAAACCCCGATGTAGGGATCTCCTTAACCTTCCCCTCAGGATGAGGGTACTAAGAACTTAATCTACTACGTTGCTCCACTGCGGGTTGGTGGATTTTAACAACTACAATCTGATGTTTGTACAAACGAAACCTATAATAAATCATTTGCGTTGTAAAGTTAATCGGTCGGTAATATAATTACATCGGTCATAACTTTAATAATGAACACTCCGCATTTTGCTGATATCTATACCTAATTTTTCAGTCGTAACAAAAATTACTGATTATTTTTAAGTTTATTTTAGTTATGTTTTGGCTAATATTATTGAATGTTACTTCATAGTAATAAATATTTGTTGCAGGTATCATGCCCATAAATAATACAGTGTATTTTTGTAAATACCTATTTTTTAAAAGTAGGAAAATAATGATTTTTCATATAATATTATCTAGGTGATCCTCTGTGACAATATTGTGTAGTGTATTTTTAAGAAGTTTTAAACTCGCATTATTTGGTACATTTGACTTAATAAATTATTGTGCCCCAGTGTGTAGGTAAAACATTTCAGTGGTCAGTTATAAATTATAATTGCTCACTGGTGTCCATTGTATATTTTAATATCATAGAAGTAGGAATAACATAAGGTAGACACTAGAGCACGCACTACGCTTACGCTGTCTTACCGGTACTACACTTAATTTGAGTTTAGTTGATGTGCCGCGTTCGGCAACAGCGCTTGTTAGAGGTTCGGTATAATACTAATATAAAATAAGTAAAAATGATCTAAAACGATGTCAATAACGCTAACGCTATATTTCCCCTTTCTGTGACTTACTGTCACTGTTCGTGTTGAACCTTCCCGTACTTCCTTCCCCCGCGTTTGCGATTTACGACGTTGAAATAGTTCAGTTGAATAGCGCGCGGGCTAGTCTTATTATTATATTATTCGTATTTCTAAGTTTAATATTATGCCCAATGTAGCTAACTTTTAACAAAAATAAAATATTATTGTGTAATATCCATAATTAATTATTTGTAGCGATATATTGGTGTTACTCATTTGTAAGGTACACCTTGCAAAGCAATGCCTGATTGTACAAACGGGATGCAAAATAAATAATTTTATCTTAATAAGTACTTTTAGCACTTTTGCAGATGACTGTATTTTTCCTACAAGCGAAAAGTTGCGGTTCAAAGTCTTAATTGACCATAGAGTAAATAAATTTGACAGCATTGACTATGGTTTGGTTATTATTATTATTCCTTTGTATTATAAAATTAAAAAGGGTGTATGTTTTCTATATGAGTGTTTTCAAAAATAATGAACATTCTTATACAGTAATAAACACAAAGGCCTAGTTGCTTTTTTACAGTGGTAATTTTATATTTGCTTATGATTATGATTTGCTCACTAGTGTAATTTATCTATTTCAGTTTTAAGTATACTGTGTCATAAGAAGCCATAACTACAGAATACCTCATAGCTCTTTAACATGAAAAATAATTGTTTTATGTATCTACAGTTGGTTATCAATGATAGGTGCTACAGCATGTTTATATCATTTTTTTGTACGTGCTGGGTTGCACGAATAAACAGAATAAATTAAACATTAAGTAATTCATAAAAATATATAGACTGATATTGATTTAAGTGTCGTGATAGCCCAGAGCGCAACGAACCTGTCTCAAATTTATAAGGCCATAGGGCCATGGTTCGAATCCGGGCGTGTACCAATGAGTTTTCCTGACTTAAGTACATTAACTATCACTGACTCCGTGCCCCGGAGAGCACGTTAAGCAGTCCGTCCCGGACGCTGTCAATAGATGGCGGTCGTTACAATCCCCAACCCGCAGTGGTGTAGCGTGGTGGATTTAAGCTCCTAAACCCCTCCTCACCGTGGGGGAGGCCTAAGCCCCTGCAGTGGGGTAAAATGAGCTGATGATGATGATGATTTATTAAAGTGCGTATATGTTGTTTTATTTAGAAATACCATTGCCTCTATACTAGAACTTCAAATAGATTTTTTGTCAGACCACGAATCGTACCGAATCATAAAAAATAAGAATTACGGCGCCACGCATGTGCCGTAATGTAGGCACAATGACACGATAAGTCCCTACATACTCTGTCTCGCTCGCAGCCACACTAATCAAATTTATCCGTAATTTAAACAAAACCCACAATCTATATGTTTTTAATTTTTCGTGTGATAATCAAGTGCTTTGATAAGGCCATATAAGAGCGACTTATCAACTTTTATTCGTTATTATTTATTTTATTATTTGTATATTATTTCATATGTTATGGGAAAAAAATGAAATTATAATATAAGCACACTACTTGACTTTCGAAACTTTACCTAACAGATTTGAGTAACCACCGAAAGTCTTAAAATGTAATTTTAGAAATTTTGTTGAATGACAAAAGAGTAATTTTTAGATTTTCGTAGTGACACGTGTGTTATGTTTCTAAAAAATTTACAACACGACGTAAAAAAGTAGATACTTAATCTTTTATCTTATAATTGTTATATATTATAATATAGGCTCTGTGAGTGACTCACAACATGGCTTTCTTAAGGGTCGATCCACCACGACAAATTTGAATATATTTGTTGATTTTTTGTACAAATGCTTGGATAAACGTTTACAGGTTGATGTGGTTTACACCGATTTTGAAAAGGCTTTCGATCGTGTTGATACCATCTTGTTATCGAAACTTAAGTTTTTGGGTATTTGTGGTGATTTATTTCGATGGGTCACATCATATGTATCTAACAGAAGACAGGCGGTTTCCTTAGGGGGTTACAGGTCGAATTTTGTGGACATCCCTTCTGGAGTTCCGCAGGGTTCACATCTGGGACCTTTATTTTATATCGCATACCTTTATGATATTTATCAATGTTTCCATAATAGCAAACACTTAATGTATGCTGATGATAAAAAGATATATTTTGTATTAAATCTATTGAAGACTGCAATAAACTGCAGTATGACCTTGATCGTCTGTCTAATTATTATATTTGCAATCGTATATCTGTAAATGTGCAAAAATGTATACAAATTACTTTCACGCGTTCTCGAAACCCTATTGTGTATGATTATAGCTTGAGTGGAATAAAAATTCCAAAGCAAAGTGTTATTCGTGATCTGGGTGTAATGCTTGATTCTAAGCTGACTATGATTGATCATATTGATGCTGTGGCTTCGAAGGCTTACAAAAGTCTGGGATTTATTCTTCGTGTAGCTGAGCCTTTTACAGATTTAAACTGTGTAAAGATATTATATTATGCTTATGTAAGAAGTATTTTAGAGTATGCTTGTTGTATCTGGTCGCCTTACTATATTATACACAAAGAGAAGCTGGAAAGAATACAGAGTATTTTCCTCAAGCATCTTTGCTTTCGTGCCAGGAGGCAATTCGGCGATTACGAGCAAGCATGTCAACACTTTGGTCTGCCCACTATATGTCAAAGACATCGATTTATGGACATGTTGTATTTATATGATTTGTGTAATGGACGCATGGAATGTCCTGAGCTGGTGGGTGCGCTGGCATTTAGTGTGCCGCGGCGTCGGACTCGACACTCGCATTTATTTCATGTTCCTTTTGCAAATACGCGACACGGTCAAAATTCCCCTATTATACGTATCGTCACTTTAAATAAATAAACTTTAAACACATAAATAAATAAATAAATAAATAAGTAAATTTCAAGGCACTTCTTCGCGTGACTGTACTGTACATAAGGCAAATAATATATCAACTGACTCGTTCGCTAGAATTATTTTTATGATTTTCAGCAACCTTTAGTATGGTCTCTTGAGTGTCTAGTTTTCTGGCTTGATATACCTACACTAATTCTTCTATCAGCATGGTATTTTTTCACACCAGCCTGCGCCCGGCGAAATTATCAATTTCATAGTCATTATTGTCTATCTTACGAAAGAAAAATGACATTGTAGTAGAAGCATACCACTTGACTTTCTAAACTTAATCCAACAGATTTGAGTAACTACCGAAAGTCTCAATATATTATTTCAGAAGTTTTAAAATTTTGTTGAAAGATTTTGTCTTATTAATTTTTATATATTCGAAGTATCACATATGTTTTTATTTTAAAAAATTTACAATATGAGGTTAAGATAGTTTTAATTATGAACCAACTAGCGGTCGTACCCGGCTCCGTACGGGTGGACTACAGAAACGTTCTCCTAGCCATTCCCTCCACCACCCCTTCTTCTTTTCGCCCATGTTACTCGCTGATAAAGTAGTTTTTTATAGGTGAAAGAATTTTCGAAATCAGTGTACAACTGTTTAGTCCACGCGAGCAAAGCCGCTGGCAGAAAGCTAATATCTTTATAAATTATAGTCTATGTGTTATTATGGTGTATAAGCTATATTATTGTAAAGTTTCATTAAAATCCATTTGGTAGTTTTTGCGTGAAAGAGCAACAAACATCCACACATACATCTATACATACAAACTTTCGCGTTTATATTAGTAGTAGGATTAAAATTTCAAACTTTAATTCTATATACACCTTGTTGCACGAAATATTAAGAAAAACCTAACCCATTCCCTTAGCACAGCCCTAAACCTTCTAACTTTTTGACAGTAGCTCACCATGCACTTTATCTATTCACTCAGCAAAAACGAACAATTTTAGAATTGTGATAACTTCTTTATGAAATTTAATGTCCCACAACCGGACTAATAGACACCGAAGTGATTCCATTTTATTTATTTTCGGCACAAGATTTTGTTCATCATGTCAATGTCGCATGGGTATTTCGTTAAATGTTTAGTTATCATATTTTGAGTAAAACATATTTGACTAGGCATGTCATGAAACGATGCAATTTCATAAAATGTCCATAGACAAATATTGATTTGCCTCTATGTACGTAATTCTGTGACGTCATCAACACTGAACTGAGCATCATTAAAATTATCGCCTACTATAGCAATAGAGTAGTTCCTCAAAAGGTTCGTTAGCCACTGTAAACTACAAATTTTTTGCATTTCTTTCTCTATTCTCTACAACTTACCACTTAGAATTGAACCTATATTATTAATTTTTTACAAAAAATAAAGATTTTTTCACGCATGTTTGTTTAAAGCAATGATAATGACGATATACCTAGTCTGTTTAATTACTAAGTCTCACGCTCTCATGAGACGCTCAATCTTGACACAATGTCACTCCCAGAGAGTCCAACAACTAAGACAAAACTCTAATGACACCCACCGAGGTAGAGATTCTCAGAGCTTTAGGCCGATCAGATCTTCAGTCTGGCGTGTATAGGTGAGTATAACTCTACAATCGGAAATCACCTAGTTAAACAGAATAGTTAAAGTAATAAATCTGCTCGAGTGGCGTCTACGCCTTTGTTTATTCATAGTCGCGATGTCCAGCTCGAACTGCCCTCCGACACCAAAGGATCGGCTCTCGTCGGCCCTCTGCTTGAATCTAACTTCTACGCTGAGCAAGGCGGCGCGGCGCCCATATGTTATCGCCCTTCAAAGGTAGCCACGCACCAAAGCATTTTCAATGAATCAAGCATCTTCTGACTGACTAATTGACCGAGTGGTTAGAGACCCTAATTTTGGAGCCAAGGGTCGTGGGTTCGAATCCCGCCGGGACAAAGATTGTATGCATGAACGTGTGTATGAAACCCGACGGTGACAAATATTTGTGTGCATGAACGTGTATATTTGTTCCGTGTCTGGGTGTAAAAAATATTTATGTATATATGTATGTATATTTTACAAAAAAGGAATATATAAGTATGTATGTATACCGGTTGTCTAGTACCCCATAACACAAGCATGATACTTGCTTACTTTGGGACTAGATGGCGCTGTATGTGTGTTGGTCCCAGGTATTATTAAAAATGCATCCGGCCCGCGTTCATTCTGAAACCTAACACTCTTCGGAGTATAGGGTGAGGTTGTCGCTTAGCCGGTCGGGCTGCACCTTGTGTGTTGGCCAACCCAGCACTGTCTGCGCTGTAGGTCGGGTGCGCAGATGTATGCCGTTTATGCCACAGAGTGTGCCAAAGAAATATACGTACATATATGTATATACACTTGCAAAGCATACATTGTCTACCTTCAGCAGTCAGGTAAAAGTAAAAGCTCACTTCTAAACGTTGTCTACATATTATAGTATAGAAATACCTATGAGTAATCCTATTTCTGTGATAGATAGAAACTTAAAATAAAAGGTGAGAATTAATATTTTTAATAACAATTAAAACAATGATAATATTTGCAACTATAACAAACTATAAAACCCGGCCAAGTACAAATCGGACTCGCACACTAAGGATTCCATACCACCGTGAGTGAATATATAGTCAACTAAATATTCTGTGAATATTTCAAGCGTCTACCTGTTGCCGTCATCAATATCCAGCAAAAACCAGCAAAAAAATCACGTTTGTTGTATGGGAGCCCCTTAAATATTTATTTTATTACGTTTTTTCGTATTTGTTGCTATAGCGGCAACAGCAATACATTATTTGTGAAAATTTCAACCGTCCGTCTAACTATCACGGTTCATGAGATACAGCCTGGTGACAGACGGACAGCGGTATCTTAGTAATAAGGTCTCGGTTTTTACCCTTTGAGTACGGAACCCTAAAAACATCATTAATATATCATGAAAAGATTCTGAGATAAATTTTAGGTAACCTACGAATTATCTTCATTAAAAACCGAATCTCACGCAGATACATTCCCAACGAAGAAACGTCTTACACTTCGTCCAATCGATACCGTTCCGAATTTAAACTATCGTCCCGCCATTTTTGCGCTTAATGAACTATTAAAGTGCGATTTGGATGCGCGGCGTCGCGAGATGGCGCTCTGCGCAGATATTGATCGCCAGGGGGTTGCAAAGGGGGCGGACTTCGGCAAAGTTTCATTTCAAGTTGTGCCAAGTCACGGAATGTATCGTCGGCCATTGTGCTGAAGAGGGGGGACTGGATGGGATTTAACGCTGCGTTTTACGATGTTATTCGTTGAGAACGATTAATTTATTGCTCGTTACGTTTTTTTATTGCACGAATTTATTAAAATCTTTAACTTATGGGTAGGTACTTCGTTTTGGATGGATCTTGTGAAGTTATCTATGACATGTGAATTATTTTTCGTAAGTAAAACAGTATACGAGAGGAATTACCTATAATGTAAGAACATTAATTTGTGTACTTGATTAGATATTTTTTAAATAGGTAACCTACACAATAGAAGCTAAGTAAGTATGAGAGATTTGAAGTGGCAAAATACAATTTAGATACGTATTTCAATCAGTGATTTCAATCAATTGATTGATTTCATCTGTAATGAATATTCTAATAGATATAAATGCATTAATTTTTGAAGTTGTAAATCTCTTCGAGTCGTGATAGGCGAGTGGTAGCGAGCCCGCTTGTTGTTTAGAAGGCCGTGGTTCTAGACCTTCCCAGGCATGCAGGCAGGCAGGCAAAACTCAGGGCATGTAAAAATGAGTTTTTTCTAACTTATGTACCTACATAACTAACGCTGACTCTGTGCCTCAGAGAGCACGTTAAGCTGTCGATTGTTAAAATCCACCAACCCGCACCGGAGCCGCATGGCGGATTAAACTCCAAGCTCTCTCATCCCGAGGAGAGGTCTAGAAGAAGAGGCCCTTGCAGTTGGGCATTAATGCGCTGACAGTCTGGTATGGCATATCCTCGGTTAGGAAATTTTAGACCACTTAGCTGTTTGTATGTCACAAATGTCGTGATAGCCCAGAGCGCAACGAACCTGTCTCAAATTTATAAGGCCATGGTTCGAATCCGGGCGTGTACCAATGAATTTTTCTGACTTTAGTACACAATATCACTGACACCGTGCTTCGGAGGGCACGTTAAGCAGTCGGTCCCGGACGCTGTCAATAGATGGCGGTCGTTACAGTTCCCAACGCGCAGTGGAGCAGCGTGGTAGACTTAAGCTCCAAGCCCCTCTCTCCTCACCCTGGAGGAGGCCTAAGCCCCTGCAGTGGGGTAAAAATGGGCTGATGATGATGATGATGTCACAAACACAACTGATTTCAATAAAATATGTGCCAAAATACGCAGACTAATCTGCTCACCACCAGGCCATATTTTGTGGAAAGGTTTTGTAAAAACTGAAAAGTAAGTCTTACCAGTAGTAAGTATAGGGTACCTACTATCAAATGTAGAAACAAAAATAAAATTTAACTTGTATAGTATCATGTACCGTTTAGAAGGCATAATTGGGAAGAAGAAGTAGACCTATGACACCACCAAAAAGCTCTTGTAACACATGTGACTCACAGGGACGTCACTGTGTAGGGCATGGGGTTTTGCGTAGAAGACAGTGCTTCACATCCTCTGTAAATGTGATGCATTAGAGCCTACCTTCTATAGTTACAAGACGTGTTATTGAAATTTGGCAACGTTGCGGGTAGTCCGAGCCTTGATATCAGTCAGGCTATTATTTGGCGTTTTCTTGCATTTAAACGTTATGTAAACAGATGTACTCATTGAAAATAATAAGTCAGTGTTAAAAAATACTTGTTGCATCGTGTTTTTTCGTAATTAGCAAGGTACGTTGATATTTTCACCATAAATCTTTTTTGTTTCACGTCACAATCTTCACACTTTTCGGTGGAAATTACAGTAATTTTTTATCATTTTTCGAGTAGGTTCGAATTCGTTCGAGGATATGGAGTTTAGAGGATCCCAGGGAACTATACTTATACCTGTCATTGTCACTTTAACCGCATGCTAGCCACCAGTAGGTACGGCGAGATTGATTACGTAGACCCCAGGGAGTGGAAGAAACTGCAAGGGAACGGTACATCCCTGTAGAACATTATAAAATAAAACTAGCTTGTAAGATATAGGTAGCCTGTGATAAATACACAAAACCATAATAACACTAACCGAAATGAGATATAATAAACATAAATTCTGGTCTATTCATAAAGTCCACCTATAACACGCGAACAAAGTCGCGGGCAGGTGCTAGTATGTAATAGGTACCTTTGTTTCTATTTTCTACAAAATACTATCTATACTTTCATATTTAGTTATTTAAATCCCATATTTTCAATTATTAAATCAAAACATCTTGCCAGCTGACGAACTAAATCGGACTACATGTGACAGATAATGCGACGTTGCCTAATGTATAATTATTAAATTAAACCATAATCTAATAGCCCATACAATACAATGCAAAGTGTATTTGAGAACTATTATTATTTGGGTCAAAAAAGATGGGGACACAGTAGACCTAAATAAGTTGCAATGCAGGGAAAGCTCAAATGAATTAAATAGATAAGTTAATTTCAAAAATAGATAATAAGTTTAGATTCATTTAAAAAATGAGTTAATCAAATATTTCGTTAATATGTTGAAAAAGAAAGTTACAATAACTTCTCCGAACTTAAATATATGTACCGACGTATATTTCAATTTCTAAAGAAATCACAATGTAGGTATACCTATGTAGAGTCATTGATATGTAATATATTATTAATTTTCCTGAAATACTCATTTTTCAGAAAACGCTACATTCTTGAAGGTCCGACATTTCACTCATTCAGAACTCCGTGTTTAGACTCCAAGAAAATTAAACAAACATATGGCGATTCTGAAAGTTTTTCTTGTGCTTTGAATATACTATTAGGAATATTCTAATACCTACACAAATGTTAACAGTTGCCTGCAAATATACTTACTTCAATCCAGACTAACTGATAACATTTAAGCATTATTGTCTAATGCAAGCTCCAGTTCCTGTTCTCATAAAATTAAGGTAACACTTCTTTATCATCTCTCTCTCTGTCGTTATCTTCTAGGTGTAATAACAAATATTAATTTTATTCCACAGAGTATCGGTTCACCAACCTAACAATTATATTTCTGGGTTCATGATAGACATAGTTCTTGTTTGACTTTTTGACTGATAGCAGCTTTCTAGTCTTAAGTTCTCGAACGAACGAAACCAATGTCAACCTATATTTATGGCTATGCCGGAGAATCAATAATCTCGTCGGTAACTTTTAAAGAAGAAATACAGGTCAGCCACTTATCAGTGCCTAATTAGGCTACAAATTTTAATTTGGTGATAAATAGAGATATGTTATTTATTCTTCTTCTAATGACTTTTGGTGTACAATTAAAAATAATATTACATTATTATTATAATTAAATATAACTGATACGGTTTGTGTTTACTGCATTTACCAGGCAGACCAGAGATATTGTTAGCTTAGCCGTAACTTACATGTGAGCAAAGCAACAGTGACGGGACCCTCGGCACGTCTACTAGATTCACATTTGACCGATATTTTAAAAATTGTTAATTGATAACATTGCCAATTGCTAGGTCAAGAAATCTAAATTAAGAGCAAAAAAACAGCCAAGGGCGAGTTGTAAAAAACTGCGTCGAGTGCCGCCAAAAATATCAAAATCGAACGACGCGTTCAAAAGATATCGCAGTTCACAAATTTCCGAAAACGTGTTTCTTTGAGACTCATGATCTTGACGTGAGATCTTTGAGAGAAAACTTTGAGATTTTAAGATCAATAGATTTTTGGTTTAACACAAAAATTACATATAATGCCGTAAATTACATTAAAATCAAAGGTAGCGTTCAAAAAATATCGCAGTCTACAAATTTCCGAATAAAATGTTTTTTAACACTTTTGAGGACATAACTTTGAGATTTTACGACTAATAGATTTTTGACTTTGCACAAAAGTTTTGTGTTTAAAAATTGCATAGAATGCCGTAAACTGCATTAAAATCAAACAAAGCGTTCAAAAGATATCGCACTTCAAATATTTCCATACTGTTCATTGGTGTCAATAATATTGCCAATCCGTTCGGTAGTTTTTGAGTTTATCGCATTCAGACAGACAGACAGACGCGGCGGTGGACTTTATTTTATAATATGTAGTCATATTTTATATAATTTAAAATTTAACAAGAAACTGTAACATAATGTTATCCTGATAATTTTTTATCTAATCCACACCTAATGCTCAATGTTTACAATTTTTTTTCAGATTGTTTCGAAGTCTTGGTGGCAACGTGTGGTGCCTCAAAAACACATTTAATTCAACTTGAACGAGCACAAAGGCTTATTCTTAAGGTTGCAACAGCACAACCATACCTTTTCCCCACTAGAGACCTCTACTGCTTCTCATACTGTAACGTTCTCACAGTTCGACAGATCTATTTTCTTCACTTAGTACTAAAACAGCATTCGATATTGTCATATACCCTTGATTCCTCTGTGCAAAAACGTAATCGTCTAATCATTTATCCTAAAACCGTATTTAGAACATCCTTTAGCCATAGATTTTTTCCTTTCCTCGGTCTCTTTGTTTATAAAAAAGTTAATAGTGTTTTTCAAATTTCAACTCTTAATAAGTACTGTAAGAAAATAGTAACGGGCTGGCTTCAATCTCTTTCTTACACCCAAACTGAAGACCTTATAAGTCATGTTTCTTAAAGTACATACTTAAATAGTATATAACACAAAATTCTCATCTCCACACAAATTTGCACACTCCGTTTTTAATAATAAATTAAAGTTGCTGATATCATTAACATCTCAGTTTAACAGGTTGACGCTGTATTACCAATTTTGGCATTGTATAATTCTTTTGTAATGTATTGTTGACGCTATAGAACAGGTCTCGACCCATTTTAGCGTCAATGAATTACTCTAGAGTAACTTATCCTATATACCATTTTATAAAAAAAAAAAAACTGTGTCTTTTAATGTATACTTTTTAGGTTTTTAAGAAATAAATAAATATGTAAAATGTAAATGTAAACGATTTTCACGTGTTTTTGCGAAAAACTTTAAGAATAATTAAATCCGGTTATACGTTCTCGTCTTTTGGGAATTTGAGAGAGACTTGGGAAAAATGAGACCGTACAGGCCATTTTCGCCTGCTCTCGTAAATATTTTTAAATGTGTTTTAAATAGGTACTCTCGCATTTTGGTGACTATGTTTTCTGCTTTCATTCGAAACCCCACAAAGAAATATAATGTGTTATTTTTTTAATTTTCCGATTTATCTCCTTAAACTAACTTTCTGAATCAAAATATTTAGTTTCTGTAATCAGACCATCACTTTTATCTTTGTGCCAAGTTTGAAATCGTACGTCAAGTACGGAGAAAAACACGTGTGATAGAACGACGGACACCATTACAGACACTGTAGTGGTGTGTTTTCCAAACTTGGTACCTACTTGGGGTTCCGTACCTACGGAACCCCAAAAATTTGCATAAAATATCGAAATAAAAATGGCTAAAGTTGAACCACTGTCAAAGTGAAAATTTTATTTTTAACTTTTTAGTTTATGTTTTTGAAGTCGGTTTTTAATTTTTTTTAAATTATTTTTATTATTTCAAATAACACATGCATATAAATGATACAAGTTTAAAGTAGGGGTTGTTAAATTAGTTGGCATCAGCGACATCTACCGGATGACTTTAACATTTTCTTGCCAAACCGCACCGCGCTGCTAAAGCAATTTGAGAGTCCTTCTGAAATTACTTGCTTACAGCGCCATCTTGTGTTCACGTTAGTATATAGTAATATTATTCTTTTACATTTACCAGTTCGTGGAACAGATGTCGACAAATTAAAAAAAAAAAAACAAACATTTGTTTGAATTTATAGAAGCCGTCCTCTATCAATAAAACTTTTTAGAATCCAAATAAAAAATTAAATAATAATATAATAATAACACACACAATCACAACAACGTCTAGGTCCCAAACTAAGCATTAGCTTGTATTTTGGGTACCAAGCGAAGACACCACATAGGTACATATAACAACCAAGACCCGGTGCCAGTATTGATATTCATCATATAAATACTGACCCGACTTAGGATTCGAACCCGGGACTTCCAGCTTCGCAGGCAGAGTCGCTGCCCATTAGTCAGGTCGTCGAAATGAATGAAATGAAAATGAATCGAAACATTCAAAGGTGATTCATTCAAACGTACCTACGATTTTTATAGGAGATCTCCTATACGTTGGCGTAGGCCACAACCTTACCATTATGCCAAGGTAGGTACGCATAATTTTTTAGGTTGCGTCAAATACTACACTAGTAAATTAATTGCTTACAAAAAAAGTGTTTTATTTAAAAGCTTTTCTGTTTTACCTAAATTTTTGTTTCAAAGTCTTTTCATTTCAATAGATAAATTAAGATTATTTTTAAGGCTATTATGTATTTAGTAGGTATTAAAGAGAATCATATTATAATTAGTCATATAAATAAAAAGAGGAATTGACTAAAAAAAGGGCTAAGCGCTGGTGCGCCCAGAGGGTTCTGTACTACCACACAATATATCGTCGTTGCCAACTTAAAACCTCTTATGTAACATTTTGGTCAAAAAGCGATTATTCACACTACGTTAAAGGAAAATGCGCGATCTATATAATGCAATAACTCTTATGTACATATCTTTTAAATTCACTGAGTTATTTACGGAAGAAAAAACCGCATATGTGACGGTCACTAGTTATTGGCTACATAAAATATCCTATGTGCACGAACGGTGCACATAAGAGATTTTAGTTATTCGATTTTAGACATTATTGACATTTAAAATATCGTATGTGCGTTATTAAAAAAAACGAAGCTCGCGCTGCGAAGAAACAAGCAGTAGAAAGGACCAATAATAAAACTGTTATCACTGTAGATGTTCAGCGCGTGTTGTTGGCTTCCAAGCTACTAGCCAGTGCACTATACAACAAAATAAAATTGCAGTGTCACAATTTCACAGTGTACAATGTTGGAACAAAGGATGTTACCATATATTTCTGGCATGAAGCTGATGGTAATGTTACTGCTAATGAATTTACCAGCTGTTTGATAGACTACTTAGATAACTTGCCAACAGCAACTAAGGAAGTCGTTATTATTTCAGATGGTTGTGGTTACCAAAACCGGAACAAAATTTTGTCAAGTGCCTTGAGCGATTTATGAAAAAGAGCAAATCTTACAATTCAGGAATTGTATTTGGAAAAGGGCCATGAGGTTGACAGTGTTCATTCTACAATTGAACAATATCTGAAGCCACCAATTTACGCCCCCAGTGATATATATCACGCATTCACGGTCATTTATAAGACCTAAACATCTATATGAAATTAAGGCACTATGACTTTTTCGTGATTTCGAACATTTGAAAACAAACTTAAAATCCATTAGACCGGGTAAAAAAAAGGGGGATCCTGTAGTAGTGGATTTAAGAGGCTTAAATTATAAATCAGATGGATCAATTTTTTTCAAGTTAAGACACCTTGGAAATTGGAGTATTCTCCCTCATTGCAAACTATCGGGTCAGTTAACCCCGCGCCAGCTGTACTCCGAGCCATTAAAAATTACTGAGAGCAAATTTAAGCATCTCCAGGAATTAAAAGCTGTTATTGACAAGGACTATCATCCATTTTATGATTCTCTGGGATATATTTCTGAAACTTAGAGCTGATTTCACCATACCCCTGTTAAATCATTTAATGGCCTGAATCACTTCGGTTCTCAGTCCGTTAAATGAATTTACAGGAGTGTTAACAACTAACAGAGTATGGTGAAATTGGCTCTTAAAGTTCCATCCATCCATCAGCCCACATTCGTCTACTGCTGGACATAGGCCTCTCCCAAGGCACGCCACACTTCTCTGTCCTCCGCCATTTTCATCCAGCCACTACCGGCAGACAGCTTTATATCGTCGGTCCAGCGAGCCGGCGGGCGTCCCACACTACGTTTGCCAGTTCGTAGTCTCCACTCAAGAACCTTTCTTCCCCATCGTCCATCAGTTCTTCGGCAGATGTGACCAGCCCACTGCCACTTCAGCTTACTTATCTTGCAGGCTATGTCGATCACCTTTGTTCTCTGACGGATGACTTCATTCCTGATATGATCCATCAGAGATACCCCGAGCATAGCCCGTTCCATAGCTCGCTGAGCAACTTTAAATCGGTGAACTAGTCCTGCTTTGAGTGTCCACGTTGCAGCACCGTAGGTCATGACCGGTAAGACGCACTGGTTATACAATTTTGTCTTTAGGCACTGAGGAATGGCCGAGGTAAATACCCGACGAAATTTCTCGAATGCAGCCCAGCCCAGCTAGATCCTCCGTGCGGCCTCTTTTTCGAAATTGTTACTACCAAGCTGGATGGTCTGCCCTAGGTAAACATATTCTTGGACAACTTCGAGGGCCGCCTCACCAACGTATACCGGCTCCGGCACGATGTGATTGTTGAACATGACTTTAGTCTTGTCCAAGTTCATGCCGAGGCCCACGCGCCGGGAGGCAGTATTGAGGTCGCGGAGCATCCCCTTGAGCTCCCGCAACGACTCCGCCATAATAACTATATCGTCGGCAAATCGCTCTTAAAGTTAATTTATATATAACAATTTTTTTATAAATTATAATTTTGTGTTTTTTTGTAATTAAAAGAATAAAAAATAAACACCAAAACAACAAAGTTTATTTAGTTAAATACTCCTATGTAGTTATAAGTAGCAACTAAAATCTCCTATGTGCATCTGAATTAAAATAAAAAAATATAACGCACATTTTATTAATTAAACATAAATATCAGTAGTGCTATTAAATGTCATTAACATTATTTTACAACATTGCATAATTAGTTCTATTTCGTTACATACATAAATTTTTCAAGGAGAAGTTTATTTCGTTTTTCTCAAAACTATCTATTTTACACATGGGAGGTTTTATGTTTGCAACGACGATATTCGTCTTTGGCACTTACCAAAAGAATTGCGTTTTAAACGTAGATAGTTATTTAGTCTAGGAAAATTCAATTGTAGTCAAAAAATACTAACAAAGTATTAAAGTAATGCACTTAGAACAATAAAACGCAATACGCAAAGCAAATATTTTATTAAAAGTAGGTAAGTATAGAAAATCAGTTACTCTTTATAATATCTAATAGCGTATTACAAAAAAAAGGTTGGACATATACTAAAGTATAATTATTCGTTATGAATATACAGTTATTAACTAGTACGTTTGTACTGTATATAGGACACAGAAAAAAATTAATGAAGGCAGTGGCAGAATGAGGGCTACCAGCCGAACTTCTTTTCTGTCATTCGTGGCGTTACTAGCGGTCCATCCAGGTACATTCGTAGGTACAGTTGAAATCATACGAGTGTTTGCTTTCGTTAATATCTCTTTTGATTTTTTTTTAATTTTCTTGCTAATTTAGAGAGAAATGGGTACTGTGGAACTTTCGTAACGATTGCTATAAACTTAATGTAAATATCAATTTCATGGACCGGGAAGTTCGTTGTACCGCACTGGGTAAGTAAGCTGGTTCCCACGATCCCATGAGTATAGTTCCTGAAAAAAAGTTTTATACAGTGAAAAAAAAAACACTTTTGAGGATTCCATTCTTTTCGCGGTGTTTTCAGAAAAAGGAGTGTAGGCAAAATATTGAATGCTGGAGGATTTGGGGGCTTGTATAAGTTACAACTATGCATAACCATTCAAACAACTTTATAGCATTAATAGACTGAAAGTGAAATAATAATACATGGAACATCCTGCACAGCGCCATCTAGTCCCAAAGGAATCAAGTATCACGCTTGTGTGACAATAAATAAATGTGACATATGGACAGACAGACAGACGGACACGGAGAAACTATAAGAGTTCCCTGGTGGACTACGGAACTCGCAAAACTGGTTCGCTGTTGGGAGCTTATAGCGTAAGATTTCATGCGGTGGGATACCAGTTAAAGGTGAAACACATTAGTAAGGCGCAGGCAAAAAATTACATAGAAATATACCTTGTGTATATGGTCATATCCTAGTTGAGTAGTTTTCCGGAAGGGGTTCGTGAAAGGTAAATTAAGTTCTATGGGCTGGCTGCGATACAAGTCAATTGCAACACTGACTTTGCTCTCTCGATCCGTGTTTGAGTCCAAGGCATACAATATACCGCATACTATGAACATCTCACCCATCTGTTAAATATACAAGTTGAACGATAATTAGATAATAATAATCTTCGAATACAGTAGTGAGTGTAACTTGAAAAGTTTTTAAGAAGGGCCTGTAGGTACCGAGCTTTGAATTAGTTCACTAGAGGAGAAATGCTGACCGTTTAATTTGCGAACCAAAGTTATCACATTTGGGTCATAGACTGAGAAAAAGAGACGGGCGGGAAGCACTTGTGGCCCACAGGTTGGATTGCCTAGATGTTGTGTTGCGATTAAGTCTTTGTGTATTACCCGTCACAACTATAGTTACATAATATTGAATGAAAGCCAGAAAACGAAAGATTTAAAAGTATATATATATAGGATAAGATTTTAGTAACCAGCCAAAATTTTTCTAGATGTTAGGTATCACCAATAGACCTCATTACGTAAATAAAAATACAGGTCAAATATTCATAATCAATAATTATATCCTAAATATTTTTTAACAAAATTTGGCTACCTTCTACTTACATAAGCGAAAGGACGGGGCATGGGTCATGTGGGCGGGGCGCGTGCACGTGCACTGGCGCCTTCATGAATGGTGACTAGTATTTTGGTAATTTTGGGAAAGGTTTACGTAGTCTTAACTGAATATTTTCCTATTGAACGATACTAAAAAGGAACAAGACGGCCAACGGATTTTTTATCAAAGGTCATTATATTAAAATTTGGCTGGTCATTAAACCCTCATCCTGTATATAATTAAAAAAAAATTGTCGGATTTAATTACGTCTTTGATTTTAGCAAGCGTGCGCCTTCTAGTCTATTACATTCAAAGTTCGGTGGCCTGTAAGTGTATATTTTTATAATCTTATTCTAGTATCTAGAGCATCCAGTGAGTTTGTACTATGTGCGGTCATTGTATATTTTTCCATGTTTTTGGGATTAGTGGTTCAAGAGGATAGCAGAGGGGGCTTTTTTTTGATAATGTGCTGTTTACACTAAAAGTCACTTTATAGTATATTGTAAATGAAATGTTATTATGAAAGATAGTAAAAAGAGGTCAGTGGGTTATTTCAAAATAGCTATTTAACGATATCCTACTCAAGGAGGTAAGTAAAAATTTATTTTCTATCTTAACTTTCCCTATATGAGAGGCATTATAGAAGTTTTAGAATTTTTTTTAAACACACTCATGCAGCGCTTACAAAACCCGCTACAAATTTCAGCTTTATAGCGTTATGGTGTGAGAAAGAGCCGTAACATACGGCCAGATGGAGGTAAAAAGTCTATTATAAGTATTCTATTCCGGACTATGGAACCCTCAAAATGGTATTATGTTGTTGTGAACAGGGCCTTTTGATCTTGTGAAAGAAAGGCGGGAAGGGGGTTGGAAGGGGGAGCACAAGTGCTTTCAACTACACATAAAGCACTGCTTTGTTAGTGTGCTGCTAAATTTTGCTCTACACGTAACGATTATGGCGTAACTGTAGTGCAGTGCTGAACAATCTAAAACTGTAGGTAGGTACACAATAACTCAAATGACATCAGAATTTTGTAATATCACTGCAATATTATAAATTATAGTCTATTACGTACTTGTTTGTGATTAAGGGAAATGTTCCAAATGTAGTCTACACTCAAATCATCCTGGAAAAAAAAATCGAAGTATTTGTCTAAAATATATACTTCCACTGAATAATAATAATAAATATTATAACACAAAATTCACCTTGTTGGGATCGAACTTAATCTGAAAACAAAATTCAATAAATTAAAAATTAACACATCTATAGGTACATATAATGTTCGTTAAAACTAAATAACTCCGATAAAAAAAAAATATTGTATTATTATTATTATTGTATGTAAGATTCCGACCTATCTAGTGAACCCCTCAATATTTTCCTAAGCTGCGCTTTTCGATCAAGTGAGGTGAAAATAAGCTTTTTCTTTCACGAGTGTGAAGGAAACTCAGTCTTTGAGGATACAAACTAGTCTATGTGGCTCTATGCTCTAAAAAATAAATTTTTAATGTTTTTAAAAATATTTATCTTTATTTGAGTCGGTCATGTTAGAAAAGGCTTAAAACAACGGTCGCTCGTTTTAAATATGAAATCGAAACTAATGAGGCAAAGTAACGCAACGCGCAACGGTGACTATTTGTTTAGGCCTTTTTGGGTAGTATTACCTTGACAAACTGTTTGTTCCACTATTACATGTTCATTGTGGCTAGACAAATAGATGACTTCAGAATATGCGACATGACCTCTATGTTTCTCACGTGGAGTTTTCGAAAAATGCGGTATGAATATTATTTGGCCACATAGCGGACTGTCTTTGAAGGTTCATAATTTAACCAAAGTTGTAGAATCTCGCATAATTCTCGAATTTTATGACAATATATTCACTATAGTTTACGGTATTTTCGCAGTCGGTACCTAAATTCTATACTTTCTAAGATATAAGAAGTAATTTAAAACTCCAATATTATGGACGGCATTTTGCCATACCGCAATCTATCGATTAGATTTAATAATACCTATATAACTAATGATGAGAAGTGTTTCATTATATAAAGGGTATTTATTTATCTTATTAATCGATTATAGCGAAGCCAAAAAGGAGGGGTTATGATTTAGGAGCTGCATCTATCCGTATTTATATATGTATGTATTAAGGAATTTCTTGTGAATATCCCTATATAGGTGTTTTCCTAGTTTTTTTCTAACTTCAATACTTCGGGTACTTTGACAACTTTTGAAGAAACCCTTCGTTTATTTCTCATTTCACATTTTTGTCTATTCTCCGACTTTTGTCATTGGAAATGAATTTCATTTCGTTGGAGTATAGGCGGTCATTTGGGAGTTTGTGAGACAGGCAGATTGCACGAAGAGTTTTCAAGATATAGGGATGAACGTGGTGTCAAAAGATGCAGCTCGACGAGCTCTACAAGATTGCAAAAAACAATTTGGAAAATGTTCAAAAACAAAAAAAATTATCGGTAAAAAACGAAAAAAATCGCAATTTTTTTCTCCGATTTTCATTTTGGGAGCCCGATATCTCGAGAACTAGGTCCGAATAAAAAAATAAATAAAAAAACGGCTTGGGGTAATAAAACGGGGAATCGATTGAGACTAAAATTGTTAGAATCGGACAACCGGAAGTAGTGGTTAAGGGTGCCCTTAGTTGGAAGTCGGATATGCGTCGGTGTTACATTTCGTACTAATTCGATTTGTTCGATCGAAATGTCGTACAGAATGTTATATTTCGAAGTTTTAAGTTTATTCAGATATAGTTATGTTATTTTTATTGCGAAAAAAATTTATTTCGAAAAATATTATCCAAAATATGTGTGTTTACTTTATTCCGTTAGGTTCATTTCCAATGTCGTAAGAAGTTCGTGCGAAAGCAAGAGATCCGTTGATTTTTTTCAGATTTGGCAAATCCACTGTTGAATATAGGTAGGTTGAGTATAGGTATAGGTTTTCGGTAACTATTCAATTAACGACAGTCTACGACCTTTACAAGGTCGTCGTTTCACCTAGTCTGCGAGACGTTTTTATTTCCAGTAATTGTTGGTTTTACTCTCCGGTCGAACTCCTGTTCATTTTGTAGATTTACTATTTCTGAATTAAGTAGAATTAAGTGAATATTCAGCACGCACTCAAATTTTAAATAATTTGTTCAATTTTAGTAATTTGGATTTAATTGTTTTTTTTTTACTTATTTAGACCTAATGAAGTTATTCAGACCCGTAAGGAATAAAAATCGACGTAAGAGCTTTAGAGCTTTTTAGAGCCGCATCACTTTGCGGCGTGAGGTGATTGGTTATTGATTTTGTATTGTTTTAAACGACTGATAACATATAATTATCTATTTTATAGTCCTACGAGTACCTAGCAAATCATTGCCGCAAGACAAAGAGAATGGCATTTTACTGGCTAGAGAACATGTATGGCCAAATGCTGTGCATGACGCAGAGAACGTTATAATATAGTGAAAAAGATATAAGAACGTAAAACGTCTTCTTTCACAAAAATATGTAATGCTTTACCAGTGAACTTGTTTTCGGGGTTTGTAGGTGGGGTTAATTGAAAGTAATGTAAAAAAATCCACAGATCTTGCAGTCCCCGCAATCATCGGTTTCATTGAAAATGAACCTACTCAAATCCGATTTTCACAGATTATTGCATTTCATTGCCACGATTTAAACTGCAGCCTCTGATATGCTTAAACGTTTTGAACTCGATAATGAAGCATTCGAACGAATACAGGGCGAAAGGCGATGACCGATGCGATGCGAGGCGATGATGATGATGATGATGATGATGTAATGTTAACAAGTTCCCGATCGTCCATAAAATCTAACATGTGATGTTAAATTTCTTGTTCGGTTTCCAAACGATATCCAAAATTTTGGTCTCAAACTGTAGCTACCGACGCCCTCTAACCTTTTGTATAACACTTCGAAGCGATCCGACGAATACCCTCTGAAATATAGTAACTTATATCCACAAACACCAGCGATCGACCAAAAAATCTCATCTTTCGGAAATAATTTCTCTTACAATTATTAACCGATTTCCAAAAATTTGGTCTCAAATCGTAGCTATGTTAATGGCTGAGATACTATTTTTTTATATTTTTGATATCGGTCTCCGTTCTCGAAATATTTTGAATTAACTAAAAAAAATCCGAAAAAATCCAGATTTTTTTACATTTTCCAATTTTTTTACAAAAACTACTAAACCGATTTCTAAAATTTTGATGTCATACAATGCGCAACTGAATTCTTGATCTTTTAAAATCTTAAAGTTTTGGCTAGACCCCATACCCTTGGAGTTATGGCTAAAAATGCGTCTCCCTTGAAATGGATTTGATAGTCATTTTCAATGACAACATTTTCAATGACAAAACGTCGGAAAAATTACGAATCTTTTATGGGAATTCTTCAATTTTTAACTTTATTTTATTATTATTATTTTATGTTATAGCGATCACAGAGATACATCTTTTATGAAGTTTTCAAGTGTAAGTAATGATCCTACGACCACCAATCACCAAAAACGTCGCAAAAATTTGTTTTCTTCTATGGGAATTCTTTTATTTTTAACTTTATTTTATTATTATTATTTTATGTTATAGCGATCACAGAGATACATCTTTTATGAAATTTTCAAGTGTAAGTAATGATCCTACGACCACCAATCACCAAAAACGTCGCAAAAATTTGGTTTCTTTTATGGGAATTTTTTAATTTTTAACTTTATTTTATTATTATTATTTTATGTTATAGCGATTACAAAGATATATCTTTTATGAAATTTTTAAGTGTAAGTAATGATCCTACGACCACCAATCACCAAAAACGTCGCAAAAATTAGGTTTCTTTTATAGGAATTTTTTAATTTTTAACTTTACTTTATTATTATTATTTTATGTTACAGCGATCACAGAGATACATCTTTAATGAAATTTTGATGTGTAAGTAATGATCTTACGACCACCAATCACCAAAAACGTCGCCAAAATTTGGTTTCTTTTATGGGAATTCTTTTATTTTTAATTTTATTTTATTATTATTATTTCTTATTATAGCGATCATAATGATACATTTTTCATAAAAAGTTCAAGTATAAGTAATGATCCTACAACCACCAATCACCAAAAACGTCGCAAAAATTAGGTTTCTTTTATGGGAATTTTTTAATTTTTAACTTTATTTTATTATTATTATTTTATGTTATAGCGATCACAGAGATACATCTTTAATGAAATTTTTAAGTGTAAGTAATGATCCTACGACCACCAATCACCAAAAACGTCGCAAAAATTAGGTTTCTTTTATGGGGATTTGTTAATTTTTAACTTTATTTTATTATTATTATTTTATGTTACAGCGATCACAGAGATACATCTTTAATGAAATTTTGATGTGTAAGTAATGATCCTACGACCACCAATCACCAAAAACGTCGCAAAAATTAGGTTTCTTTTATGGGAATTCTTTTATTTTTATTTTTATTTTATTATTATTATTTCTTATTATAGCGATCATAATGATACATTTTTCATAAAAAGTTCAAGTATAAGTAATGATCCTACAACCACCAATCACCAAAAACGTCGCAAAAATTACGTTCCTTGTATGGGAATTCCTCTAATTTTTAACTTTATTCATGTTTTATTGTTTTGAATATTGCCAAGTACAGTAATACACCTTTCATAAAAATATGAAATATAAGCAACGATTTCACACTCACCAATCATCAAAAACGTCGAAAAAATTACGATTCTTTTACGGGAATTCTTTAATTTTTAACTTTATTCATGTTTTATTGTTTTGAATATTGGTAATTTCAATAATACACCTTTCATAAAAATATGAAATATAAGCAACGATCTTACACTCGCCACCAATCTACCCAAATCCGATTTTCACAGATTATTTTATTTTATTGCCACGAAATCGTGGTTTTGCCACGGAAATAAGGCACTATTCTTTTCAACTCTTTAAACTCAGAAATAAATCAACGAAAAAAAATGTTTTCGTTTGTTCAACATATTTGAAACATTTAGGTTTTAAACTGCAGCCTCTGATATCCTTAAACGTTTTGAACTCGATAATGAAGTATTCGAACGAATACAGGCCGAAAGGCGATGACCGTAATGTTAACAAGTTCCCGATTGTCCATAAAATCTAACATGTGATGTCAAATTTCTTGTTCGATTTCCAACCGATTTTCAAAATTTTGGTCTCAAACTGTAGTTACTGACGCTTTCTAACCTTGTCTATAACATTTCAAAGCGATCCGACGAATTCCCTCTGGAATATAGTAACTTATATCCGCAAACACCAGCGATCGACCAAAAAATCTCATCTTTCGGAAATATTTTCTCTTACAATTATTATCCGATTTCTAAAAACTTGGTCTCAAACAAAAGCTACGTTAATTGCCAGGATAATATTTTTTTTATTTTCGATATTGGTCCCCGTTCTCGAAATAATTTGGATTTAGTAAAAAAAAAATCCGAAAAAATCCCGATTTTTTTACTTTTTCCAATTTTCTTCAAAAACTACCTAACTGATTTCCAAAACTTTGGTGTCAAACGATGCGCAACTAAATTATTGATCTTTTAAGACCTTAAAATCTTAGCTAGACTCCATACCCTTGGAGTTATGGCTAAAAATGCGTCTCCCGTGAAATGGATTTGATAGTCATTTTCAATGACAAAAACTGCAGGGGCTTAGGCCTCCACCAGAGTGAGAGGCTTGGAGCGTTAATCTACCACGCTGCTCCAGTGCGGGTTGGTGGATTGTAACGACCGTCATCTATTGCAAGCAACCGGGACCGGCTGCTTAACATGCTCTCCGAGGCACGGAGTCAGTGATAGTTATGTACTTAAGTCAGAGAAACACATGGGTACACGCCCAGATTCGAACCACCGCCTCACGGCCTTATAAATTTGAAACAAGTTCGCTGCGTTCGGGCTATCACAACAAACGTGATATTGTAATTCAAGAGTAATAGCCAACAAACTGTTTTGTAGTTTGGCAGTGCATTGTGTTACAATTTAGTATTCTTTTACTGATATAAATAAATAAATACCAAAATCATCCTCAATATTAATGTTGCACCCAGGGCCCTATGCAAGTGGCCAGTAAAAAATATGCTCACTTTAGCGACGGCGGTGTTATTAGATTCTTCTATAGCGTAAATTGCCCATAAACCACTATCGTCCGCACTGAAATCCACTTGGTTGTGTTGGGAAGTATAAAGTCTGCCAGAAGCGTGCGGCAGTGGAACAGACTTGATCCTGCTCAGGGTCAAATCGTAGCGGATAATGTCCCCAGGATTGCCAGACTCGTTGGCTTGGTAGAAGAACGAACCACTGTACACTATGTGGCCGTTACCCTGGAAAATAAAGGTTTGCAATGTAATATTGTTGTATACACATACTCGGCGTCGAGTGTCAACACTTCCTCCATCACTAGTTTTGTTTCAAAAAGTTCAAACGAAAATAGGCGATGACTGATTTGGTTTGATAGAAATTTTCTGGATACTTCTTTCTGGATAATTCTTTACTGTTGAGATGGTTAGTGAGCAAAACTTACAAAGAAAGGTTTCTGCAACTTGTGGAATTCGTCGACGTGGTCCGCTTTGAAGCTGACTTTGCTGCGGTACTCTCTCAATCTTTCCACGTCGTTTTCTTGTGTCGTCCAAAATTTTTCTTTCTGGAATCATTGGGAGTGAGTAATAAAGTCAACCGAATAAGAAATAATAATAATAATAATAACATCACAACAACGTCTCGGCCCCAAACTAAGCATTAGCTTGTGTTTTGGGTACCAAGCGAAGACACCACATACATATAACAACCAAGACCCGGTACCAGTATATTCATCATATAAATACTGATCCGACCTGGGATTCGAACCCGGGACCTCCAGCTTCGTAGGCAGGGTCGCTACACATTAGGCTAAGTGGTCGTCGTGGTCGTAAATGGAAAAAGCGCGTCTACAGATGGGGTTAAATTTTTAGAAAAATATGCTTAGATTACATAATGATCACGATGGAGCGTCTCATAATCGGAATCGATCGATCGAAAACGTCAGCAACATAGGCTCAGTTAGACGAAACTTATCATTATCATTATTTTAAACCAACATTTTATTAAATACAGAATCGTTATTTTATTTTCCAGTACGAATCATATATGTGGGTTAAAGAAAATTCTACTTCAAAAGCGTATGTTTCTTTCTTTCATAACATGAACTGGCGTATATTTCGTGTTTTGCCATTTTATCATATTTTTAAATAATGCAATATTTTATTCTGCTAGATTGATTTACTTTTTTTTGATAAGACCGTATATATTTTCAGTAAACGTCCGTAGTTTTTAATTAGTGTTTAATTTAGTATAAGCTTTTATTTTTAATTTGTAAATTACCTGTAGAATTATTGTTAAATTAATATCGGTAAGTTGAAATTAGACTTTAACCTGCGCGTCTGTCGCATTGGAGTCTCTAAGCCAAGCGCCAAACAATTCGTCCTTGTAACGATGATATACAGGCTTTCCAATGGCGTATAACAGACAATCTGAAATATTTTACAAGTTCATGTAAATTAGTGTAAGAGAAGAAGTGATATCCGTTCAAGGACCCGTATAAAGCTCCACAAAATCGTTACATTTTGTCCTATTTAGGCATTTATATACTAAAGAAATATAAATAAAATACAAACAGTTTTTGTTGGACTCGCCCTTGCCCTTCAAAGCAACTTTTAATATTTACCATTTATATTAACTTAAAAGTTTTAGCATTTCAAGTACGCCAAATCCAAATCTTTTTTAACGTATTTTTCCACTCCGCCATCACTGACGCAATTTGGGCTCAAAAACTCAAAAAATACTAAATTTTTATCGTCAAAACCCTTTGAGATCGAGACGTAAACATAAATTATCAATTTAATTCATTTATATATATAATTCATTTATGTTCTGGACAACATCCAGTCAAACAGAATTTGTTATTTTTGCTCAGATGTCGTGTAGGTATATTGCATAATATCCTACTTTCATATTGTTATAAATTTAAGATCTCAATCTATCTTGGGAACCTCTCATTCGTTTTTTATATACTTCTATACATTTATGTACTATTCTACATTATGATGCAAGTACGGTAAGCTGCGGAGGTGTTTATAGGCACGAGGCGAAGCCGAGTGCTTATAATAAACCGATGACTATAATAGCCAGCTTACTGAGTACGAACATCATACGACGTTTTTTTATACATTTGCGATTAAAATAATTATGTAATAATGGCAGGAACTAAGGGCACGACCGGGTTGCTTTTCGCGGTTTACGCATGCGTTACAAATCAGTTAACGGATTATTTATTTATTTATTTATGTAAAGGAAAACAACAGCTTTAACAACTAAATACAAATATAAATCTAAGTCAGGAAAATATACAGCCAATAATTGTTTTCACAGATAAAACCACATAACATAATCAAGTAAGTATAACAAAGAACAAGAAATATAAATTAAATAAACTAGGAAATACACAAGACATGTACATAACTTAATACAGAAAACATTTCAGTCTGTTTTTCATTCATTACATACATTGTGTGAACCCTCCAGTACTGGTTATTAAAATCACTACACAGATACACTCCCCCTAGTCGATGAAGAAAACCACCCCTTTAACAGTCTCTTAAAAGATGCTTTTGTGGGACCAAATATATCAATGTTGGGTAAAAAATTATTATAAAAAGTGACGATACGTATAATAGGGGAATTTTGACCGTGTCGCGTATTTGCAAAAGGAACATGAAATAAATGCGAGTGTCGATTCCGACGCCGCATTATAAACACAATGTTCGTTTGTGATTGGTGTAAAGTAAAAAGGCTGTAAAATACAACATTACGGTACAAGTTTCGATGTCCTAAAGATAATAGCAAATGTATTGAAAAATATATTAATAAACATTGCTAAGGAGGGATGGTATTTTTGGTGTCGGAATATACCTTGGAAGTTACACGTTTCGGAGCTTGCAAGAACTTTTGGTACAAAAACGTATGTTGGAAAATAGTTGAACAACTTATTAAAAAAAATTAACAATTTTAATTATAAATGGCTTGGATATAATTCATGGTGTGGGTGGACCTACCTTAGTAATGTTTATTAATATATTTAAACAATATTTCACCTGGGAAAATAGTTTACAAGACAGATCGGGGTCTTAGACTACATTAATTATGGAATTTTAAAGAGACAAAACTGACTAGTATTCTTTCTTGGCTTGTACGTTGCTGTGGAATTCATCGTTGTGATCAGCAGTCGAGAACGGTCACAGCGCGGGCAGGACGGGCATCTCTGGACCTGTTGTAAATTTAAGCATGACAAAAACTTTAAACGCTGGCTTAAACCTCAATATAATTTCATGGTAATACCTGACACAGTTCTTCGTAAGACGTCAAAGTCGGAGGTCTGGCGCCAAATTCCATGGGCTGCGGTATTTGTATATTCTGATTAGGATCAGGATCTGAGGATACAGACGTAAAACATAGACGAATAAGATAATTAACAAAAAAATAAATAAATATCCAAATCACGTTAAACTAATTAATAGTATTTATTATTACACTAAGTGACAACTTATTATGTACTAATATAGTCCGAGAGGCGAGCGACCAAAAACTGCGAACATTTTCTAAAATCATATTTTTTTAAGTTAACATTACATTATTGTACACGTAATAGAGAAATAGCGTGCCGTCAGTCAGCTGGTTTCGCCAGCGTTTGGCGCAGGGGCGGCTTTATTTTGTATAAAAATCATATATTTCCCAACTACTTTCTAAAACATGAAAATTAATTTAAGCGATAGGTATATTAACTAAAAATAATTTTATTTAAAGGCAAAGCGCGACCTTTCATCCGCGAGTGACGACATCTGTTACAGAAATATTCTGACTGAGTATATTTTTTGTGATTATAATAACATTCTTAACCTACATAAAAATTTCAGATTTTAGAAAGTAGGTAGTACTAAGTAAATTAATTTTCAGGTTTTAGATAGTAGTTGCGAAATATGTGTTTTTTGTTTACAAAATATAGCCGCTCCTACGTCAAATGCTAACGAAGTCGGCTGACCGACAGATCTCTATTTCTCTACTTCAATAATGTAACGTTATATTAAAAAATCAGATTTTAGAAAAAGCTTGCAGTTTTCGGTAGTTCGACTCTCCGTCTACAAGTCAAGAGTAAAATACGGTATAGAGTAGGTATTCCAAGGAAAGCTGGCACAAACGACTTACTAACACATATGCTTATATATATGGGTATATAAGGAAAATAAAAGATATCGTTTGTTTTTTTTACGCACATGTAAATACATTTGTGTTAGTAAGTCGCTTGAGATAGCTTTTTTGGAATACCTATAAGTACCATTGGAAGCTGTATGAACGTATCATTTTATGCCTTTAGACTTATCCGATCAGGTCCAAAATGGTACTTACAAAACTAAAGCTCAAAGTAAATCTCTGTGTAGAGCTACAGTAGAGCGCGAAGAGTCGGAGAGACAAACTAACTGCGATAAGCATAAATTATAAAATACCAGGGGTACATATCATTCGGAATCATCAAAAAAGCAAAGTATGTAGGTAAAGGAGTAACTTAATAGGCGAAACAACTTGAAATTCTTTATACAGGAAAGCATTATATTATTTTGTGATTTGTGTCATCTTAATCATATTAGTTTGTTACCGACGACGTCTTAAATTGTGTATGTGATTTGGTCAGTTCCGAGTTTTTGACATCAATATTTATTTTAGTTTGGTATATCTAGCCATATATATAATACATTTCATTGAACTTACACATTAATTTGATATGCCCTTTTACGGTTTGATTGTTCAGCTCGTTTTTCGCTACGCAACTGTATTGGCGTAGGTCATGTTCTCTGACTCCTGGGATTTCTAAGCGGACGATCCATCGCCAAGGCACGTTTGTCGTAACAACTTCTGTGCGATATCGGGGCCCTTCCAAAGTAGCGCCTTCGCTCTCCCAAGCTAGAACAGGCTCTGGCCAGGCTTGTATCTGGATTTGTAAAGTAAAAGTTTGTTGAAACTTGATAAGCAGTAGGATTTAGGACGTGTTCACATGGCTTAGGACAACAACTTAGGTTTACGAGAACTAAGGACTTTGGTGACCAATTAGCGGACACCACGTGCGCGTCGCATCGAATTATGATTTCCTGGATTTTGTGTTACGGCCTTTGTTAAAAATTCCTATTCAGTTCATCGTACGAGGCGACGAAACTTTTGTATCAAACGAGTCTTCTACAGCTACTGTGCAACGCTCACCGACTGTTTAAAATTCCGCTAAGAAACGGCTGGTAAAGCCGTTTCTTAAATGTTTTAAGATTGTGAACTTATGCAAAATCCCTCATTACTATTATATCTATTAAACATCTGCTGCTGATTTTGTGGTAGATTGATACGCATCAGTTTCTACAATGCTTGGGATTCTATGCAACCTCCTTACATCATTCTTAATTTTTGCAAATCATAATATTTACTACGAAAGCGATTAAAGTTTTGAATTTAGACAGTATCTTTTATTTAACGTATCAACCCATTATGCCCCATTACATAAGCGTAGACCTTCTCTCGAGGTGAGGGTGCTTGGAGCTTAATCCACTATGCTGCTCTAGTGTGGGCTGGTGGATTTTACAACTACCATCTGATGACCTAATCAATTCATTTTGACTTTCAATAAGTCTGTGTAAACATATTGAATGTTTTTTATTTTGATTTTGATATGGCAACCGGAACCGATGGCTTGACGAGCTCTCCGAGGTACGGAGTCAGTAATAGTTAGGTATGTACTTAAGTCAGAAAAAACTCTTTGGTGTCCTGGAATTCGAACCACGACCTTCTTAACAAGAAGACAGTTCGCTTCCACATGGCTGTTACAACACTTTTATTTGATCAGAAGCAAAATTAAAAACTTCACCACGCATGCACGTCTTGTATTTGTTCAAAAAACAGTAGCTAGAACGGCAATTTCATAGGTACTTAAACGTTTATCATATTTAAGAGCAGTATTTGAAGCAATATTTTTGTGCAAAAACAGTGATTTCATATCCGGCACCTAGTTTTTGCGAATAGCGAGCGTCGCTGAATTCGCGCAAGTCACGAATGGACAGTAAAACAATTTTTTTCAAAACAGAAAATGTCCAAATATTTACCTCGCATTCCAGTTTAGCAGTTTTATTATACACATAGACGATGTTGTTTTGAACTCTGATGTAAGGACTGACTGCAAAAAAAAAATTGAAGACCGTTTAAACTAATAAGCATTAACCTTAAACCTTAAACTAAGCATTAGCTTGTATTTTGGGTATCAAGCGAAAACACCACATACATGTAACAACCAAGACCCGGTACCAGTATAAATATTCATCTTATAAATACAGACCCGACCTGGGATGCGAACCCGGGACCTTTAGCTTCGTAGGCAGGGTCACTACCCACTAGGCTAAGCGGTCGTCGCAGTTAATAAATAGGCAAAAGCTAAATGTGAATTAAAACTTTGTTTTCGTATTCCATTCTACTGAAATTTTAAGTAAGATCTCTGGAAACCTTATTTTAGTTTATACTGTTTCCAACACATTAGTAACAGAATTATAAACTGAAATTATAGACTGTACATAGAAGTCACTAGGAAAATAATCGAACGTAAATAATAAAATGCTAAATGTAAAAAATTAAGCGAAAAGCAGATAAAAATGTAAATGGTAAAAAAAATATGTATTTTTATTATTAAAGTATTTTTATTATAACTAGTGATCGTCCGGTCGTCGAAATTAGACCGCATACACTTTTTTTGAAACCACAAACAATAAATAGGCGAGTAAGTCAATTTAAATCGCATCAAACGACAGACTATTAATTAACTCCTATCATGATTGATAGTATATGTAACACGTATTAAGTATATACGAGTATACGTATAGATTTCAGCTTTTGGCACTCTTTTTGCACATAAACTTTACCTATGCCAAATCTCACACTCCTCCGTACCCGCAATATGCTTTAAAAGGGGTACAAAGTTTTCTCTTCACGGATTAATATATATATTATCAAATAAAGTGGTTTGATTCCCTGTTAAAGTAACAGATTTTTCAAAAATGTACGTAAATATGCAGTTTTGTTTTCTCAAAATCTCATAATACTTTAAACACTTGTCGCTATTTCTCATTGTTTAAGATTTGTCCATACACATACAGTCCCATCTGGAAAACTCACCTGTATATAGATTTAAGCTTTCTGTACTCCTACTCTACATAAACATTAATTATACAAATCTCACAGTCCTCCGTGCGCTTAGTAACCTTAAAACGAGATTTTAAGCTATCTCAGCATTTGAAAAAAAAGCACAGATATTTTTCGTCTGTGAAAAAAAAACTGCTACAAATAAAAACATAATTTCTTAGCCAAAATTGTTATTGAATTTCAGATGTTAAATTTAAGGAGACTTTCAATTAATGTTACTGAAATTGTATGAAAAAATACTCACAGTGTACTTCAACATCTGTCGTTTGGTTAGCGGATGGTAACATTCCGTTGTTGGCTAGGCATACATAACGACCGGTGTGCCATCGCGACACGTTGGGTATGCTCAGGAACGTTCCGCTGACTGACGCGTCCCTCCAAGAGCCTTGGATCACTGCAGTGGTGTCGGCCCTTCTCCATTCCACCGCAGGGTCTGGTCTGCCCATCGGGTTGCAGCTCAGTCGCAGTGTGTCGCCTTCGCGGACTATCACGCGTGTGTGGTCTTCTATGCAAATGGAGATAAAGAAGCAGCGTAAAATGGATACTTCTTAAGAGTTGGACTAGTTATAAATACTAGGTATCTAATCGAATTGCTATGAACTGGTGGAACTTTTGAAAATTTACCATCTCTGTCTAGTTTGGTCATTTTAATACTCACGTGGAAAAGTAGGCGGTATGAATAATTCTTTTTCTTTTGTGTAATTGTAAATTGATAGTCCAGGTCGGCCAGGGGATCCGTCTCGCCCGTCGTTACCGCGCTGGCCTTTGGGACCCATCAGGCCACGGTCTCCTTTGGGACCTCTTGGGCCCGGTGGACCCTGAGCTCCCAGTTTACCTGGAATTTATTATTACAATTCTTTGTACGCCTGGAGTAATGACTAAAAGCAGAATAACATTTACAAAGATATTTCAGAAAAGAGTGTATTTGTCGGCGTGCGTTAAAACAACATTCAAAATTTAATAGCGGTCGTGCTTTGTCGATGAATGGTACCTACCGAGCAAAGGAGTTCTGGATAACCCGAACGAGTACGAAAAAGCCCGAACGAGCATCACGGTAGCGAACAGATCATTATTATTCCAGATTTTGACTTGACCGATTGCTCTGTCTGTGCTTGCTAACATTCTTCATCAGCCCATTTTTACCCCACTGGCTTAGGCTTAGGGGCTTAGGCCTCCCACAGGGTGAGGAGGGGGCTTGGAGCTTAAATCCACCACGCTGCTCCACTGCGGGTTGGGGAATGTAACAACCGCTATCTATTGACAGCGTCCGGGACCGATTTCTTAACGTGCTCTCCGAGGCACGTAGTCAGTGATAGTTAAGTACTTAAGTCAGAAAAACTCATTGTTACACGTCCGGATTCGAACCATGGCCCCATGGGGCCTTATAAATTGAGACAGGTTCGTTGCGCTTTGGGCTATCACGACGACTTGCTAACATTGTTTAAGTTGTATTTTTATTATTTCTAACGTAACGTATCTGTATGCGAGTATTGGTTTCGATTAAATTATGTATTAGTTTCAGATTATAAATTATTTTCTGGACTTATTGTATCAAATGAATAATAGAAGCTATCACAAGCAAGATGTAAATATCACAAAAACACAAACACATCTGTAGGGTGTCATGCAAATATTACATGTATGTCATAATAAAGAAAAAGGCAAAAGAAAAATATTTTTAGCATTGGAAAATGCTATTCTAATCGTTCTGGGCTAAGGCCCGGGTTTACGGGATAGTGCAACATCGAGCTCATGGTGCCAATTTTGGGGATAGGAGATTCAAAGAGAGCTTCAATGAAATGACGCGGAATGACAAGAGCTATCAATTGACATAGAAATTTTTAAAATCGGTTGGGTAGTTTTTGAAATTTTATCGAAAAACGAACAAATTGTCGAAAATTTGCTCAAATCTCAAATTTCGGAGTCGATTACCTCAAAAACGAAAATCGATAGCGACAAAATGCAAAAAATTGGTCGGGCGATTTTAGTTGGCTGTCGAATAAGGCCAAAATTTTAGAAATCAGTCGAGCGGATGAGGCTGTAGAGCGGTCAACGTGAAAAAATGTAACTTTTTTTCGCGCGCGGCGTCTATGAGTCGTGCTCTTCGACGAGTCATTTACCTCGCCAGCTCTACCTCTACTGTACTAAGAGCCGTATTCACCGATAAATAAACAGGTGTTTAGAATTTAAACTACTGTTTAAAACCATATTGGTTTACATATTTATTTCCTTCTTCCCAAGTTTTAGTATTTCCAAATTCATTTTCCAATGCCGATAGATAGTAACGCGTAGTGTGAAATCTGTAGATTGTTTAAATATCAACATTATAATCACCGTCTTTGCCATCTTTTCCATTTTTTCCTGGACTGCCGTCTTTCCCTGGAATACCGTCACGTCCATCTTTCCCAGGATTCCCATCCGCACCATTTCTGCCTGGTAAACCATCTAAGCCTGGTTCTCCGGGAACACCATCACGTCCGTCTAATCCAGGGTTTCCAGGAAAACCACGTTCACCTGTAATGCATTTATTAGGTATATCTTAAACTAAGCTTCCAAACATTGTCATCGAACAATTTCAACCACCGAGGTAAGAAATATATCTCAATAGAGTACGTAGTGAGTACGTATCTATTTTGTAAGTAAATAAACAGAGCCGAAGTACAGAAGCCGAATATTTCTAAAAAGATGTTGTGTTTCCTATCCGACCACAGCAAAGCTAAAAGGAGGATCATTATTTTAGCAAGCTATGGGTTTGTATGTTCATCTGTTTTCTCAGATCTCCTAAACTAGTTAGTTTACTCATCGTATTTTGAAAAATAAGGGTGAAGGGCCCGTGGTCCCACCGATTTGACCTACTGGTAGGAGCGCGGCATATCTTCTTCTTAATAACTTCAAAGTGAAAATTCAATTAATTTTAAAAGAAGAAAAAATGTTATTTTTAATTATTTTAAAGAATAAATAAATAAATAAATAAATAATTAGAAAGGGATATCATCGAGACTTAGATCTGAATAGGCTTTGAAGTCAATCGGTCGAGCTGTTTCAAAAATATTATAAAATAAACCTTAAAATTTTTTTTTTAAAATAACTTTGAGATTTTCCAACCGATCTACTTGAAACCTAATATACGATTTTTGTACATAAAAAACTGCGTAGAGTGTCGCCAAAAATATCAAAATCGAAATACGCGTTTAAAAGACATCGCAGTTCACAAATTTCCGAAAACGTGTTTTTTAACATAACTTTGAGATTTTAGGATCAATCGATTTTTGGTTCTTCACAAAAATTTTGTGCTTACAAAATTACATAAAATGCTGTAAATTGCATTAAAATCAAACAAAGCGTTCAAAAGATATTGCAGTTCAAATAGTTCGAAAATAACATTTTCTTTGATATGTCCCAGGTCTCTGAGCTTGAAGAACTCTGAATGTTAAGAAATTCTGTTTTTGGGCTTTTAGAGCTCGGAAAATTAATATTACGAGCTCGAAGAGCTCAAAAACCACGAAAATTGATATTTTGAGTTCGAAGAGCTTTCTAATTTTCGAGCTCTTCGAACTCGAAAATAGCGGGAAGTTTCAGGGATGGCCTGCAGGGTCAACCAGTTTTTTTTTCTTGAATTTCCCAAAATAAAAGAACTGGATAGTGACTTATCCGTAACAATCTCTAACCCTAAATTAATGGAACTGAAAAGGAAAATTTCTCATGGTAATCAATCATCAATCAATTAAAATATAAGGCAAACATTCGCCTACAGCAAAAAAATGCCCATTAAAAAGATAAAACAAGATTTCGATGTAAATTTTTTCATTATGAATGACAAACAAACAAAATGAAAACGATTCTGCTTTCGCTAAGAAAAATTAAAATATTATTTACGATGATGGTGTACCGCTTCATCTTTATCATAAAATACCGTTTTAGTGTGTCTTAGAGAAATCAAAAATCATTTTCTATTTGTACTTATGAGTATAGACAAATTAGGTACAGTATAATACTATTTGTTGGTTGTCATTTAAACCAAATCTGAATTTACTAACGAGCGTAACATATGGAATAGCAATTATTTGCAAACCAAGTTATACTTGCCACTTTCTTATCCTTACTCTTTCAACTATGAACAACGCATATATTCCAGTCAATGAAGGTTTTCACCTCCCATTTCGTTGAATCTCCATCTATTTTCATGAAAATTGGTGAGTAGGTGGGGGATACCTTTAGAAACAAAAGTGACATAGTGTCAACTTGCGCTGTCGCCCTGGGGGTGGATGCCACCCCTTCTCGGGGGTTAAAATCATTTTAATAAAAATAACCACAGGAATCGATAAAAAGACAAATTCTAAGCAAAATTTGTTTTATATAGTTTTTATAATAAATCAATACTTTCTGAGTTATTAAAGATCCAAGATTGTGATTTTTCGTCATAAAAGTAGATGTTTTTAAGCGGTTTTTCATAAATAACTCAAAAACTATGAGTTTTTACAAAAAATGTGTCATTACCAAAATTGAAGCTAATAAAAAAACTAACAAATCTCTACTTTGAAAAACCTTCTAATATTAATTCAAAGTGAGCTATAGGTATGTATATTTTTTTTTACGAGTACTTAAATCTAAGTATTCAAACTTAAATAACGGGAATCCGATGCATTTTATTACATATGCTTTCTGAACACTTTTTAAAGTACTCAGAAATAACTTTCTAATGAGCATTGTAAGAAGTTAATAGCATCAAAATTGAACAAGTTATGATAAAAATAAAAGGGTGTAGTTTTTAAGGGTTGAAATTTTACTGTCAACCAAAACTTATATCATAAGTATCAAAAAAACTGTTTATGTAATGTTAATATGCGATTTTGAAACTCAGAAATATAAAAAAATATTTTTTCATGATTTTCGCTTTAAGGGGTGGTTGCTAAAAGGGTTGAAAAACTAATTAAAATTATAAATCATGCCTATAAGTATTAAAAAACTTTTATTTTATGTAATTAAATACAATTACTTAAGCCAGAATGGCATGGCAGAATCTGCATTTTTTCCCATTCTTAACAAAAGGGGTGGATTTCACCCCTAAAATGCAAAATTCGCAAGACGAGCATATGTCACTTTTGAAGTAGAGGGCAAAACATATTCAATCCCATATTTTCATCTAAATCTATGGAGGTTCGACGAAATCGGAGGTTTTAGCTGATTTTTGCCTTCATTGACTATATTTTTTAGGTTTTAACTCAAGCTAGTTGCATAATTCTTTACTAGATTCGGCTTTTTTTATATTATGTATTGTGGCAATTTTGTACAGAATCGTGTTATATAAATATGTGCTTTATTCCATATACCTTTTGGACCCGGTGGTCCAAGTGGTCCCTTTGAACCGGGCTGTCCTGGAATTCCCGGTGCTCCTAGTTCTCCACGATCTCCTTTTGGTCCAGGCAAACCTGATGGGCCTTTGGGACCTTGTACGCCTGGAGGACAATAATCTTGAGTCGCTTTGCAGAAACCTTGGACGACTTTATACTGAGAAAAACAACTGAAAATTAGTTATGTTGTCACAAAATTTTCTCTTATTGCGGTACAGATTACATAAAAATAACTTTCCAGCTGTAAAACTAATTACAATTATTATATGATTCTAATTGTAACGAAGCACCAATTACGCGGCCGCTAGAGCTTCTGATTCAAATGTCTGCACTTTATCGTAGGAAAAGGTACATAATGTTGTTATACATTTCTGAAAATTAGTTTAAATTTGCTAATAACTTATCTGTATTTCAGCTTAATTGGCCTAGGAACACCTAGGAACAAACACACCGCTATATATTAAAACGGTAAAGTGTAAAATGCACATTTCAAAATATTAAAAAAAAAATTAAAACAATGTTACCAACGAAACTGCGTTCTAATTGTTGTTTATTAATAACTAGCGACCGCCCGCAGCTTCGCTTGCGTAAACTACACATTCCTGTTTTAGGTAGTATTAACATTCGAAATGGTTTATACATACTTTTTGCTGAAACTAATATTGGGTACACCCATTCAAACTTTCAATATTCATTCTCCCCACTCCTTTAGGAAACCCATACTCACATACTTTTCACCTCCCGTTTCCCACCCTTAAAATGTGGAAATCCAAAAACCCTGAAAGACATCATTATTTATATATGTCAAAATTTTTATGTTTCTAACTTTAAAGAACAAAGACTCATACAAAGCCCTTCCGTCCCTCCCTACTTAAATTTGAAATTTCCAAATATTCCTTTCATAAAAAATTGATACGTTATAAAATATACCACTGTTCCAAATTTGGGCTTCCTAGACTTAGTAGTTTCGGCTTTATCTACGTTGATGGATCAGTGAAGACAAACGACAGACAGACACAAAAAGTAGCTGATGTCACTCTTGACAACCTTCTTTCACGTCTGCAAAGTTTCATTAAAATCTGTTGAGCCGTTTTGAAGATTAGCTTGAATAGACACATAGACGTACAGACAAACAGACGGACAAAAAGTAGCGTATGTCACTTTTGACCACCTCCTTTTCATACTCGTGATATTTCATTAAAGTCGGTATAACCGTTTTGGAGATTAGCTCGAATAGACAGATGGACGTACATACAGACATACAAAAAGTAATGCATGTCACTTTTGACCACTTTCTTTCCATGTCTGTGAAGTTTCATTAAAATCAGTTTAGCCGTTTTGGAGATTTGCTCAAATGGACAGACAGACAGATAGTATTATTTTATACATATAGCCTATAGCCTTCCTCAATAAATAGACTATCCAACACAAAAAGAATTTTTCAATTCGAATCAATAGTTCCTGAGATTTGCGCGTTCAAACAAACAAACAAACACACTCTTCAGCTTTATAATATTAGTATAGATTTATGGCAAAAAAATTGGCAAATAGTTTTTATATGGTTTTTCTAAGGCATATCTCTAAAACAAGATATATAGTGTTATCTATTATGAGTGTAATATTTATTTTGGCTATTGATTAGTATTTAAAATTAAAAAAAATTATACAAACAACACAATACAAATACTGGCTGTTGAGGCAGTGAGGCTAAACCTTTCATCGCAGACATCGGCCGTCGTTTGAGAGAGAGAAGGTTTTTGTGATTTTTTAATTAATAAAAATATTTTCGAAATAAATGATAATCATTATTGCCATTATTCTAAGCTCAACGAATAAAATTTACAAGTACGTACCTGTATATTATAACGAAAAATCGAACTCGTACACGAATGGTTCCGTACCCTCGTACAACATATAAAACACGTTTCTGGAATCTCTTTTAATTTTAAACTTTATGTTATTTTTATTATTTGTTGATAAAACGGTCATAGTATAGGTCATAGCACTTTGTGACAATTTCAAGTGTCTAACTATTACGGTTCAGACGATACAGCCCTAGGGTACAAACGGACGGACGAACAGACAGCGGTGCTTTAGTAATAGCTTTATAATCCTGTTGTTAGCCTTTAGGTAGGTACGGAACCCAAAAAAGAGAAAAGTGTTATAATTTAGCAATTCTTGTGATATTGCATTTTCTGCAGATAGTATAGCTACTTACTGGAACTCTGGAATAGCTAGTAAGCCAAACCCAAGTATCACCCCCAGGCGCTGGTCCTTTGGCGCCAGTCTTTCTTTGCTCAATGGCGTCTTTCTCTTCTAGTTCTGCTCTCATTTTCGGATTGAAGAATTCCACATGGGGTGCAACTGTGTTGTCCTCTTTTACAGCTGAAGGTTTTTGCTGTAATATAGGACAACAAATAGGATGATAAATAACTCAAGTTACAACAGCACAGTGACTTTTGGAAACTCTATCTTCTGAACATACCCGAGTAGTTCCGGTGACAAATGTTGTCGAGGAACATCCGTACCTAGACGTATATTCGTATTTACACCTACTATAGGTACCTATCACTGCATATACCCAATTGTCGTTCTATTTTCAAACGTGTATAATTTTACTTTAGCTTAATTGATATATGCAAAAATGACTAAAACCCTATGTTAAAATCTTAATGGTTGAAAAAAAAAAATTACAAGTTACTTATATACTACTACTAAGTGAAATTCTCTAGACATACCAACATCGCTTCTCTTTTTATTCTATTAGTAGTTCCAGTTTTATCTGATAGATACGCGTCGATTCTTCCTTTAAGTTCTTCCTCGAGAACGTTCCTCATCATATTTCTCGCTTCAAATTCTATAATGTCTTTCGGGACAGCATCGTCACCTACGTAAATGTACGCGTTAAATAGTAAAGATAAAACTGCACAAGTAAAAGCGATCAAGGACAATTTTTTACAAGACCTATCTTCAGTCTCGTGACCTATAGAAAATTTTTTCTTTCCACCAATTTTCGGAGGCATTTTGTCACATATCTAATGTTATTATAGCTCTTAATGTATTTTTTTTTAAATTCAGCACTAGTTATACCACTTATTGGTTTCAAAGACAATGTTCATGTATGAAAATTATTTACATTTATCTAAATTCAATTCACTCGAGTGTGGTACTTCCGGCGATATGGTTTGTTACTGAACGCGCGGCACTGCGCCAGAGTCAAGTCGATAACTGACAATTGAATGTCCCTGCCTCTATTAAATTTAACCACATCTCAATCAGACAATCGACAGAATCTCGTCTGTTCTCGTACCAAATGAATTTATAGGCTCCAAAATGTTATGTTGACGGAAATTTGAAAATAAACATTTGTACGGAAATGAATGCCGCTGGTATCATGTCAATGCAAAATGATACAAACTCCATTTAATTTAACTTTTTTTTTAGTAATGCCTTCTATGAAATGGGGTTTAATAAAGTTTTAATTTCATCATCATCATCAGCCCGTGTCTCTCCACTGCAGAATATAACCCTCTGCCAAGGCTCGCCACCACACACATGGTGGTCGCCACCACAAGTTTTAATTTAATTTAAATAACATGTAGTTGGACAAAAAAGAACTACACTTTGTTGTGTTTATCTTGCCATCTTAATAAGTTAAAATATCATGAACCTGTCGTTATATTTATAAAATATCTTCTTTCTAACACCAAACAATTCTAATTCTGGTTTTCGAAAAAACTGGCACGCACGTAACTAAATCGAAAATTACAAACGTTATAATATGAACCAAATTTGGAACTCTTAGAAAGAACACATTTTAAGTAATTTAACTACAGTGATACGATGTATTTTACTTACTAAGATAGTCAAATTAATTCTGAAAAAAAAAATAAGCGGTATCCTTTAGCCTTAATCAGGATAAATTTATATTGGTATAGATGGATAATAATAATGGTTTATTTACTAAATACACACATAAGGTAATAAATTAATTAATTTATATATATTTAAATAAATAAATTAATAAATACACACATGATTTCGAATCATATTTATATAATTGGTATAATTATAACGTATATATACATGAACAATGGAGTAACATAAGAGTATTAAATCCTCCTATGGGTGATGTTAAGACCGACTTCTTGGATGAGGCTAGAGACCGCAGGTTTTTGCAAAGTCGGGATTTCACTGAACCATCTAACCCATGTTCACAGTTCACAGTTTAGCTGGAATTTCCCGGTCTCAAAACAAAAGTTAGATTGCCTTCTCTCCACAGCTTCAAAGGTGCCCGTTTAATAGCTTCTTATGAACCAGATTTCAGCGCATGGCTCAAGGCATATCCTTTTAGATATATCGGAACTGTATTGGACAAAACTATTGTACACTCAGAATTAGTATCGGCCTTCTCATTGGGGCCTCTCTGTCAGCTACATGGGTGTGTCTGTAGCGACAGTGTTACTTCCAATGGTCACCATGGATTGTCATGCCAAAAGAGCGCTGGGTGTACTTCACGTCATGTTAATTTAAAAAACATCATAAAGAGGGCACTTTCATCTGCCGATATATCTTGCATTCGTGAACCTTCAGGTCTTTGCCGCTCAGATGGGAAACTCCCTGATGGCATCGTGTGGCATCGATGATCCCATGGTCCCATGGTCCCGAGGTCATGCACTGGTTCGGGACGTCACGTGTGTCGATATCTTAGCCCCAGTCACCTAGCTATCTCTTCGAGTCATGCCGGTGCCGGATCAGCTCAAGCTGAGCGGGACAAACCTACTAAATATCGACGGATCTCGAGGAAATTATTATTTTTTTGACTTTCTCGCCGTCCGTCCCATTTCAATTTTATATTGTGGATGTTACCATTTGTTTAATGTATTTTGTTTTATTACATTATCATTATAATTATGTCATAGTATAGAGTTTAAATTAATGAACAATGGATAGGTTGAATTTTTTTCAAATCCGAAACGTAGTCATTTAGTCCAACGATTGTTTACTTCTTCAAACAAACAAATCCTTTTTACCACAGATAATCGTCATCATGTAGTATATTTTAAGATGTGGAGAGAAAATTTCTTTTGCCCAGGAGGCTGGGAGGAGGGGGTGAGTTGAAGAAACAGAAAAATAGTACGTTTTCAGTTATGCTACTAGGGCCTATGTGGTATCGCTTTCGTATAAAGCAAGGACGGACAATTCATTTTTGTGACATTTGACAAACATTTTCATACAAAAAATGTCAAATTTAACGAAAAAAATAAATTTGTTCTGTTTATTTTTCTATTCCATTGTCAATAATTTTAACAATCCTAAATTTATATGAATATTAGAAGGTATAGATTACCTGCTTTAAGAATATGTATATATTATGGGTACTTATAAATAATATATAACTTATATTATTATATATATAACTATTATTATAAATATATGTACTTATAAATTATATATAAATAATAATACAATTACTACAAACGAAAAAATCGGAAACGTTATGCAGCGTTGAAACTTACCACGGCTGGCATTGCCACTCAGCCAAAAGTGCGGCGCTCCAAATACAAAAACAGACGACTGGTCAGTACCAATATCGACCCTACTTCTATAATAACATGGTGCATTTAGCTTTGCACTAAATGTGATAAACTATTCCTATACACACATAGAAATGATTTTATTGAGTTATAGCTGTTATTAGCGACTTAAAAGGCTTAAGCCTTTTTCTCGTGGAAATGAAATAAGTTGCAGTGGTAAAAAGCAGTAGCCTATCGTAATAAGGGATAGATTAGCTTTTTACAAAATGTACGTAAGGAATTAAACACAGATATGTGATAAAAATTTTAATAATCATGTTCAGGTATTTCAGCAGTCTCGTGCACAAAAGCACAGCGCTGTACATTTCAGTGCAGCTTTTGTGCACTTGCACAGCCTAGTGCATCCTTTTTTACAATTGCATGTAATCAGTTCGTAGCACGAGGAGGATACCTTAGAAAGCATAGTCCATAGAGGCTGCCACGACCCTTGCTCTTTGGTCCAGCCCGGCCTTAATCAGAGGACTCAGGCATGGTAAGTTTTTTATTAAAAGCCTGGCTGCAGCAGCGTGTCTGGTAGCAAGCACGTTTAATATGCTGGTGCAGGGCTTCCTTGGTTGGCAGAATATTGTATTTCGTCCTTGACTTTTTAGTGAACAGATCTTTTCTTGCTTTCTTCGCAGTCGCCATTTCACTAGTCCTGTCATACAGAGTCAAGGTTAAGGTCAAATATCTTTATTTCGTTGTTATGTAATATAAACTTTAAATATGTCACAAGAGTGAATTTATTACTTTGTGGAAAAACGTGACCACAAAGGCGCATTCACAAAAGTGCTAGTTCCTCTCAGAAGAATACGCAAGAAACTGAGGGACGCTCTTAGCATAATAATATACATTTTTTTTAACAATAAGTACTTAAAGATTAATATTATTGAAGCAAACCGATTAACGAGCGGTTTACACCCATGGATTTTTATCATCTAAGTAGTACGATACTTTATAATAAACCTTTGCGTAAAGCTTTCGTTTTATTATAGTTTTAAACTTGATAAGGGATAGATTTTGAATGTCAACTGGGATCTTATTGTAAAAGCGTATACATTGTTCTTTAAAAGAACTACAAACTGTTCCAATTAAAGCGACACCTCTTGGCTGGTCTCTGATGGTAGAGAAAGAAGTTCAGTAAAAGCAGCGTTTACATCCAGAAAAGATTTTCATATCTCCCAGGCTGTTCGTTTTTTTCTGTCGGCAAAGGTGGATACAATGTCACAGCCAGACAGCGCGTGAAATATTGGCATGCTAAGGTATTGTGTTGCCGTAACCATTTCGTGGATCGCTATATACCTATGGTTGACACACTTCAACTCGCACGTCTCAATTTTTGTATTGTAGATTAATTCACTCAATTACCTTAAGGGCTAAATTAGTACTTTGTATTATGGATAGTAAATATTTTAATAGTCTCTGATTTAAACAGCGCACAGAACATAACGAAACTAAAGGGTTTCTTGGTTACTGTAAGGGGACCCCTAAAAATGCGGCTCTAGCTCTGCATTCAAATTGTGAGCATACTCTAGATAGTTATGCATACCTATTAGATCTTATTAGTAATGTAAGTTATATTTTTAACAAAAACAGTAGATATTTAACAAAAATTAGGTATGCTGCCTGTTGTATCTACAGTACTTTTCGGATTTTTTTTGGAATTTGTAATTCATTCTTAAACGAAAACTAAAAAAAACTAAACTATATAATAAGATACATTTGTGTTACTCGTTGATTCAATGAAGATTTAGGTCGGCAACAGCTAGTAAAATCAAAACATTGAAAAGTTAATGTTGCTCTCACTATAGACGAGCGCGTAATGAACGCCGCGCGTCGCGTATCAGATTATTTCAAATATACATATTTTGCATGAAATGGGCATCAATGAACAAAATGTAGTTATGTATAATAAACTTACTTTACTGTTAAAAGTATACTGCTAGTCTTTCTACATGTGTGGCGTTTCGGTACGATACGGTCAGGGGACATACAGCGACCTTCGGGAGCAGTATAATGACGCGTTCAGGGTGCTGGTGGGGCTGCCGTAGAGGTCGAGTGCGTCAGGAATGTTTGCGAAAGAGCATACTGACGGGTTCACGGCTATGATGTGCGAGCGGCGTGTCTTCTTACACGGTCGCTTCCGTGGAAGCACCAGCATCATCCTGGGTGTGTTTGCAGCACTGTGGAACTCCCCGATGTTAATGAGGTGGATGCGGCTTCACGCTGATAAGCCGTGAAGCTATCTCCATTTTATATTATCCATTTTATTTTTATTATAATGTCATTTTTATTTATTTTGTTTAGTTGTTTTGCTGTATTTGTGTTTTATGCTGTGTTTAATTTTATTTGGTTACTAGCTTTTCACTTGCGCCTTCGCTTCCGTGGACTACACAGTTGTACCGGGACCGTTAAAGGAACGCGACGCTCCAGACCATTGTAAAACTTCATAGAACATTCTGAAACTTAACTACCTAAGAAATCTCTATACCTAATTTCATAAAAATCTATTTAGCCATTTTAGCATGAAGAATAGTTATCCCACAAGTCGGTCCCGAAATCAGTCAGTCGTTTTGGAGATTAACCAGAACAGGCAGACAGACTAACAGACACTACGATTTTTTATATGTATATAAAAAAATGCTTTTCACTCCTGACAAAATGTTTTTATACTTGCAAAATTTCAGTGAGATCGGATCAGCCGTTTCGACGATTAGCCCTAACAAGCAGACAGTCAAACACACAGACAAAAACCAATTTATGTCACTCCTGATAACGTCCTTTTTATATCTGCGAAGATTTATAGAAATGGTTTAGTCGTTTTGGAGATTAGCCGAAACAAAAAGACAGACAGACAACCATACAGACAAAAAGTTTTACGTATATCACTACTGACAACCTATTTTTGATATCTGCATAGTTTCATTATAATCTTCAAAAGTTTAGCTCGAACATACATATAGACAGACAGACAGACAGACACTCACACTCGTCTTTTCGCGTCTGCGAAGTTTCTTTAAAATTGGTTTAAATGTTTTAGAGTTTAGATCGAACACACAGAAAGAGGGCCAGACAGACAAACCAAAAGTATTGCATGTCACTCCCGACAAACTTTTAAGCACATCTATGAAGTTTCATTGAAATCAGTTCATCCCTTTGGGAGATCAGTTGGAAAAAAACAAACAAACGGACCGACAGACAAACAAAAAGTATTGTATGTCACTCCTGATAATCTTTTTATCAGATCTGTGAAGATTCATTGAACTCGGTCCAGCCGTTTCGGAGATCAGCTGGAACATACAGATGGACAGACAGACAGACAAAAAGTAATCTATGTCTCCCTCGATAATGCCCTCTTCATGTCTCTCAAGTTTCATTGAAATCAGTTCAGCCGTTTCGGAGAGCAGCTCGAACAGACAAACGGATGGATAGACAGGCAGACAAAAAGTAGCCTATGTCACCCCCGATAAGGCCTTTTGCACGTCTATAAACTATCATTGAAATCGATCCAGCCGTTTCGATGATTAGCCGGAATAGACAAACAGACAGGTAGACATTACAATTTTATTAATATAGAAGAAGTATTAACATTAACGTTTTACGAATATTGTTACCTACCAACCAACCAACCAACCAACCAACTATGGACTCTAGAATCTGAAATGAATGCTTATTATTATTATTATTATTAATACAGTTTTTTTTGCTTAATGGTTAATTAAAATAAAAACAGGTTAAATTTTGTTTGTAAATTGGTATGTCTTCAATTTTAAACGAATAACAGACAAGGACATAGGTACCTATTTAGTAGGTAGGTAGGTACCTATCTGGATGATTTGTTATTTAAATAATAGATATATTTTCTGAAATTCATCTTTGAGGAGTAAGCAACTACTGCGAAGAAGGAAATTAATAATTAGTTCATGATTTTTCGTCCTATATGGCGAGCACCAGCAACGAGTCCGTACTTACCTGTCTGCGTTAAATTTGACGCCGCATAACGTTTGCGATCTTTTCGTTTATGCTAATGGTATTATTATTATTATTATTATTACAGCCTTTTAATTCCTTAATATTACATATATTACAAAGTTTCTAATTATTTCATTATTCATATTGATAAATTATTTACCTATACCTATCACCAATTACAAATTGTTACTAATCATTAATATGTATATCTTAAAAAATTCGATTTATGACTTCATTTACATGCAATTAAACATTAAAAATAAAAAAATGAATATTTCAATTATAATAGTAGGCAAATGTTTAAAAAAATAAAACTTAAAACTTAATTGAAAAAAACTTAATTATTAAGGACCTCTCTACGAGTAAAGGCCTCCTCCATCTTACTCCATGAGATTTTATCTGTGGCCTTTGTTACCCAATCAGTGCCAGCTGTGTTCTTTATTTCGTCCACCCATCTCTCAGTCGGTCTTCCCCTGCTTCGTTTATTAAGTGGTCCTGTCCAAATAGTGGCCCTTTTTGCCCATCGGTTATCGTGCATACGGGCTACATGACCTGCCCATTTCCATTTTAACTTCATACAGTGTTGTAGAGCATCCTGTACATTTGTTATTTTTCTTATGTCTTTATTTCGTTTTTTATCTAGTCTCTTCAACTTCAAAATACTACGCTCCATCGCTCTTTGACATATTTGTATTTTGTTTCGTGTTTGTTTATTAAATATCCAGGTTTGACTGGCATATGAGAGACATGGGAGAATACAAGAGTCTAGAACTTTCTTTTTAAGTATTACCGGGAGATTTGATTTAAAGATTTCTTTATTGTTCCAGTATTTGTTCCAGGAGATGTTTACACGTCTGTTTAGTTCATCCAGATGTCCAGTTTTGTGTAAAGATATTTGTTTACCCAGGTATATGTAATCATCAACGTAGTCTAATGTGTTATTTTTTATTTTTATAGGAATTTGTATATTATTGGTCATAATTTTTGTTTTTGTACTATTAAGTTCTAGGCCAGTTTCATTGCTCACCTCGCACAATTCATTAACCATTGTCTCTAGTTCGAGTGCTGATTCCGAAAAAATTATTATGTCGTCAGCATATCTCAGGTTATTTAAATAATATCCATCTATGAAAATTCCTTTTGAGTTCCATTTTACATTCTTTATAATACTCTCTAGTACAGCAATGAAAATCTTTGGCGATAAAGGGTCGCCCTGCCTAACGCCTCTACATATTTTTATTTGCGATCCCTTTGACTCCATTTTGACGCGGCTCACGCTTTTGCTATAAATATCCATTATAAGTTCTATAGTTTCTGACGGCTGAAATTTGACGCCGCATAACGTTTGCGATCTTTTCGTTTATGCTAATGGTATAAGTACCCATAATATATGTGTTTAAAGAAGGTTAACCACACCTAATAGTAATTTTTTCCTTCATATAAACTTAGAATTCTACAAATTATTGACAGTAAAATAGAAAAATAAACAGATGAGTTTTCATTTTTTCGTTAAATTTGGCATTTTATTGCATGAAAATGTTTATCAAATATCCCAAAAATTAATTGTCCGCCCTTGCTTTATACGAAAACGATACCACTTAAGTTCTAGTAGCATTAATAACTAAAATCGTAATATTTTTCTGTTTGGGGCGCGGCAGCGCAGCGGTATCTAACTTCACCTCCTCCCCTCAGCACCTGGAGCAAAAGAAAAGTTCTCTTCACATCTTAAAATACACTACGTGATGACGACTAACTGTGGTAAAAAAGATTCGTTTGTTTGAAGAAATGAACAATTCGCCTCAAATTGCTTGCTAACAAACCGTCCTATAGTATAAGCAAAAGCAAAAATTACTCAAGGAGTATCGGAGCCAATTTGAATGAGAACTAAATCTGCATCATACATTCTTGAAAAATTCACGAATTCATAAAAAAAAACATACACTGTACCTATTTGTGCACCATCCGGTAGTGTTGCTATTACGGATCAAATTCTGGGAAAGTAATGTTAAACGGCAAACTAAAGGAAATAGTTGTTTTTTAATAAAATCAGTAATTTTTTGTAATCTCATTTTATTGTGTAATAAATACTTGACAAGAAGCTTGATCGTGCCAGTATTGCATAAATTGTACGAATGAGTTTTTGAAACATGCAATTTTAGTTTTCATCAAAATCGTTCATGAAACATACGCCTTTGAGTATTTTTCGCTATTGCTTATAATTTTAGATTTGGCCATCCACGTATGTATGTTCACTTGAAAAAATTAACCTGTAAGTTGGTAAGTATGTAATTCATGTTATATTATTTGTTTTATATACACTTATTAAGTACTTTTTAGTCACTAATTGTGAATATATAGGTACATATATTTTTTTATGCTACGAAAGAGAATATTTGGGATACCAGTTTCCTACAGAAATTTACAGAAAAGCTCTTATTTTTATGTCTACACGAACTAGTCTACGATAAATTCGTATTAAGCTCATTTCGTGACAATATCTGAGTTAGCCTCGTTGTCCATACAAATGGTATTGTTACATGAAAATTTTCGTTTTTATTTAGGGTGTGTTGTCCGCGAAAGACATTTTCGCGCATGCGTAATACCAAGTGTGTCAGGGACACGACCTGAACGAGTCGCGCCTTCCAAGGTCACACACATTTCTTGTGTTAAGCAGTCGATTTTGAATTGCGGTAGGAGACGTTTTTCGGCCTAATTAATTAACAAATTCAACAATGGATTGTTCGCCATTGGGACCAGTGCATGGTGAGCTATCTAAATTCCTATTAAATTGTTAGATCGCTTCTTGTTTATTTATTATTGGTGACAGACTGGTTAATTAACGTCACAAAGCATCTATTTAATGGTTTAATTAATTGTTTATGTTCATAATCAAATTAACTTTTGGTAAGAACCGCTGAAAGGTTTTTTTTTTTAATTGAGGTTATTCTTTTTGAGGTTTGGTTCAATAGTTAGGAAAACATAGAGGTTTTAGTTAGACCCATAGACTTTATAGAGATACCGCGTTGTGACAACAAAAATGCAAGCGAAAAATATACGCCGTAGACCAAATATACACTAGTTGATGTTTTGAAACATTCGCTATAAAGTAGGATTTTGTGTGACCCACGTGTGAAATTCGTACTGGAAAAGAAAATAAATATTCATGAAATTACATTTCATGTGTAATTTTCCAAAATTTATTTGAAACAATATTAATGTATATGGTCTGTCTAATCACCGAGTCTGACAATATGTTCACTTTTTCTTTTCGAAATATGAAACGCTCCGTATCTATTAATTATTCTGCTATGTAAGATTAGACCCATAAAATAAATTTCAAGAATATCTATAAAAACGCAAAAATGAGTTTGTTAATATTGTTACGTGTTAGGGTTCGAATAATTTGGAGAGAAAGACCTGCTGACTCTTTTGAAGACTTTATTCACTAACACTAGGTCCAACACAAAGCACTAAGTCCAAACACTAAGCACTAACGATGTTCCTAGCTCGTAGCCAAGTCGTAGGTTTCACTGGTATCACTTCTTGATCACTAGTTTTCACTTCGAAGTCACCTCGAAAGTAGCCCAAAAACTGAACTGGACTGCTCGTCTTCCTGCGGCTATTTATATAGGTCGTAACGAACTCGAGAACATTCTAGAAATCACTCCACTCGCACGAACGTAATCGATCAGATTGGATAATTCAAGAACAATCTTTTTTCTAACGCCATCTAGTATTGAGTAGGGGTTTCGTGTTGTCCTTGTTGTAAAACCCTTCTACAAAGTGGTTTTACTGGTGGACGTTAGATGGCGGTCATTACTCTGTCCGTTCGTAACAATATTGTATGTTGTCAGATGAAAGGTAGAGAAGTAGAAACCTCAATACGATCTCAAGGAAGTGAGTTTGTTTGTTACGTCATTACAACTATCTCAAGTTAACTTTACAAATAGTTCCAATTCCTACAAAATTTATAAGTAGAACTCGAAACGGAATAATTCTTCAAAAGCTAGGACATATACCAATATATCTTATGCTGTAATATGAGCAATTCTTGTATATACATACTAAATTTCGGATATCTCGGAAATGGCTATAACGATTTGGATGAAATTTTGTGTTTAGATAGATATCATCTATGAACAGGTTCCTAACTAAGTTTTATGGTTATTAACCACCAGAGGGCGCTGCAGTAGATGTGTATCTTCGAAACGACTGGACTGATTTCGATACGGTTTTTTGCATTACATTGGTATCACCTACGAGTTGTTAATTAAATAAGTTGTGCAGTTATCCCCTGTAATAGACATGTGTCTTTAAAACGGCTGGGAGGATCGTGTTACATAGATATCATTTAAGGGCAGGTTCTTCGATAAGTTTTGCAGTTATCGGCCACTAAGGGGCGCTGCAATAAATACTTACGTTTCTCTAAAACGGCTGAGATGATCTCTACGTGGTTTTTTTGCGTTATATAGATATCATCTAAACGTAAGAGCAAGTTTAACTGTGCAAACACAACGGCCAGATTTTAGTAATTAATTGCTGAGTGGCTTTTTTTTCCATATCGGCGTTTTAAGTAGCAACATGTTCAATGGGCATTGTTCAAATATTGCAACATTGTCCAAACATTTTTGTAATTATAGAAACTGGTGTCCTTATCCACAGGAGAATTACGAAATTTTTCTAAGGCATAATAACGGAGCGGTCGATTCTTTAAACGTCAAAAATCGTTTCTGTAATTTCTGGTAATGACGATCAGCTATGAATTTTTAACCATCGATTATTTTTTGAAAATCCATAAATAAAACTTTAAATAAAATACTCAAATAAGACTAATGTACTCCAGATTTTCTATATTTTCATAAAAAAGTATTCAAATGCAATATCAATATTTTAGATCATTGCCCATTCCATAGATGTAGGTAAAGTTTTTCAAAATTTCACCTATGATTTGGTGAAGAGGGAGGGGAGGCGGTACGTATCTTGATGAAATTCAGTGAGTTATAAATGAGTCATGATTGATATAGAAATTTCTGTAGTAGGGATTTGGGGGTTCTGAACCAAGCTGATCCAGGTCTTTTTTTATTCCCAAATCCCTACTACTAATTTCTGTGATAAATCTGAAGAACTCTCATCAAACTGACATTCTCTTAATACATTTTCAGCGTGCAGTGTTCAACCTTTAGAAGAATATGACGGTCCTCGGGCTCCACTACTACGCCAAGTATCACTGGACGAGGAAAGACGCGACGAGTGCCGTGGGCATTGGATAGGACCTCATTTAGAAGGGGAAGAAGAAGAGAGAGGAGTCAGATTGTTCAGAGCGTTACTTCTCCAACATTTTAGATTGGAAGAGATCAGACCGCCGCCGTGTGCCACTGCACCTGCTGCCCCCGATCCTAAGTCAGTTCTATTAATATGGTATTCCGTATCGCGCAAAAAAATAACAGTGCACAAAAGTTTCGGTACTCCTATATGCGTATTTACTTTTGCAATATTGGCTGACTGATCAATCGAGTGGTTAGAGACCCTAACTGACGAACCAAACGTCGCGGGATCGATTCCCGCCCGGAGTAAATATTTGTGAGCATGAACATATATTTTTTCCATGGCTGGGTGTAAAATATTTATTTATATATATCTATCTATGCATATCAGTTGTTTAGTACCTACCCATGATACAAGCTCTGCTTAGTTTGTTGCGAGTAGATGGCACTGCTTGATATGTCCCAAGCATTATTATTATATTATTATTTTTGATAACGATAGACTAATATCGCTTGATAACAAAATAAAAATCGTCTGAAACGCGGCAACCGGCCCCTAACACGTACCTAACTTATCGATGTCAAACCGTGAGAGTTTAACCTATCAAATTCTATTGTTATGTTATATTGGACGGCATATCATAGTACAGGCGCTACTATTTTTGAGGCATTCTATAATTGACTTTTATTATAGAAGGTATTATTATTATTAGTATTATTATTCTGACGTGAAAGATCTAATGGCGCATTCGGTCACCTTCGCGGCTTGTCGGCTCTTTCCGACTTTTGTTTAGCACTCATTGTATCATGTATTCATCTATTCTTATTCGTCTATGTTTTCTTTAAAAAAAGTACTCGTATAAATGTATAAATGTTTGTTAATTAATTAAGTTATTTAATTATAAACGTATTAATTATTATTAATAAAATCATAAAATGTGATTGCCAAAGTCAAATAATAAAATTTAAAAATATAACGTAAAAATATTAATTAAGTAAGATTATAGATTAAAAAAAAGATGATTAAAATAACCATGACGACTCGCACAATTTTTTTTAACGTAATCACAACTTGTTATCAAAGAATAATAACGTTGGCTATAGTGTATGCTACAATAGAGAGTGCAGTGTCTGTTTTAAGCATAAAACGAGGCCGACGCGTCGTGCCGACGAACCTAGCTTCAGAGTAATTATGACAGCTGCCGTCATTTCAAAAACGTCTTAAAAAAACACAGTTCTTGTATGTGGACCCCCTTTAATTTTTAATTTAATTTAATATATAGTGTGATAAATAGTATGTATACATATTAGAATGATAGACTTAGATTATTAGACCTCTTGGACTAGTGGGTAGCGACCCTGCCCACGAAGCTGAGGGGTCCCGGGTTCGAATTCCAGGTCGGGTCAGTATTTATATGATGAATATTGATACTGGTACCGGGTCTTGGTTGTTATATGTATGTGGTGTCTTCGCTTTGTACCCAAAACACAAGCTAATTCTTAGTTTGGGCCCTGGACGTTCTTGTCATGTGTACGTTATTATTATTATTATAGTGATACACATTCTGTGAAAATTTCAAGTGTGTACCAATTACGGTTCAGAGGTTACAGCCTTATGACAGACAGACGAACGGACAGCGCAAGCTTAATAGTAGGTTTCCCGTTGGTATCCATAAGGTAAGGAACCCTGAAATTCATGAACGATTGGAAGCTTCTAGTGAGCGAAATTGTGGAGCGAAATGATACCTCTGTTAAAAAGCGCGGCCCCACTAAACTTGACTGACAGACCCGAAGTTGCTCAGTATGCCTTAGCAATACTCTTTAAACCTTTTTCCGCGAATAATGTAACATGTTATAGTAAGATCAATGAGTATAACGAAACACATAGTTTTCTGAAAACCTATCATTAAGTATTATCTTTAAATTAACATTTAATGAAGTTTCAGAATTCATACACTGTACATTCGAGGGTTCAAAGGTTCTAGCGATATCCCAAGAATTCATCCAGATTTAGTTGGTTGTCACATGTTGTTACTTTTAGGAATGAAACCAGTGATTTAGAAACGTCCGTTAGCGACGACGTTGAGAATATGTGCACGTGATATACTTAATATTCATCAATTTCTGTGATTGCCAGTAATAAATGAAACATATAAATGTTGTATGTACTGTTACGATCTGTGTGTTACGTGTGTGTTCAGTAAAACTCACTGCAATTCTTCTTTCATTATTTCGGTCAACACAACAATGCCTACAGCGAAACAATTTCAAAATATTTCACATAAAATCCTCACGTTAGTTTGACGTCAGTGACAACTTATTTGTTCTTTTCACACTTGACTTTTGTTAACTCTATCATAATATTAACGTTTTGGTACATTTCACGACCAGGGGCTGGTGGTGGTATTGGCGCGATTGGCGTGCGTTGGAGCGTGCGGCGAGACGGTTCAGGCACACCAAAGCAAGGGCCCGGCTGGCGGCACGAGCTGCTCACATCCCATTGCTCAGCCTCGACCAGGTCGCCTTCGAAGATATCATGCAAGAGATATGTCAGGTTGGGACGTTAACATTTTTTCTTTTTATACCTACAACTGATACAGATGTTTGTGTGCAGAGAATCTTGTTGAGAAAATAGTAAACGGCTAATGGAAAGCATAGTCACTTTGACACTGATAATTCGTTTATTTTTTCAATGAACTTGGCCTTCGGGTCATTGTCATCACTCGTCCGCCACTAATCTAGCAGACACTTCCTTTGAAGTGTGTCTTATATATTCGATGGTTCGCATAATCTAGTGCTTTCTAGAAAAGTCATAAAAGTACGAATACGTTCGACGCTGCTGTCAAATTTATTCACTCTATGAGAAAATGCTTCTGTTTCTTGTTTTTGAATGGTACAAAACCAGTAAAATTATGTAACCGTATAAAATTACAAAAATAAACCTACGTACAAATGCAAAAACCAATATGCCATACGTTAAAACAGATTTGTCCGTCTGCATATTGGAAATCATATGCGAGATAGTTAAATTTTAATTTGTGAAAACTCCTTATTATGTACGTTTGAACTATTTTTCCTATCAAGTAACACAGACTGACCGATTGGCCAAGTGGTTAGAGACCCTAACCCTGCAGAACCGAAGGTTGCGGGTTCGATTCCCGATCGCGATAAATGTTTGTGTGCATGAACATATCTATTTGCTCCGTGTCTGGGTGTAAAATATTTATTTTATATGCACGAGTACATATTACAAAGAATATTTAAGTATGCATTTCAGTTGTCTAGTTACCGATAACACAAGTATAATACTTGCTAAATTTGCGTCTAGATAGCGTTCTGTGGGAAGTCCCAGGTATTATTATTATCTATATAAAAATAAACATCTTTTTTTATCAAATACTTTTATTCCATAGGCGTGTGCTCACGTAGAACAACGAGCCCTCCTCGTTTTGGCGTTTTTATGCGAGGTGTGCGCCAGAGCGGTCCGTGTGGGCGGTTGGTGCCGCGCTGCCGACTGGGCTGCCAAACATGTCGCCCTTTGCGCCACACCTTGGGCTATTAGACATGGTGGATGGGTGAGGATTGTGGGTCATCGGAAGACACGTGGACGAACGCCCCCAACTCTAAACATGCTATGTTCGAGTTCGAACAACCACCTTACTTATCAATACTAGTATATAATTGACGCTTATTCAAACTCGCGACACGCACACGAACGCTAAGCCAAAACGCTTGGTGAAATTATCGTCGAAAAACCCCATTCCTTCAATGCAACGGGGAGGTCCGTCCACTTGTCTTTCAAAGATCTGTGGTGAGGGTAATGTTACTATTTCTTTCTCTTGAAGTATTTTGTGAACATTGTCAGATTTGTGACTAATGCAAAGAAGAATTAAAAATGTCATTTGATGACTGTACTGTTGTTTACTTTTACAAATACATTAGCAAAAAGGTGGTCTTTGTCTGAATTGTAATTAACTACAAAAAGTTACAAAATGTGTAACTAAGTCTTTACGGTATGGTGACTACCATATGTAACAACGCAGACTTTACGCTAGTACATAGCTATAGCCTACCAGTGGTGGATTTACACATTTGCCACCAGTAGGTTTTTGAAAATTTGACAGATACGCAACGGTTATGACATTTGTTTCCGCGCCGCAAGCAACCAAAAGTGACTAAGCAAATAGTAGAAAAAATGTAACATATTATTTATTACTAGTTATATTGTTTGTGTGAACCTAATAACATTTAAGCACTTATATAAAACTTCAAAATTTCTGTAAGCCATAAAAAAATTTGCCCTAAATTTGCCGCCCCTAATGAGTAGGAAAATCTGCCGCCCTAAACGTGCCTAGGTTTCAACCTACTCAACCTGCTAGTACATCCACCTCTGGCTATTACTATTTACTAGCGTAAAGTCTGCATGAGTTGTTGCATATAGTCACCGTATCGTCGAATCGAGTCGAATCAAATATAAAACAATAATACAGAAAGAGACAGTATTATTACGTTTAAACGTAAAGGAGTGAGAACACTTTATTTGATTTTAAACTCGCTCAGCGAGTCAGTCTTGTGTGGCTCACGGAGGACAGACAGTTCACGAACATTATTTTTGTGTTTTTATGTGAAATCAGACATTTTATTCAGAATGTATCTTCAGTTATTTTTTTTTAAATAATGCATTATTATTTTTTTGTTGTTTAGATGTTCGTAACTTACTGTATTTCCACAGAGTGCAGTAGTGGAGCGCGCAGCGGGCACACGGCGAGAAGAAAGCGCTTTAATAGCCGGCGCAGCGGCTGCAGCGCTTTTGGCGTTTTTACTGTTTTGTCGCATGCGTTTACGGCAAGCTTTAATGTAACTTTTCCTGTTACATACAGGGTAATAATTTTGCTATTTATCAAAATGATCGCCCAATGAAAATGGCGTCTGCGGCGTCTCGGGCACAAGAAGGAACTGTATATCTGAATATACGAAAAAAGTAAACAAGGAATTGATGAGATGTCAATCGATATATTGCCAAAAAGAGGAAAAATAGGAATAGAAATACATTATGCTAGTAAAGTTGTAGTCGAGAACTCAGACCAAAAAAGGGAAAGACAGGGTGCCGCGAAATATGAACACTTTTCAAAGTCATATTACCTTGACCGTCAGCTATAGCTATCGCATCCTACGTGTCAAGAAGCCCACGGCGACTTTTTTTTGTTCGAGACAGAGAAATTCGTTCTATTGATTGATACCTACTTAAACTTGATTATTAATGATTAATTTGATTAACAATTTTTGTCGAAATAAAACGCAGTAAAAAAGTAAAAAGGTTTCTAAACCCCTTTTGCACATACTACATGTTTCTTGGAAAACTATATGTCCAGTACATTAATATGCCAGTATATTTATATTACTTTGTATTAGGTCCAGATAAGTTTTCAAGATACAGCGTTATGACAACAAAAATGTGAGCAAAAAAATATACGACGTCGACCAAATATAAGCCACTTGATGTTATGAAATATTCACTGTGAAGTAGAATTTTGTGTTACGCACATGTAAAATTAGTACTGGACAAGATAAACAAAGTATAAAAAAATACTTTTGTTGTGTAATTTAACAACATGTTTGTTTAACATGATAACGATGTATAGTGTGGCTCACGGTTTCGAAAAATTCTCATTATGAGACGCTCCAATATACGTATTATGATATCTAAGTTTTAGAACAAATTCAATTGATATCGGCAAATTTTTGAGGTGAATAAAGAATATACGACTGAAATCTCCAAACTTTTCTATTACCAATAGACGTTGGCTTGACCTGCGAGGGTCTGGTTTGAATCGATCTAGAGTTAATTTCGTGCATACAATAAATAAGGAAAAAAATAGACCTTTTGACAAACAAAATAATTTTGTTTTGTTGACACCCAAAATAAAGAAAGGTTCACTTACTGGATATCAGTTTGGAGCGCGCACGGTCGATCGACTTCCTTGCTTTCCTTCTGTCAAGCGTCTTGTCTTTTTGCGATATCGAAAAAATATTCTTCGATTTTTGTGCGCTGGATGAAATTTGCGGGAAGGAAATATTCAGGCGTCAACAGACGTAAATACAGTTATATAGATATTATGAATGTATAGGGAACTTTGTATGGAGGTTAATTCATAACGTGTGCTTTTGAATATGTGAATGACCTCGGACACTTTGTTCAAATAAGTTACTAATGAAAATCAATTCTGTAGACTTTTTGTAACGTACACGACTCACGATGGAAACTTTCTTCATATTCGCGGTACTGACTCAGGCAAGGTTTTAGGTGTGTTTACAAGCGTAATAGGCAAAGTTTTTGAGACTTTGTTATTGTGTTGGTTGCCGCTGTTTTTCCTTTTCTTTGGTCTGAAATCGGGAATTAAATATATGTGTGCACACACAAACTGCTCGGTAACAAAATACGTATAGTGGTGTTAAAACAGTTCATAACTGATAATATGAGCAACATTATAATTTAATACAAAATCCCTGTACAGCCATTTTTATATGCAAATAATACTTTTTTTTAAATGTTTATTGTAAGTTTTTTTAATACTAATCAAAAGTACTATTAACTAACTTTAAAAAAAGCCTACAGCAGGGCGTAGATGAATAGCTAGACAAAATGGACAAAAAACAAATATGCATTTTATTAGATAATTCAAATTCAAAAAGTTTTTATTCAATATAAGATGTTTACACACACTTGTTGAAAGGCAAAATAAATTGATTAAGTACCGGTTCAAAAACTAGAAGGAGAAGAACCGGCAAAAAACTCCTCTCTGTTTATTTTATTTAAATATATGTTTTACTTCATTGTTCTTTTTTTTTTATTTAAAGTGCTTACAACTATTACAATGATGTCAATGCCCACTTATCATTTAAATACTCGTTAATACAATTGTAAGCTTTTTTCATGAGTTGGACTTTAACTTGCTTTATAAATTGATTAGAATTCAAATCTAACATTTTTTTGGAATTTTATTATAAAAACGGATACAATTTCCCATGAAAGAATTATTAACCTTTGAGAGCCTGAACCTGGGAATTGATAACGTATGCTTATGTCTTGTATTTAAGTTGTGGCCATCACCCACCCTAGAGAAAGCATTTAAGTTTTTATGTACATAAATTATGTTTTCATAAATGTACTGACAAGGGACTGTTAAAATGTTACTTTCTCTAAAGTGAGCCTTTACACTATCTCTAGAATTTAATTTATATATAGCTAGAATAGCCTTTTTCTGCAGAATAAATATTGTTTGAATGTCAGCGGCCTTGCCCCATAGCAGAATGCCATATGACATTATGCTATGAAAGTAGCTAAAATAAACCAGCCTCGCTGTAGGCACATCGGTTAGTCTTTTTATTTGCTTGATTACAAAAACAGCAGAGCTCAGTTTACCAGCCACTCTCATAACATGAGGACCCCATTGTAAATTTGCATCGATAGTAATGCCCAAGAACACAGTTTCATTAACCAAACTTATTGAATCCCCACGAAGTCTCAAATTGACATCAACTTGGCTAACATTGGGCAATGTAAATTTTAAACATTTTGTTTTATTTGCGTTTAGTAATAGGTTGTTAGCGTTGAACCAATTTAAGACCTGCAAAAGTGAAGAGTAGTAGTATGAGTTCAGGACACAGAAATATGATGTGAATTCAAAATGACGGGTGTTTTGCAGATTACATACAAGCTTACAAGAATATTTAAATGAGAATTACTCCAGGTGATGTATCGAACATTTTGGCCTTGTTCTTCCGTCAACTAGCTCATCGGATTTGAATCCACATCCAATAATCATGCTGATTGGAGCAAACAGATGAATTGAGGATTCTCTTATCTACCAAAGAATATTTTTGAAACTTGCAACAGAGGTTCCTTTTGACCTAGTCCTGTGAGCACAATTAATATTGGAGGAACAGGAAGGAACGGGTGAAATGGTGGGGTTTAGGGTTTTCTTATTTTTCATCGAATTTTTGGAAACTCGGTATAGAGGTTCTCGTTGACCTCTACAACATTTGCAAGTACCATTTTGGAGCTAATTGGAAGAAATGGAATTTAAAATTTTAAATTGGAATTTAAAAACACTAAAATTCATTTCAAGTCAGCAGTAAAAAATCAACTCAGTCTGTTGACACACAAAATTTCATTTATTATATATTCTATTTCTCCTACCGAACCTAGAACCGATAACCGATGGGGTAGACGAGTTCTCGAGTAGAGGCCACCTAGCGAGAAGCGAAGAGTTGGACGCTGGACGTTGGACGGCCATGTGGATAGATGACTTGAAGCGCCATATCGGAGGTAGTTGGGTGCGAAAGGCGGAGGACCGTGTGTAGCATGTAGCCTTGGGAGAGGTCTATATCTTGCAGTGGCGAGACTCGGGCTGATGAGCATGATGATTCTATTTCTCCAGTCTACTGTTCTTCAACACCGGATTGTTTTGTCCGTAACGAGTGTACGGCGCGTCCCGGGGTTATCTAAGCCTTCAAGGGCCGCATCGTTCAGCTATGTGAGCATCTCGCGATGTAGGTCGTGTATTCTTAAATGCCACGGGTTTTCATCTAGCATCTCCCATATAGCAGATGTGAGGCAAGACCGCGGGAGACCGGCGCCCGTTTTAAGAGCTAGGCGGTATTGTCTCTATATTGTTAATATATTAGTTTAACTTATCCTAGGGAGGAGTTGTACCACTCCATAGCAGACATATTGATATAAGATATTTTATTTCTAGGTCTGTTATGGCATACAACCCGACTGTGGGGGAGAGCATGCCAAATTTAAGTGAGAACGGTTGCCAACTAATTTTAAATCGTTAAAGATCCTGAATGGTCATTCAATTAAAAAAATATTTAGTAACCTAAAGATGACCTTTTCAAAGATACCTTCATTGACATAGTTCATTTTTTCTTTTTCACAATTACATGTCTAAAAAACTAGAAGGTTTTTTTTGTTGCTAGCTCGTGAACCCTAAAATAAACAAAATTAAACTTCATAAATAATGTATTTTTTTTAGGATAATAGATACCAAAGTTACTGCCAGGAAACAATTTTATAGTTGTGTATTTAACACTGCAACTAACAAAAATAGAGACTTTTCCAAAAAGAAGTTTTATTTTTTGTAATCCTAGAACTTTGTTATAAGTATATTGTTGCTATTTGATCAGTCATGTTCTATCCCCACTACCTATGGTGTACCAGGATCTTGTACATGTTATTTACCTGTATGTAGTTGTTATAGTCCTTTTTAAAAATTAAACTTCTTGTCTAAAATCATGTAAAATGTGCAAGTGCATTACTTAAATATATTTATTGTGAATAATTTTTTTAAAATGATTATAAATTAATCAACAGAGTTTAATTTGTTTTAAAAACAATATAAACCTTATTTAGATTTTAATCATAAGTAAAGCTCATAATTTTAAATGTAGGTATTTAAAATTTATATAATTAAAAAAATCATGGATCTATGACTGTTCACGCGCCACGTCATATGGAAGCAACATGAAGTAATTTTTAGGGTTCCGTACCCGAAGAGTACCAACGGGAACCCTGTAATTAAGGCTCCTCTATACGACTGTCCGTCTGTCACAGAGCTGTATCGCCTGTACCGTAATAGGTACTACCGTAGTACCGTAATAATAAAAATAAAATAAAAATACAATCAAAGGGGATCACCAAACAAGAAACTTTTTTTTAATATTGTACGTTGGTACAGGACCCTTCGTGTACGAGTCCGATTGGCACTCGGATGGTTTTTTTTAAAGGAAAGACGATTGCCAGTTTTCGCGGGGGTGAAGTATGCAGTCGGGTCCAACAAAATGAGACATCCAACAAAATGAGACATAAAACAAGACAGCTTTTACAAAAGGTCACGTTCGAGAGACAAAGTCTCTTGTTGGACATCACTGAATTTATTTGGTACTTGCTCCATTAGAGGCGGTGCGTGAAAACGTCTTTAATAATCTTATGATAAAAATTTTATGTTTGGATCATTTGTATTTACCATACTATTATATTTGGTCTTTTTAAAATTCTTGTCTTTGAATTAACATAAGTTGTAAGTAAGGTATTTTGTGCGTTGGTGTTGCTAAATGTATTTTTCTATAGTAAGAGAGGGAAACTATAGCCGTTGCGTTATTTTTGTATGACCAGCGAATTGTTTTAAATAAAGTTTGAAAATTGATTGAACATATTTATTCCAGTATGGAGATAGGTAACCCCCATCCCACGTGTGTAGGTACTCGTCACTAATAAAAAACGCCATGGTAGATAATACAAATGGGATTTGTGATGCTTTGCTCGGTAGGTACAGGTACGATAACAGTGTATCGCTTAATACATAAAGAGTTCGAAACAATCTCAGTGTTTTGAATGAAAATACTCCCAGAAGTACACATAAAATAATAATAATAGGTTCTCATCACTACATATTATAAAATAAACTCCCCCGTCACGTTTGTCTGTCTGTCTGTCTGAACGCGATAAACTCAAAAACTACCGAACGGATTGGCATATGATTGACACCAATGGATGGAGTGATTCAAGAGGAAGGTTTACGTGTATAAATTAATAATGTTTTGTGCAAATTAGTTGAAATATGGCGATTATTGTTGAAGACGGTGGAAAAAATTTAGCCGACTGGGAGCTTTCATTGAAAAGGCTGCCTAATTAATCCCTTTGAGATATAACAAAATAATGTACGATGGAATTCTTTCTTTTTTATAGGACTACAAAAAAAGTACGCGATGGCATATGTCTATCTTTTATGCATGCTTACTATACCTATTTTTATGTTTAAAAAAATGGTGTCATATGATGAGGTGATTGGAAAGCAATCTATACGGATACAGTATTAATCCTTATCAAATTAAATACGTCATTTATCTTCAGCATTTCATGCACATTATAGTTGTCCTGTACACCATCCAATTTAAATTACTATCTTAGAAGATATCGCGAAATAAAATTATAGTGCGAAAGCGGTCGGCCGGGCGCGCCGGGCGGAGAAGTTATCAATATTTATTTATTTATTTATTTATTTGGAGAAAAAACAGTTACAGTTAATGTTACAATTAAATGGATATAAATTAGAAGCATTAAAAATGCTTAACCACAACCTTAACATTTCTCACTAAAAGATCTAATGCATAAAAAAAAACCACACACAACACAGATGCCATTTGCGTGGCAAGCCATACAAAAAGAAAACCTAACCTAAAGTGCCCCTAAAATTAAACAATTAAAACAATACGGGAAACACCACAATGAATTTGAAAATTATGGAAATCAATCCAGTGGAACAATATTAATTGAACATAGTGTTAAGTTCGCGTCTGTAGGACTGCTTACTTCTGTTATAGAAGTCAGTGCCGCTAAACACATCATTAAAGCTGCTACACATTCTATGCAAGGGAGCTCTCTGACCCGCATTCGTACGACACTTAGGTAAGGCAAATGAATGCGGCAATCTAGAAGCCATACGTGGTACTCTAAACTTAATTTGTCCAAGGAGCTCAGGGCAATCTACGTCAGAAACACAGATGCTTCTCAAGGTCATAGCGTCGAGAATTTGCCGTCTATTTTCTAAGGTCAGAAGTTTTAGATGGGCCAGTCGATCACAATAAGGGCGTTGCTGTAATTTTAATCTAGAAATTAACATTTTAGTAAACTTTCTTTGGATAGATTCTAAATGATTTATATAAGTTTTATAAAATGGATTCCAAACAGCCGAGCCATATTCCAAGTGAGACCTAACCAAGGTCTGATACAGTACTAGGTAGGTGGATGTTAATTTGAACTTTTTTGTGGCGCGGTACACGAACCCCAACATTTGATAAGCCGTACCAACTACTTTTTGTATATGTTGGTCAAACAACATTTTCGAGTCGAATACTATGCCTAAATCTTTAATGAAACTGACTCTTTCAAGGGGTTGATTAGAAAGGGTATAAGTGTGAATGATCTGGTTTCTTTTTCTTGTGAAAGTTATAACCCTGCACTTGTCAGTGGCGAGTGACAGCTTGTTTAGTGTACAATACATGACGAATCTATTAATGTCATCTTGAAGTAGTAAACAGTCACTATGACTTGATATTTTTTTATATATTTTTAAGTCATCTGCGTATAATAAGATTTTGCTATTACGGAAACACTTATGTATATCGTAAATATAAATAATGAACAAGAGCGGACCCAATATCGATCCCTGCGGAACACCAGAAGTAATAACACAAGGAGTAGACGAGTAACCATCAAGCGCCACCGACTGAATCCTACCCTCTAAATAAGAAGCAAACCATCTTAAAAGGTTACCCTGCACGCCATTGAAGAATAGCTTTTTCAGTAGTATTAAGTGATCAACTTTGTCAAATGCTTTTCGGAAGTCAGTATAGATACTATCAACCGAAGCACCTATGTCTATAGTTTCAAAGATGAAGTTCGCATATAACAATAGATTGGTAACTGTTGACCTTGACTTCACGAATCCATGTTGACTATAAGGTATATTAGTCTTTAAGGAAGGATATAATTTTTCGTGCACTAATTTTTCAAAAATTTTACCAATGCATGATAGAATCGATATTGGCCTGTAATTCTCAATGTTATTTTTAGCACCAGATTTATGAATTGGTGTGATCTTGGCAGTTTTCCATACAAGAGGAACATAGCCTTCCAACAGACTTTTATTAAAAAGAATTGTAAGAGGTTCATACAACGCCTCTGAGGCATTTTTAATAAAAAAAGAAGTTATTTTATCAGGTCCGGCGCCTTTGTTAACATCCACCTTGTTTAATGCCTTTCTCACATCATTGTAAGATAGGATTATACTTGATACACACGTTCCATTGCCATCCACATTTTTTGAATCTAACTGATTTGAAATATTATAAGCCTGATTAGATGTAGCTTCGAAGGCTGATGTAAAGTAAGAAGAAAACATGTTGCAAATTTCAATTGGATCGTTTGAAGTGTGATTGTGCAGTTTCATTGAGGAAGGATAGCCTATTTTGTTATTTTTTAAGTTATTTATAAATTTCCAAAACGATTTGATATTTTCAGTAGTCGACTGCTCAACATGTGCAATGTATTTATTATGGCAACTAATTACCATTCTTTTAGCATTAGAACGAGCCCGTGAGAACTTATCATAATCAGATTGATTACCATAAACTTTCCAACGTTTCCAAAATTTACATTTACAATATTAATATAATATTGTACACAGCTAATATTGTACACAAAGAAATATTGTAGTTTGTTTTTATGTATTTATCCTTCATTTTTTCAAATATTTATAGAATTTGAAATAAAATACATTAAAAATACTCCAAGTAGGGTGAACTTACGTAACATTTAAATGTAACTAAATCCAATCCACATGTTCAATGCAACAATTAAGCTGATAGGAAATTACGACATAAAAAACACTACGGCTTATATGCCCTGCTATCCGTGCGAAGCCGGGGCGGGTCGCTAGTTTCCATATAAGGGACTCTTGAGCTCATGATTTAATATTTGCAATGGGCTTGGACGAAAATGTTTAACATATGGTTTTTATATTTTTTTACGAAAATATAGATTAATTTATTAATCAATCTATTTCAATGTCGTGATAGCCCGCGCCTGTTTCGAATATATAAGGCCTCGTGGCCGTATTTTCGAATCCGGGCTTGTACCAATGAGTTTTTTCTGACTTAAGTACATTAACTATCACTGACTCCGTCCCTCGGAGAGCACGTTAAGCAGTCGGTCCCGGTTGCTGCCAACAGATGGCAGTCGTTACAATCCACCAACCCGCATTGGAGCAGCGTGGTGGATATAAGCTTCAAGCTCCCTCGATTTTAGGGGAGGCCTAAGCCCCTGCAGTGGGGTATAAAAAGGGCTGATGGAATGGAAGAAAAAGATCTATCTATACCTTCTACCAAAAAATAAAAAAACAAGTACAAAAACAAGAAAATTTTCTTAGTTATATTTTTCACAGATGTTTACATTTACTTTACCTTAGACTAAATAAAGGACACTTTTATTGATTCACGAAATTACAATTTCATTTGAAATGGTGACCTTACCTCATTATTTATTATTTACTTTCTTTTTTAGTCCAGATCCTAGAAATTGAAATTGTGCCTATGACGTCCAGACGACTTCATAGGGACAATTTCAATCTCAAATGAATTTTCATATCTGGCAAATTCGTAAATAAAAAATTGATATATTTAGAGATTATTCTATGACCTCTTCGACTGACCGATTCGATTGGACGAGCGGTTAGAGACCCTAACTGCGAAGCCAAGGGTCGCGGGTTCGAATCCCGCCAGGGACAAATATTTGTGTGCATGAACATGTTTATTTGTTCCGTGTTTGGGTGTAAAATATCTATATATTATAAAAAACAAAGAAAAATATTATTTAAGTATGTATATCAGTTGTGTAAGTAACCCATATCACAAGCATACTTGCTTACTTTGGGACTAGATGGCGCTGTGTTCATTAATTCATTCATCAGCCCATTTTTACCCCATTGTAGGTGCGTAGGCCTCCCCCAGGGTGAGGGGGGACTTGGAGCTTAAATATACCACGCTGCTCCAAGGCGGGTTGGGGATTGTAACGACCGCCATCTATTGACAGCGACTAAGTATGGATCATATATACAGGTTGTTTAATGACCAGCAAAATTTTAATAAAATGACCATTGATAAAAATCTGTTGGCCGTATTGTTCCTTTTTAGTATCGTTCAATAGGATACTATACAGTTAAGACTACGTAAACCTTTCCCAAAACTACCAATTGACTAGTCACCGTTCACGAGGGCGCCAGTGCACGTGCACGCGCCCCGCCTACATGCCCTATAACCCGCCCTTTGAAGGTAGCCAAATTTTGATAAAAAATTATGAATATTTGACCTATATTTTTATTTACGTAATAAGGTCTATTGGTGATTCCAATTAACATCTAGAAAAATTTTAGCTAGTTACTAAAATCTCATTCTGTATGTCCCATATATCCCATGTCTTAGTCCGGCCCATTGATACCACTTGAAACTAGCAGCAGTATAGTACTTCACCTTCGACATTTTATTGTTTGGATTTACCTATTCCGAAACGGAAATAAAATAAAAGTATTAATATATTTTTATTGGTACGAATAAAATGAAAATAATAAAAATAAATCCACCATTTTCACTATTTTATATTTTTTATTGTAGTTTTTAACATAATTTTTATTATATAAATGAAATGAATCAACACATGAGCTAACTTCATTTAACATTATATTTGTTTATACAAACAAGGTTTTAACACAAGTAATATCTTAATTCGTTTTATTACTTGGAATAATTAAACAAAAAATTTTTTACAAATCGATAAATAAGTCAACATGAAAAAAATATCGCTATTTTTACGATATTATTGAATGTTAAAAAGAAAAATTTAACACAAAATAAATATTTTTCAATTTTGTCAAATTAATAATGTAACAATCGAATGTCTAGAAGGAAAGCTATCAAAATGACTAATATTGCTTATTAATTTTAAATTCATGTAAATCGGAATAATTGTATTCATCTATTTAACGTAATAAAGCTTTTAAAAAATCACACTAAAATAATACAGTTCGAGATTCATTTCTCAAAATGGAGTGATCACCCCTTTATATTTTTTATTTTTAAATACAACATGCTCAAAATGTCTAAAATCTTATTTATCTATATATTAAATAATAAATAATAACTTTCTTTATTATTTTATATTTAATTAATTTGTAGGAATGTTTTTATGCAACTATTAACAAACTCGAACGTCTCGAACCCGATTCATGCATTTTTTTATTTCGTTCAGTATAAACACAACTTCTAACAAGTGCAATCAAAAATGTGCAAGGTAATTGCAGTTCTATCTTTTTTTTTAATTCGTAACAAATATTAATGTTTTATTCACAGAATTTGTGGTAATTTCATTATGAATCGTATTGTATAACGTAGTCTTATCGAGTGACCAACCATATCTGTGTAGATGACAGAGTATCGAATATGAATTAAACACATTTCAAAAATATAAATTCAAAATTTAAAAGGATTGCGTATAGTCGCGAATTTCCATAAAAAAGGGGCCTTAGCGGTTTCTTCCCATTAAACCTTAACCCATTGGCGCAAAAAAAAATGGTATTCAGTTCAGCAGAAACTAGGTTTATACGTTGATAATTTTTTAAATACTTTGATATATCATAAGAAAAAAAAGTGAAATGCTCATTTTTGTTCTGAATTTTTTTTTCACATGTTCAACATGAAACTAATATGGAAATTTGCCACTACACAATGCTTTTAACACGATTTCCATCGAAATAACAAATAATGAAAACGTCTCGGTGTATAGAGAAAATATTAACGATAAATGGACGTAATTTCGATGAAAAATCATTTCAAATTGCATAAAATATATTTACATATTTTTTATTAATTAATCGATACTACATAATTTATTCATTATGCTCCCTCAATGAAATCGCATCGTGTATATGCAATAATTATCGATAGTTTGTGAACAACATTATTGTTTGTTATTGAACCCACGAGTCTGATATAAACTGTTCGAAGTCGAGACGAGGCCTTTCGAGTAAAAAAAAATCGATGTCGAATATACGAATACTAAATATCGGTAGGTATATCGAACGTTCGATGTTTTTTAAAAAAAGAAACATACGCGTATCGAGAATTAAAACTCGTATTTTTTATCTTTGAAATATTTCATAATATTTTATTTAATATAAAAATCACCACTCTAGTAACAATCTCTACTAGGATATCATATTTCAATTTTAATATATTTTTTTTTCAATAAATCTTTTTAATTTTTTAATGATAACATTAACCTATGCTCGCTTAATATATAGAAGAAGTGTTACGTAAAATACAATAGTTAATATAGTTTGATACCGAGCTAGCTTCGATAGTTCCTTTCACCAAACGTACTCTCAGTTCATATGCATAATCGGTTTTTTTTTAAATTAAATAGTCTAAGAAGAATATTTATGCGACTTTTTTCACCGTTTATGTATATGAACACACATACATCCTTTTTGGACGTATCTGTCCTACAACGTAACTCTATTAAACCTTTGAGGTTCATAGAGCCAAGTTTAAAGACGATACTCAATGAGAACGAATTGCTTTTAAATCTTTATTCTTATGATATGAATTCACAAACTTCTCAAATCGATCGGTTCATAGAAACTACGCATCTACCTAATACAAACATTTTGGAAGGACAACTTTACAGTAACTACTTAAGGTATAATTTATCGAGAATAAGAAATCGCTAGTGTATATAATAAAAATGTGTAAATTACAGCATAGTTATAGGCAAAACAGTTCAACAGTAGGTACAAATGGTAGTACTTGGTGCTACCCATACGTTTTACCGTTGAGTACATACAACAAAACTCTCGACTGTGCATTTGTCTATGATAATCCATTTAACCGGTAATCTGTCGAAGTAAAACGAGAGATTTAGCGATGGCCTGTTAGTCGCTAACCATAGACTATTTTTATTTTTTCATATTTTTATAGAGCTATGTATATCCTTGTCCCGTAATCAGTGTCATTGATTTTGATAGATGTTATTTCATTAACAAAAAAAAACATTTTATTTTTCAATTTTATTACTTTATCCCGCACAAAATTTTAAAAGAACTAACAATTTTAGCGGCAAACCAAAGACATTTAGTCTATGGACAGTTTACAGTTCCGGTGACCGCGATGAGCCCGTCTTAGCAAAGTGGCCATGGTTACCACTGTTTCTGTGGATAGCTTCCGATGCAGTTATTTTAATATTCTAGTTCCATAAAGGTTAAAACAAAAATTTTAATTTCTCTAAGCTTTCTGTTTGCGGAATATCCGTATTCTCTAAAAAGTAATCATGTATCAAAAATAATAATTTTTACTTCCTGCCCCAGTTCTGAAGGTCAACAATGACAATGTTTCGTGTACCTAAGCGGGGCGAAAATGTAATAATAATAATAATAATAATAATAATAATAATAATAATAATAACACACACAATCACAACAACGTCTAGGTCCCAAACTAAGCATTAGCTTGTATTTTGGGTACCAAGCGAAGATAACACATACATATAACAACCAAGACCCGGTGCCAGTATTAATATTCATCATATAAATACTGACCCGCCCTGGGATTCGAACCCGGGACCTCCAGCTTCGCAGGCAGGGTCGCTGCCCACTAGGCTAAGCGGTCGTCGTCGAATTGAATTTATATCACTTAACAATGTATTACAAAGCATTTTTCTATTTGGCTATTTTCGTGGAGGAATGCAAGTAAGACTATTTAACTCGGTAGCAAATCGTTTCTGATCCTGCAGTTCCTAGCTAAGCCAGTAATTCTATTATTGAAGTTTTCGTTGTGCTCCAGATTCAATAGTTTCTTATCATTGTCAACAAACTATTCTGCTCTTTTGATTTTCCTACTCAGATAAAAAAGGAATAATTTACAGGAGTCGGTTTTCGAAGCGACCGTTCATTTTCACACAAAATTTTGTAAATATGCAAATGGTTCTATCATTTCAGAAAAGGTGGATTACTATACCACCCTACTGTGGCACACTTGCTTGACATTGTTCAAGTTAAAAAAAAAAAACAAAAAAAACAACTGGATTTATAATTAATAAATATTTGGAGTGATGATTGGATTTATCTAAATCTGAGTTATAATAGCCTCCTTTGACAGAACTACCATAGACAAATGTATAGTTTAGACTTCATTCGTACAAGGGATCGTGATATCTCACTACGTCATATAATATCACGTATTCTTAACCAACATTGATTGAATGTCTTCAAATCGATAATTTATAGTACTATCCTACTTTCATCGAAACGCATTATTAATACTTTTAGTCGGTCTTGTAAAGTCAAGCAGTTTCAAACAATTTCATTAATTAAAGAGTAGGTAACATAGATTTTTGGTTTTGAGAATCATAAATCAATAATTCATGTTGTTGATTTTTTTTAAAACAAAGATATATTCTTGCAGAATAAAGGTATAATCATGATTTTTTTTAAATATATTTTTTACAATACAAATTAATTCATTAAACTTTTCGTGTGTGTCTCAGTTTACTTACGATCTAAGATTTTGATATACATATAATTTGTATTTTATATATATTTATTACTGTTTAAAATTCAAGGATTTGTGAAACTGATTCACTTTACATGACATTCGCCAAGCTGAAAACCTACCGAATTACAAGCGTAAATATTTACAGAATTTATAGCGTTTCATGGTTCCACTCTTGACATTTTCACTGTCGTCGATGAAACTTTGTGTGTTGACTTTTTGGTCACAATCCAAACTTTAATATTAAATAATAAAATACATGTTTTTTTTTAGCGTCATTTAGTACTAAAACATTAAGATATGGCGCCATAAAGTCATCGTGTTTGCGTGCGGGTGCGCAACCGACTGACGATTATGTCTCGTCGCCTTTTTCTCGTACGTAGTCACGTACATTTGACTTTTAATTCATTTAGCAAAATAATTTTGTTATAATAATAATAATAATTAAATAAGGTAGTGATTTAAAAGTCTTCTTCTATAAGTTTGCATGTAACAAGGTTGGGGTGAATGAAAATTTATATGAGTAAAATATGAAGCAGAGAGTGCGCTATGAATCGATTTACTTGAGGTATCTCAGCAAGCTTCAAAATTTAAAGAACTACATCCTTAAAGGTATCGATCAAACTAGAAATCCAGGTTACATTTCAGGAAGAGACTTCTTTATCATTAACGAAGCAAAAAGGGTTAGCATTGTAATTTCGCATTTTATTATTATTAGATTAGTTTTATTTGATTACCATTTTTAAGAATTAGTTATAGTATTTTTTTAATTTTTAGTTGTTTTCTCATTATTTTCTCACTCCTATTTAGACTTAGAAAGTGGCTCTCATTCAATTCATAAAATATTATAAATTTACTTTCACCCATGTCGCAAGATTGGTTGAGTTCAACTTTTGTCATCAGTAATAAAAATTAACCAGAAACCTATTTATTTATGAAATTGACTCCGTTTGTGTATTTTAAATGTATGTTTATGTATTTTTATGTATGTATTTTTATGTTTTTCAATCTTTTCACGATGATTTACTGGTGTCCAATTGGCTTGGTAACATTTTAAGCTGTTAAATGATAGAATTTATTGTAAGATAAACCAAAAAAACAGACTACTTCCAAATCGTAAGGCCTGATTTCCTATATTCTATATGCATTTAGACGTCTTGACATTTTAAAGCTTTTTGAAATCCGTATATGTATCCGTTGATATATGCATTTAGACGTCTTGACATTTTAAAGGTTTTTGAAATCCGTAAATCTATCCGTCGGTAGCTTTGAGTCCGATAACGATGAAATAAAACGGAAAAGAGAGAATGGATAAAAATGTCAAGAGTAGAACAATAAATCTTATTAATATGAAGAGAGTTGAGACGTCACGAATAATATAAACATTAGAAATACGTCATAAGCATGCCCTTATCACAGATTATCTAAACGATTCCGGTACCTACCGATATGTCGCTTGCCCCCAACATTTTTTTGTGCTCCAAACATTGTGCGATACCTTTAACAACTTTTTTTTTTAATTGGCCTGTTCACCAGGCCGTCAACTAGATTGTCTCCTATTGTTTTTATAGTTCGCCTGATATTGTAGTTGTCTAATAAATATTTGCGTGAAATTATAAAAATCTAATAATGCTGGTTGCTCAGCATTTTCTTTAATTGTATTTTTTTCGATAATTATTTGTAAATTGGATGTTATTACCGAGGATTATCATACATACTTGTCAATTAAACAATGCAACACCGGGATATTCACGCGGTGTATTATGGAGGCCTTTCTTGGACATGGTTTTTTCTTGCAAAAACTGAAAATTTTAATATTTTATAACAGTAGAATAGAACTAGCCCCAATGGGTTTCCTAGGATGTTCTTTTAATGTAATAAATTTTTAACTGAACAAAAGAAATCGTACGAAGAAACTAAGTTAAATATAATTCGAAAGGGGGTTTTAAGCTACACTTTCCAGAGCTTTTACTAATCCTCTAACTTTTATGAAATTTCAGTAATATATGATTTTTTTTCTATCAAAGTCAAGATGTTGTCTTCTTTTACTAACTACGAAATGTCACACACTCATGCAGCCTAAGAAATTATGTTTTAGAAAATTAGAAAATGAATAGAAAAATACAACACCCAAACTTAGATATAAATAGTGGGATTATCGTAAATAATAAAAAAAATTTGAGCCCCTAAGATACTTACTAAAAAAAGAGAAGTAGGTTTTCCGTTGTGAATAGAAGAATAGAAAACGTTCATTGAGTAACTTTTCGCAATAAATTTTTATTTTCGAATATATAAATAAAGATAGAATTAAAAAATAAAATGATGGAAATTATATAGCAAAAGCTCAGGAAGGTAAAAATTTAAATTTATTTTTGAACTGTATTTAACATTTATATGTAATATTAATTTTTGATTCAGTGATATACTTAAAAGAATCCAGTTGAATTTCAATTATATGACAACTCTTTTCTCAATAAGAATAAATGTTATCGATTAGTTTTTGTAATAAAAAGGTCTCCAAAATACACTGTGCTGTGGTATTAATACTATGATATCTTATGATACACAGCCTGTCAGAAAACAAAATCCAAAAATGTATAAGCTGAGTGTGAAATAAACATACGCACAGTACTTGCCATATACATATATATATAGGATACTTATGTGCGGGTCAGAGGTGGGATGCACATAACCTATTGGGCAGGTAGGTACGTACGCCATACTAACTCCCTGCCGCAAGCTTTGTAACTACAGAGTCACACACAAACACACACACACACCGCGTTCGGCTGAACGTAGTCCAAACTTATAGAACGTGTAGAGCTTTTCGAATTAAACAAAAAGTTTCAAGTAATCAGATGACGCAAACTAACGGTTACCGAGAAAAACAAGTTGTATTAATTTCATATTGTAATCCTATATAAGTGTTTTTTTTTTTGTTTTTTAAAGAACAAAAAAAACACTTATATAGAATTACAATATGAAAGTAATACAATTTTTATTTCATCAGGCTTACTTGGTAACTTGACAAAACATCAAGAGACTAGTCTCACAAATCGCGAAATCGGAGAAACCCTACTCGTGAAACAGCTGATAAGCTCAGTGACCAACTATTCGTTGAATTAAACTGTTAGTGGATTTTTTTGTAATCATTTTAAATTGGCAGTTGGCGGTAGATCAGAGGTCTTGGAACAGTATTAGATATTGTAACAGTACGGTGACTAAGCATTTGGGTTGTCAGTGTTGTGCGTTTGTTTTTCTCGATAACTGTTAGTTTGCGCCACCTGCTCACTTGAAATTTTTCGTTTAGTACGTTAAGCTTTACGCGTTATTTGACTTTAGTCAACGTTCAGCCGAACACGGTGTATATGTCAAGTATTGTCCGTATGTATAATAGAAACAAACCACGCATAATCTATAAAAACGCACACATTCATACACCCATATTTAAGTACAGGAACAAAATCCACAAACATATAATATGTGTATTCACTTTTATACTTAAAATGAATTTTAAAATTATAACAAAAAACTTTTTAAATTTTTCTTCTAAATCAGTTTGTGCGCATTGATTCTATCGGAATAGAAATAGAACTTTTCACAATCTATCCTCGAATGACAGACATGCGATGATTTTAAAGCTTACTCATATATTTATTCACTATACTTTTCAACTAGTCTATCTTTATTGCTCTATCAACGGGGCAACAATTTGAATTTTTATTTTATAAAAAAAATATTTATTTAATCGTGTTTCTGACATTTAGAAACGCCAATCCATTGTGATTTAAAAAAAAAAAAAACAAATTAATAGCTGGACGGTTACAAAACGATTTTATCTGTAATTAAATTAAAATTAAACAATAATGTATATCTATATAATAAGTTTAGTAATTGTGAGATTTTCTATTGTAATATATATAATATTTTTGTTTTAGATGGAAACGTATTAATTTTGATAAATTTAAAAATTGAGATTTTCTACAACTTTCTGTCTTTAGGCACAAATTGTTAGGGAACGAGTAAAAATGTCAATTATTAGTTTCTCTCTTCTGACCTCTACAGGTGTACCTATATACATTATACATTCTTAACACGTTACTTTTAGAGTGCAGACAAAATAAAAGTTCATCTCATTTTTATTAGAAACACTAAGTCAGAAGACGTTTCCACATGACGACACGGCACGGCGATTGTCGTTGACAAATAATAAACAAAGTACCTAATTAAAACTTTTTTTCTATATTAACATTTTTCAGACAATGTCATGAAGAAAACTACTTGTAGCGCCAGAAAACTCTTTTAGACTTAGTTTTCTACTATCGTGAACGCTAGTAGAATAAAAAGGAATACAATGATAAATGCATGGAATTAACATTTAGCTAACGATATGTCATGTGATCTAAAGTATAGAAATTGTTCGTAGACAGAAACGCATCGAAGCGTTTGCCATTTGTCTAGGTCCCCTGGTGTTGGTAGTGTAATCAGTCGTCAATGTAAGTCCATTGTCGTGTCGGCACGCAAAATCGGCCTCTAGAAAATGACACCAAAACTGTGGTTATACATCTCAGCATAAAATGTACAGAACAATAACTGCAGAAACAATAAATTTGTACATTTTACTTCAAACAACAACAACATAAAATACGATTCTAATGCAGTTACTTGTGATGACAAAGAAAACTCGTTTCGTATACTTTATTCAAACTGCATTCGATGATCGAATATCTTTTCCTAGCCAAACGGTAAACGCAATAAATGACTAGATAAATACAAAAAAATAATTTCACAGCTATCTTTGTATGTCAATTCGACTGGCTCACGTTTTTACAAACCGTATATTATAATTTAACCGTATATTTGTAATAGACACAAAAATGTCCATAAGACACAACAAACAGAAAGATATATTTACAAAAATAACAATAAATAAACGGGAAACGGTAAAACCGTTACCGCTCAATTAATTAAGCATTTTAACCACTATAAAGAACAACTAACATTCACAAACGTCTACAGTCTATTTTGGTTATAATTCTCTTTCAATATAATTTCTATTTAACACAAATATCACGATACGTATCGTCGTGTTTTAGCCTCACACGATTATTTTGAGAATTACAACGCGGAGTGTTGGTAATATTCTTTCAATATCGGGCGAATGTCAATCTATATTATTCGTAAAAAATAGACTTAAATATAATGTTAGAGCAAATATTTTAAGATACAAGTAGTTTTACCTATTAACTAGTTTCAAGAGTTAGTAAGTTCGTATAGTTTGATAGATAATATCCGATTGAATATCGCCCAATTTTCTTTTAATACAACGAAAGTGAAATAACAAAGCGACTTTGTCGTATAATCGCTAGATTACTTTGTACACGTTTCTAAAAAAAAATTTGACGTGCACTTATGTACACCTACCATCATTTCTCTACATTTTCTAGTCCATACTATCTAATTGCTTCATTATCATTATTTAAGCATTCGTCAATTATTTTATCTGTTTACAACTATTTAGTCTGAACTTTATTTTAATTGTGTGCACTTCAATGTAATACTTTATAAGACCGATTTTTCACGTGAGGGATAATCATGATATTGGCCTGGCGTTGCCGTCCATGTGAAAAAGCGGCCCCAAAACGTACAATTTGTTATTCAAATACATCGCTTGTTATACTTCAATTCAATATTCTTTGGTACTAACCCAATTCTTTAATAGAAGTTGATAAGAGTGTTTTAATAAGCCAAACTTAGGTAACTATTCCTGATCAAATAATTCAAAGCAGAATTGTAGATTGAATCGAAGCATAGCCATCGAGGAATCGATTCTAAGCTTTTGTTATGTGTTCTTTTATGTTCCCAATATAAATTCAAATGAAATTTTTAGAATTAGACGGTTGTGCTAATTTCAATTAATCTTACAGTTCGTAATAGTTGCAGAATAATAGCAAAAAATATTGCTTATAGTAACAAAATTCTGTCAGAATTTCTGTCTTATTAAATAAATGTTTTTGATTGGATTGCTTTAATTAGAATTTTTGGTTAATTTGCTACAACCACCAGGATTATGTTTCGATTGTATATTGTCACATTGCCGCACTTAAAGCTTCAATTTGCTATATAATTGAAATTTCAAAATGGACGAGATATTGACTTTGTTTTCGACCGAAAATTTACAAACCATTTGGTATACTGTCCTATATGAAATAATACTTTTACAACGATTTACAATTTAAAAAAATATATAAAATATATATAGCAAAGTGCGTTCAGAGACAATTTAGTCAGAATAACATTTCATAGATATACATACAATACATTAAAAAAATCTATCGGTTGAGTTAATAAGGACTAAAAACGATCTTGTACTTTTGAGTACATCTCAATTCCTTTGGACTCAAACAAAAGCAAGCCACGATATCAATTCATCATAAAGTTGATATTTTTATAGTTATTAATCGTCATCGTAATCTACGCGATTGGTCGTCATCCGTAGGTATCGAAATCGAAGTAATATCGTGACACCCCTAACTAAAACGACCAGTCGATTACTTTAGTCCTTATTAATTTAAACAGTTTGATGAAAGCCACCCTCTTAATTAAAAAAAAAAAACAATGATATTGGTTCCTAATCACAATCAGAAATTTGTATTTTCACTCGCTAGGACAGTGTAGATATCCGTATTCAAGGGACAAGCTGACGGCGACAAAAACGAAATACAAAAGGAACATTGTGAATCCTAAACCTTTGTTCATTTTCCAACGGAAGCATGCGATACTTAGTATCACAAATAGTAACATGGCGAACAGCAGAACTATGCTGCAGACCATCCCTTTGGAGTTGACTTCGACAGGCTGGCCGTTTATGATCCCGTAGAGCAGCCAAGGAAGTGGCAATCTGTAACGTATAAAAAATCACTTTATATTTCTAATTGTAATTGTTACTATGATAGTACATTAAGATGCAAGTACGGTAAGCTGCATATTATAGTCGAGGTGTTAATAGGCACGAGGCGAAGCCGACTACTTATAATAAACTATAATAGCTAGCCTACTAAGTACTAGCATCATAGGACGTTTTTCAATACATTTGCGATTAAAATTATGTTGATACTTGAAATGTTATATCGGGGTGAATTTCCCGGGACCAAAAATTGCGTGCCATCGATGAAATCGGTACAAAAAAACATAGTTATAATGTTCTAACATTTTTTTCTGGTTAGGTGAAATAGTAATCTATGTGTAGCACTAAATATTTTATTACTAAGATTAATAGGTACTCCAAAAAAATTAAGTAAACCTCGACAACTTTCATTGGCGTGTTTGTCCACACGTCACCTAGATGTGTCATTTATAAAAATCTATTGGTTATATTTATATTAAAACCTAGTTTTATTTGATACCTGAATAGTTAAAGTATTGTTACGGAGTATATTTATTCAAATATTTAAGCAATACAACGAATGGCTAATGAAAATTCATTTGTCCCAGAACTACCTTTCATCGCCGTGTAAACATCTATAAGAATATTGTTTTATCTAACGACTTGCGTCCCCTCCTCTGTGCGCTAAACGTTGCATATTAGTGCCGCCTAAGTGTTCAGCGCGGAAGGACGAAAATGCCTAGATATAAAATGTGTTGCAAAATTTTACTGACAACTAATAAGTTCAATTTGCCTAGTGAAGTCTTCGCCTTCTTCGGCCAAGGCCTTCGAGTCCGATTAGGCACTGCGAGCGTTTACATAGGTTAATAGGTAATTTTCGAAATTTTTAATTTTTTTAAGTTTTTAAATTTTTAAAATTTTTGTAGATTTTCATCTTATTTCCATTAAATTGTAACGCATAGACGACGATTTTGCGCACGACTTTTTTGCTTTTATTCAGCACGGAACACATTTTTTACAGTACTAATTAAATAAATTTTTAGATTTTTTTTTATTATTTTACAAATATACCATATGCCTGGTACGTATGATTTTTTTTTGTGATTGGTATTTGCTACCAGTTCGCTAAAAAAACCTTGAAAAATCGTGCTTACTCAAAAACGTACGTTTGAATTAATTTTTTACTTATTTATAATATGTTGTTATCTAAATGAAATTTTGTAGATTTACTAGATAAATAGGTAGTGTATGACTATGCATTAAAAAATATCGAATATCGTAATGGTAATTGAGAAATTTGAACCTGAAAAATTGTGTTTTTCGGTTTTCAGATTCCGAAATCAGTAGGGAGCCTGCAACCTTAAAAATGCCACGTTTGAATAGATCTAGTTTCGTAAAATATGGTCAGCATTCAATAAACACTACATCTATTTAATTATATTAGGTACTTTGGTGATGTAAATTATTTTCTATTTTACTGAGTATTAAATATAAAGATCTGCGCTTGGAGAATATTTTTAACTTAATTTATGTTATTGTGTTGGGGGGGGGGGGGGGAGGGCACGCCCCCCTGAATACGCCACTGTTCCCGTGAAATCGCATTTGACAGTTTCGATACTGTTGACTGACATTTTCGACTCATCAAAACCTGTTAAAACCAAACGCTGCTGTCAAATTTATTTATTTGGAAACAAAACAACTGAAATGCATCATGTGAATCAACAGTGAGGGCCAAGCAGGATGTGTACAGAAAGAAAACGTACGGATGGTCTCGAAGGAAAGTAGGGAACTTAAGTAGAGTATCTGAATATGAGAGCTGCACCTAGGAAAAAACCGAGTAAAAGCGTGTTGGACTCGCACACGAAGGGTTCCGTACCAACGTACAATTTAAAAAACACGTTTCTTGTATGAGGACCCTCTTTAATTTGTAATTTTATATTATGTTTATTATTTGCTGTTATAGCGGCTGTAGTAGTACAAACTCCATGAAAATTTCAAGTGTAAGCAATGATCTCACAATTACAACCGTAAAAAACACGTATCTTGTATAGGGACCGCCTTTAATTTTTAATGTAATTTGATTTATTCGGGAAGCTCCGTCGTCTGTTCTCGTCGCCACTACCACAATGTCTGAAGACCAAGGTCTTCAACCAATGCGTCCTACCTACAATGACATACGGTGCCGAAACATGGACTCTCACGGCAAAACTGGTCCACAAATTTAAAGTCGCTCAGCGCGCTATGGAGTGGGCTATGCTCGGCATTTCCTTGATGGACAAAGTCAGGAATACTGAAATCCGTCGAAGAACTAAAGTTGTCGACATAGCCGAAGTGATTAGCAAGCTGAAGTGGCAATGGGCCGGTCACATTTGCCGTAGAACCGACAACCGATGGGGTAGACGGGTTCTCGAGTGGAGGCCACGTATTGGGAAGAGAAGCGTTGGACGCCATCTGGCAAAATGGACTGATGACCTAGGCTGAAACACCATACCGGGGGTAATTGGATGCGGAAGGCGGAGGACCGTGTGTGGTGACGAGCCTTGGGAGAGGCCTATATCCTGCAGTGGAAAGACACGGGCTGATGATGATGATGATGTTATAGCCGCTATAGTAATACAGATTCTGTGAAAATTTCAAGTGTCTACCTATTACGATTCAGATGATACAGTCCTGTGACAGACAGCGGAGTATTACTAATATTAATAAGGGTCCCGTTAGTACCCTTTGGGTACGGTACCCTAAAAAAACGATGCACGTGTCCGGCACTGAAATGTTTAGAGATTTTTGTTTTGTCACCGCACACGTCTATCGCAACACCCATCGTACAGTTATCGCCACATCTACAACGCAATTCCACGTAATTTTTCACTTGTCAAAAAATGGTAATATCGCTCAGTCTCGATAATATCTATGAACATAAAACGGCGAAGAATAGGCCGGGGGCAGCGCACGATTTGGGCCAAGGCTGTCTACCATTTGATAAAGATCTTAATGGTCAAAGCTTACCAAGTCGCTGCTTACTTATGGTTAGATTGCATTAAAGTGTTGGAACGCGTTGTTTGAGAAAAAAATGTTGGTTCACTGACAAACGGAAAAAGCTGACTCACGTGCATAGATAATGAAATAAACCCTTACTAATATTATTAATATTATAAACGCAAAAGTTTGTATGTATGTTTGTTACTCTTTCACGCAAAAACTACTGAATGTATTTTAATTAAACTTTACAATAATATAGCATATACATCAGAATAATACATAGGCTATAATTTATAAAGATACTAGCTTTCTGCCCGTGGCTTTGCTCTCGTGAACTACACAATTGTACCGGAACCGCCATGATTTTTTTCTATAGATATACTTTATAAGCTGAAGAGTAACTAGGCTACTTTTTTTCCTGAAAAAAAAGGGATCCCGGTACAACTATGTAGTCCACGCAAGCGGAGCCGCAGGCGGAAACCTAGTAAATGAATAAATAATTATCATATATATTTTTTAATTCATGTAACGTACAAAGTAACATATTTCATAGTTATGATGATTTTGGCAAAAGATACACGTTATTATCTCTTGAAAGATGACGTCTCTGCCTAGATTCGCAATTCAGTACGTAAAGCTATTGTTTAAAATATTTTTTGCTGATAGAGTAAACTAATGTGAGAAACCAATTCAATATTTTTGCTTTGCGGCAAGTAATTATTTTCTAATAATTTTTCAAAATATTTATAGTGGGGAAGGCTGTATGGCTTTTTCGTTTAATTACGTTTACGACTAATTATTTTTAGTGACACCTATTTATATTACTCTGTGTAATAGGAGGATAACAGCCTTCTTTTGACAAAGACATTTTTTTCCTTGTTAATAGTTCCAATCAAACTTTATGGCGGATTAAAATAAAATGCTTTATGCATGCATGCGCAGGTTCAGTCATATGCCCCTCGCTCCACAGCGTCCCGCTACACCTAAAACTGGTTACTGCGACGCGATTTGGACCTATGTTCACATCCGCCATAAAGTTTGATTGGAACTGTACTTGGATACTAATATCTTAACAAACTGTCATATTAGAAATGTGAAACAGAAGTAAGATCAAGGTCAAACAGCTACCAGAGTAACAAATATTTAAAAAAAAAATCAAACAATTACATTTATTTTCTTGAAATAATTACTGTTTAACCATTACTGTCTAAAGAGCTTTTAACAGTAAAATATGGCTAAGAAATAAATTATCTCGAAAAGGTTTTGAAATCGGCCTTAAATATCTTTTACTATATGTACCGAATTCCTTATCAAAATTTGAATTATTTGGTCGATCCCTCTGTAGGTAATTTTGGAGAAAATAACTCTAGCTGTACCGCGCATCTCTTCTCGTTAAAAAAGAGCTTTTAATATTCCTAGATGAATGTTTGTTCATGCCAAAAACACGTTTGTTAGACGTTCATCTCATTTTTATGATAATACCTTATTAGATATAGATATTTTTCCCTCCTCATTCATGACGTACAAGAGCAAAGCACATGAAATGCTTTCACTGTAGAGTTTTAAATATTTACTTTTTTAAAGTTAAATTATCTTTCCGATTGTCATTGTTTTTACCTATTTGTTTTTGTCTTTCTCAATTCGGCTTTAGTCTGTGTCTCTAATTAGCTTTTAATATAAATGTTTTATAATGGAACTTTAAGTCTATGTGTATTTAATATGTACTGTTAATAATGCTGGGTAAAGACTGTTTGTTTCCTGAATAAATAAAATTAAAATAAGCTCTTGATTCTCAGATAGATAAGCAGCAACTACGATCCTTACGCCTCATCCACTCTTATCAATCATTTCTTGTAGTCTCATCGGTTTTGGGATGTTTAAAATATTGTCATTATTTAGGTTGTATTTTAGTAATTAGTAGTTATTTTTAGTTTTTTAATTAGTTTTTAATTTAGAGTATATCATTTAATAAATAAATAATTAGATTATAAATAATCGCTTATTATTTGTTACGATTTTATGGAAAGAAATCATTGTATAAAAGGCGAAAGCGGTTTATGTGAAATAGCGGAAACGCAAAATATGCTTAACACGTTGACACGTCAATCAAATGTGCGATAAATTACAATGTCAATACACGAAATGAAACGATTTTAATTATTGTTTTCCAAAGTTTCCCGAATGTGCAAATCATATAAATTTTTATGATGTCGCTAGTTTGGTACAAATGGATTTTCGCCCCTTACCGACCCTTCCTTCACACACATCCGCTCTTTAAGTTTCTTTCGTCACTCCTCTTTCATACATTCTTTCCATAAGGCCAACCACTTCAACATACTTTTTCCCCCTGACGTGTTGTTTTTTTTTTCAAAATTTAAAACGTCTGTTACTATACAGCATAATAGAGTACGTATTTATATATAAGACACGTATTTTCAATGAACTGATCCAAAATATCAACATTTATTATGGCCAGAAGAATCAATAATAAGTTGCAGTGGAATAAAAAAAAATACGTAAACTTTCTAAAAATTTATCACGGTCATACAATCACACTAATATTGATAATAGGCTGACTGTACTAAGCACCTTTATTAGGTATTTACAGCGTGAGAAATTAATTATGAAAATTCAGTGGTACAAGAAAAAAAACATAGGAGAATCAATTATTTATTTTCGTATTTTGGAAAGGCGAGCTACAAAGTCGAAACACTACCGACGATTACATTACAGACATCGAGTTTTGAATTAGTTTAATAGAAGAGTAATGCTGGCCGTTTAATTCGAAAACCAAAGTTATCACATTTGAGCCATAGGGCGAGGAAGGAGCAAGGGCGGGACGCGCGTATGACCCACGCGATTGGTTACCTAGATGTTTGTATTGTGTCTAGGTTTTTGTGTATTACCCGTCACAACTAGTTATATATTATTGATAAAAGGTCGATACCGATTAAAAAAATTTTAATAAAATATATGTGACAAGGCTTCTAGTCTGTTTTTTTTTCGATGTTGATGGTTATTGGTGACTTAGAGGAATAGCAAATACTTCGAATCGTTTCCATTTCCATAATAAATTTCAATACTTTTCAAATATTATACATAAAAAGAGACGAGGGGTCCAAGATGCCAAGGGTACTTGCCGCATTGTCACGCTGTATAGCGACACTGATACTCTGAACAAGGTATTCCTTGCTCAAAGGATCTCCTGTCAATAAACGCAGCGCGACACCCAAATCGTTAACAAGTAATTTGGTGTTCTTGGAGCAGGGACTCATCGTCTCGGCGGAGAAAGTTCTACGTGCTTGGCTTTGTTTCTACGAGCTACTGTCTATACTTTAGGTTACGTGATACATCGTTAGCTTATTTCAATCCCTAAATATTTACACTCCTGTTTGTTCTATTCTATATATACCTACTAGTGTTCAAGATAATAGAAAGCCACTTGTCTACAGGATAGGTAACCATCATCTTTATATGCGCTTCAGGGACGTCCGCGTATGTTATATGACCCGAGGTCTCGGACAAAATTTTTCACAACTATTTAGAACTGTATATTAATGTATATTATTACTGTAAATGTATTGTAAATATCTTATTGTAGCATTAACTAATAAACACGCATTAAATGTTCATAATTTTAATTAATAACATAATTTAATCATAGGTAAGACGTTATTAAAAAAATGAATTCTGACTGTTCGGGTATGATACACGCATACAGCGAAGGTTATAGTAAACGGAACGTTTCGGTCAAACTATAGTACCTGATTAGAATGGCAGGGCGGGAGTATGTAGTCTATTTAGTGACACACAATCATTTAAAAGTTGGCCCATCATTTTACTGTCACACAACGCGACACGAAACATTCAATTTTTAACTGTATGTTGGAATAATAATTTTCAAATAAGTATGTGTTTTTTTGTTCCTCCTTTGGTAAATCCTTGTTTTACGTAGATTTGTTTAGTTTTTTTTTTTTAAATTAATTAAAGCCAACTAATTAAAATTGCAACCTAATTACTTTTATCATGGTAAATAACAAGTTCATATCATTACGGCTACATTTAATTATAGTTTGACATTTTACGATAACGTGACTGGCACGAATAAAAAACTTATCACGACATTCTAGTCCTCATAAAAAAAAAAAAAAACTTTTTCGATTCCACAGTCGAGAACTTGGAATCGTAAATCCACCGTATCAATGGTAACATACGAGCTCTTGGCGGAATACGATACGAGTATCCGTTACTCTGGAGTTTTGAGCCATCATTTATTCCTGAGTTTCGATTGGAGTTAGGAGGTATAGTCACCTCCAACTCCGGTTCAGTCGATCCAGAACTCAATACGTTTTAATACTGTCCAAAACCAGATGTTCTTCGGCTCCAACTACTAAAAGAGCGCATCACGCTTCTTACTTCTTTTTACGAATCAGTATTGCTTTAAATGAATACTAATTGGTTTTGAATCCCTTGGGAATTTCCGCTAAGGGTAAACAAGAACCCATGTAAAGTTAGAGACCCTTACTGCTGAACCAAAGGTCTCGGGCTCGAATCCCGTCCAGGACAAATATTTGTGTGTACCTATGTCTATTTGTACCGTGTCTGGATGTAAAATATCTATATATCTCAAAAAGAATATTTAAGAACATATATCAGTTGTCCAGTACCTATAATACAAGCATATACTTGCGTATTTTGGAACTAGATGGCGCTGTGTAGGATGTCCCAGGTATTATTATTATTAGTATCTATACCATTTATGATTAAAAAAATAATAATAATGCTTTTTGCTGCTCCATTAAGACGCCAAAAAAGGACAAACCTTTGACATCTCTAGATGGAGAATCAATTAAAAAAAGTAAATAAAAATATCACCTAACAGTTCGGTTATAATTCATGCACATAGACCGTTTGTGCATGGTCAGTATGGTGTAGCGAGAGTACGTGGTCTGTTTAGTCCGACACATGCATGTAAAAGTTCGCCCCTTTTTTGTTGTCATTGCATGGCGTGACTGTATATAAGTATATAGGTATATAGGTATATAAATAATCAAGGGACAAAACAATAAATAAACAAACACAAAGGGATTGGTTTTTCTGTTTCGTCATTTATAAATTATCAAGGATTGTGTTTACGGTGCGTTCTGGTTACACCCAAAAGGATTTTAGACTTTGCATTTAGGATTCGATATACCTAGCTGGAAACTAGCTGACAAATTAGCGCTATTTATAAGTTACAATTATTTACTGTTAATAACATAGAATATAGAATACACAAATTATAGTTATTCACTGTTTAATACCACAGAATACGGAATAGTTTAGAAATATTGTATGGGCGTGGCACGCGTGTTCCATATAGCAGTCAAATGTGACTATTGCACGCAAGTACCTAGATTTAGTGCATATAATCGCCATGATGTCGTCCCGAATAAAGGTTTGACAGTTATATCACTGAAAATAATTTCATAGCAAATAATAGTGCAGCGCGTGTGCTGGCTATGCGCAAAGGAAGAAAAACAACACAATACTGGCTAAGGAAGAAAGGAGATAGAAGCTTATTTGAAACATAGAAGCATAGAAGAAAATATCTGAAGGAAGAGTCGACGATCGCCCGTGAATAGAGAGGGACATCTTCGACTGGTTAAAAAATTAAAAAAAATAATATATCCTAAGTTAAAACTTCACTTCACTTCACTTCATCAGCCCATTTTCGGCCCATTGTAGGGGCTTAGGCCTCCCCCTGGGTGAGGGGGGCTTGGAGATTAAATCCACCACGCTGCTCCACTGCGGGTTGGAGATTCTAACGACCGCCATCTATTGACAGCGCCCAGGACCGACTGCTTAACGTGCTCTCCGAGGCACGGTGTCAGTGATAGTTATGTACTTAAGTCAGAAAAACTCATTGGTACACGCCCGGATTCGAACCATGGCCTTATGGCCTTATAAATTTGAGACATGTTCGTTTCGCTTTGGGCTATCACGACATCAGTTAAAACTAACAAACTGTTATTATTCACTCGTAGTATTATTATTATTTATCTTCGGGGACGCCGGCTGACGCGGGCGGGCGATCAGTCCTTTTAAATTGTGAAATATTTCGCCCAATTCTCCATTTGGTGAATCCCTTCATGGGTTACTGGCCATTCGGCGTCGCCTCGAACCTTCTTGTAGTCTTGCAAAAGTCTCCCAGTTGCCCAATATTGATGTCTGCAAGCTGCTCTTCATTTCTCTTGTCTCATTCTAGAATTTTCCATCTAAGTAGTGCATGCATAAGACATTCTGCGACCAGGTGGAAGCTTGTTTTCTATGCTTCCCCACAGGCAGGGCATATGCAGTCTTCTTTGATTTTCATAATCGTCAGGTGTCTGTTGAGTACACAGTGTCCTGTTACGATCCCTATAGCTATTCTCATATTCCCCCTGTTCATTCTGAGCGGTTTTCGAGTCTTGCTATTATCATATGATTTCAAGAATATTTTCGCTCCTAGTAAAAAATGTCTTTGTATATAAAAGTTTATCCAAAGAGAACCTTCAAGCGTTTCCATACAATAAAATATTATTTTTCAATTTCACATAATTCAGCCAGCTCTGAATTCAATTTATTTGTATGATTAATTTCTTCGATATGAAGTTTGTTTTATAGATTTAAAACCAAGGATGGGCAAACCGAAATTAAGATAAGTTCCTAGTCGTTTAGGGACCATCCATAAAGTACATCAAACGTTAAGAAGGGGGAGGGGGTATATGAAGTGTGACATTGCGTGACAAGGTTAGGAGCGGTTCTAAGTTTCGTGAGGTCACATCTCAAAATCTTATACATGTATATCTAAGAATTAAAATGCCAAATTTGTTAAAACGAAAAACCCAAAAATATTTCCAACTCTATCTGCATGAGCATAAGGTTTACATTGTTTTGTTGACGTGTTCACACTCGCCTTTTGAGCCCTTTACACATAATACACAGTATGTATGTGATTATACATAAATGCGTTCCAATAATATTTTTACATACATAGCATAAAACAAAGTTGCTTTCAGCATCTGTCTGTCTGTATATCCGCTAACTCCTCCTAAACCACGCAACGTGTTTGTATGTATTTTGATGCGGTTTTCACCAGTTCACCATCCATTCCATCACCGGTTTCATCAATTAGACAACTTTTCACGGAAAATTAGTATTTATAACTAGCGGTCATACCAGGCTTCGTCCGGGTAGACTACGGAAACGTTGAGGGGGGTTAGTAGCTTAAATTCACCACGCTACTCCACTGCGGGTTGGGGATTGTAACGACCGCCATCTGTTGACAGCGCCCGGGACCGACTGCTTAACGTGCTATCCGAGGCACGGAGTGATAGTTATGTACTTAAGTCAGAAAAACGCATTGGTACACGCCCGGATTCAAACCATGGCCTTATATAAATTTGAGACAGGTTCGTTGCGCTCTGGGCTATCACGACACTCTATCTGTTTGTATGGATATTTTTGAAATTTGTTGTAATGTCATGGTAAGGTTTATGTGAGCAGTGAAAGTGTTAAATAAGAAAAAAACCTTGTGAAGGTTACCTGCTACATTTCCTTCAATTCTAACAGTAACTATATTCAATAGTTTTTGACATATCAATCACAATATTCGACTCTACGATTTACTAACTACGGACCATAATTGTTTGCAAACTGTACTGTGAAGTTCGCTTTCAGTAACTAATGCTAAGTTAATATGAACTTTATGTAAAAGTACTAGAATATATTTCCGTTTGTTTCAATGTATTGATCGGTCTTATGCATTGGTTCGTGTAATGTAGTTAGCTGCACGAGACAGCTGGCTGTGGATTGTGTGCTACGAATTATGGATAGAAACAATCAAGACAATAAAATATTATATCCTTTTTCCTATCCTTTTATCGAACTAAAATGGATTGTAAGCTGCTGATGGGGTAGTTGACAAATTTTTCAAATTAGTTTATATAAAAGAGTTTTCTTAATGTATCACAACAGTGAAATAATTTAAAAAATAAATTATTATTAACAAATGTTTAAAATGTTATGTTAGACAGAGAGGGCAATACCGCACGGTGTACTAGCCTGTGAAAATAATGTAATTTTTTTTTTTCAAGAAAGAGACGGATACACTTTTAACAGCTTCAACTGAATATAATTTTGTATATAAATCCTGTTATCGTATAAAGTCTAACCCTATTGATAATTTTCATGAAGTTTTTTTGACATGTCGATTATGTACTATCACGCTTTTATTTTTAGGAGCACTCAGTAAAAAGAAAAGTAACTTAAAGCGGGTTTAAAAAAATAGATCGTTAGGTATATGTAAAAATAGGTAATTAATTTATCTTAAGATCTTAGATATCATAATAATCAAGATGGAGCGTCGAATAGATCGAAACGATTGAAATATAATATTTTATAGTTAGTGTTGCATGCAATGCTTTCTCTTTTGTTACGATAAATAAATAAATTTAATAAGTCGCGTAACGAAATTAGTCTTTAAATATAAACGTTGGTAGTCAAGAGTTTACCTGCCTACTAAAACTAGTAAAATCGACTCATAAGATTGCTACTAGGTAACCATAAAAGAGGTATATACTACAATCGTATTTGTTTATAGAGTAAACGAAACATAAAAGGAGACCATAAAGTAGAGACGTAAGTGGTGTACATACGTATACAAATCGCAGAGACCGTGAAGTGAACGATTTGTTCAGTTTTGCGCGCGAGCGCCATTTTTATTCGCATGATATATTGCACAACGTTCCGCCCCGGTCGTAACCACTAGAGTCGCGCTTTATTTATGGCACAGAACAAAACTCAACGTTTTCAATTCAGCTATGTATGCATGTTTTGCACTGACATGACATGACACATGACGACCGCTTAGCCTAGTGGGTAGCGACCCGACGCCTACGAAGTACCCAACTGTAACGCCTACGAAGCTGGAGGTCCCGGGTTCGAATCCCAGGTCGGGTCAGTATTTATATGATGAATATTGATACTGGTACCGGGTCTTGGTTGTTATATGTATGTGGTGTCTTCGCTTGGTACCCAAAAACACAAGCTAATGCTTAGTTTGGGGCCTAGACGTTGTTGTGTTGTATACATTATTATTACTTATTGCATGTTTTATGGAGAACATAAATAACAATATTATTTTTGGTAAAATCTATGCCAATTAATGCTAAAAATATATGAAATGAAAATCAGACAAAATATCCTCGATATCAGCAGTTCGGAAAGTCGATTCCAGTGTGAAGAGCTGTCAAGAATTTTCTTAGTACCTTTGATGTCATCAAAGAATGTTACATATTATAATTACATACACATTTTGATCACTTAAGCTGACCGATTGGCCGAGTGGTTATAGACCCTAACTGAAGAATCAAAGGTTGCGGGTTCGATTTGCGCACGGGACAAATATTTGTGTGCATGAACATGTCTGTTTGTTTCGTGTCTCGGTGTAACTTCTCTGCACACTGGCGCGGCTGTCGCTAATGTCACTATACTTGCTATGGTGTCACTGTGTTCGAGTTGACGCGTGGGTACATAGCCAGGCTAACTTATTAGGGGTAGGTACATCGATAGTTACTTGTAGCTCGCGATGTTACGTTTGAGATTTATGTTTGCGACAAAATTAAATATTACACCTTCAATTCTAGGAACGATTACTAACAACAATTCTCACTTTAATTGTATTATTAATTTGAATTAAGATCTTAGTCACAGAATTTTTTATAGATTTTCTTATAGATTTAATCAAATTCATAATACACGAAGTATTACAACGAGAGACGACGTTTGCCGAGGCGTATAAATTATTTCCAACATCTGTACGCATTGTCACGTAAAGCAGTAATGGACTGTCTTTAAGCGATACCTACGAGTAAGATGGTGGCACTAGTTTCCGTTTTACTACGGAAGTAATATGATGCCGCAGTCAAGATATCGATTCCTGAAATCGCTCCCAGAGGGAAAATCGAGCTTCCACATTATATGTTGGTAGAACAGCTCTTTTTAGATAATAAAAAAAGTTTGAATATCAAAGGATCTATTGAAGGGTTTATTTGTTTCTGGATCTGCACTGGAAGGATCAGGCTCATTGACATATCAAAATGTAAAAGGACCATAGACATATATATACTAGCGTAGGAGACCAACTGACATCTAAACATCGCATGACCGAAACGGAAATGAGTATGTGTGCAAAATTCACACGTGGTTGAGCCAGTTTTAGTGATGTGCATAGGTGTTTTTTATATTATCGATAGCACGTAGTACTTTCATGATGTGTCGTTGAAATTACCGCGTTATCATAAGTCGAAACCGGCAATCCTATTTATTATTTTGAATCTGCTATACTACATAATTTTTGTTTTGAGTTACTTTTCCTAACTTTTAGTTTTTTAAAATGACAAATCATCAATCAGTCAATTCAAATGCCATTTCCTTTACTAATAATAAGTAATAAATAAAACAATATAAATAAAGATTTTTATTTTTTAATGACAATACGTCACGTTGCAACGCATAACAACAAAATTTTAACTCTTTGTAAACAAAAAAATTAGAATGTACAAAACAAAAACATTTACAATGGAGAAGTTCAGGATGTTCAAAATATACAATTTAACTCGATAGAATTGAAAGATAAAACAAAACTAATAAAACAGTGAAGGTTTTTTTTTTAAATTCGTCAATAAATGACTGAGAAATAAATTATTGATATTTATTAATTTGACGACCGCTTAGCCTAGTGGGTAGCGACCCTGCCTACGAAGCTGGAGGTCCCGGGTTCGAATCCTAGGTCGGGTCAGTATTTATATGATGAATATCGATACTGGTACCGGGTCTTGGTTGTTATATGTATGTGGTGTCTTCGCTTGGTACGCAAAACACAAGCTAATGCTTAGTTTGGGGCCACGACGTTGTAATGTGCACGTTATTATTATTATTATTATTAGTATGTATTTTCGTGCGGTTTGACTGGTGGATTCTTACTGCCCATGACGTCACATTGTCTACTCGATTGAGTGTCGCGTCGTCTCACTACACCACAAATTATGCCTTGGATGCCTTGGACTAGTCTATAATATCTTTTGTTTCTTTGTGTAATAGGTAATTAAGTTTTATTTGAATATAAAGGAACAAGTTTTTGTAAAAGACAAAGTGATAATTTGCCTAAAATTGATATTTTCACTGTGATGGACTTTTTCTTCAAATCCATTTTATATTAGTGCTGAAATAAAGGTTTAGGCTCTAAAGTTGAAGGTCCTGGTGATATATCCCGGTAAACGTACGCTGACACCGATCGCTTGGTCTTCAGATTGACCTGTACAGAAATTACAGTTGGCATAAATGCTCTGACTTTAGATATTAAGTATTATTAGTATATTACTTAATATACTTAGTAAGCACATATGAAAAAAAAAGAAACCCCTAACGCCACAAATTCAATAGGTAATAGATCCTTTCTTCAAAAGTCGTCGGTGATTTAGTTAGACAAAACAGTTATCCGTAAAATGTCTACTGCAAACCAAAGAATGTTTTCGAGGAGTCCCACCTGTTCTATTTAACATTTTTTTTCCATTGTTATATGCTAACCGTGTTTACAGGAAACCTGGATATTATGAAATAGTCATCATTATCAGGAAGCATTTTTTAACACCGCAGTTTCTTGGAGGAAAATGAGGTTAAACTATTGTATACACTAGTTTTGTCATTCAAAGTTAAATTATTTACGACGTTCATAATCAGAGAACAGATAGAACGTCAGACTTTAAATCATAAATAAATAACGATTAAAATTAAATAGAGCATCAAATTTTAAATCATAAATAAATAACGATTAAAATTAATTGTGTATATATCTTATATTTTCATTTGAAAAAGTCTTGTATTTACATATATACCCTATGTGTAGTATATATGTATAGATGTCATACTTTCCCTTACAATGTGCTGCCAGGCTAAATAAACCTCACAATATGTTTAAAAACAGTTAACGACATCATTCCAGTGGAACAGGTGCAATTAGGTAATATCAAATTTACAAAATATTTATATTTGAAAATATCGACATATCGATACATTTTGTGCAATCCCTATGCTTCATTGTTTGATTGTAATTTTACACAATATTTTTGTATCGTACACATAATTGTTTAAAATAACAAATTATTTACAAAATAAAGTATTTACCGTATACTACTGATGTATAACCAAGTAAATTTAGGATCGCTTTTTATAAAAATAAGCATTAAGATAACAATATGTTATTGGCAGTACTTACCGGTGAAATGTCTCTTTATTTGATTATTAACATATGTTACAGTGCAATTTAAAACTGAACACTACACCATTTGTATCACAAGAATTAATTTTTGTAGAATTCAAAACGATTATAACACAAAATAGAAAACAAAGCTGGACCTTATTTTGACAAGTGAGTAATGAAGACTAAATGTGTTCAAAGAGGTTTTATGTCAGATTTTCTTGCATTTCTTTCTCGCATGTAGGATTTCCGCAAAGAGCTGGATGTCATTCGCACACTGTGTTCCTCTCTTACGCTAGTGTATATACCTTTATGAAAAGGACATAAACGAAGCGCCATCTAGTGGCCAAGAAATAAGAATCTGCCCTGAAGTGATACCTATGCAATACAAAAAATAAATAAAGCAATTTAAAAAACATGTGTGCAATTCACACGTGGTAGAAGTGAAACCTTCAAAACCTTTGGTTTCAAGATAATGAGACGAACGTAAAATTTCGGGAAGAGGATAATTGTAGGTTTTAGTAATGGTCATAGTGATACAAAGTTAGATAATTATTTTACATTTTATTCGTATATATTACATAGATATATTCAAACTCAGAGTTTACATTTTCCATAAATGATACAAGAGTACGTACACGTACACAAAACACCACGGTTGTTGTGATGCCTTTTCTCAAGCTTTGCACTACGCATGCGCGCAGAAACAAGTGTTAACACATGTACAACGCTGAGGTTCAAGCAAACTCCCACTATGTCTTGGTAAACACGAGTGGAGGGGGTACCTACGAAGCAGAGCACAAAGAGAACCATGAACATAAGAAACACTGTATAATGCTTCCTATCTCATTTTCTCCCACGTTAAAACTTATGAATTTATGTGTCTGTCTCTTTTTACTGTCGCTTTTTCGTTTCATCACAACGATGCTAAAGAAGTTTTCACTTCAAAAACCGCATCAAAATCGCAGCTGTTTTAGAGAAACATGCTTGTTGAAGCGCTTCTTGGTGGCTATTATCCGGAAAACATATTTAAGAACCTGCTCTTAAGTTATATACCTAGCTACGTACCTAGTCATGGAAAACCGAATCTAAATCTTTCCAGTATAGTTATTGAGGAAAGTGATATCACATATGTACAAAGAATTTCACAAACACACATAAAAACAAACACACTTCTAGATTCCATCGTGGGTAATAAAATCACCATGTAAAATCTTTGACATTTACATGATGTAGTATGTCACAAGTCTTGCAAAAATTTATAGTAGGTACAGCTTGCATGGTTTGTTATAGATGTAAAATATATTTGTGCTTTTAAAGTGGCTACAGAGTCTCATACAAATTAGACCTTATATTACATTTCAACATCATTTTTAGGGTTCCGTAGCCAAATCGCAAAAAACAAACCCTTATAGTTTCGCCATGTCCGTCCGTCCGTCTGTCTGTCTGTCTGTGGTTTTACTCGGAAACTATTGGCAATATTATAGATGAAATTTGGAAGGTAGGTGTAATCTATGAACCGCTACACAAAGAAGTAGTGAAATTAAGAAAAAATGTTTTTTTTGGGATAGGTCGCCATGCACATGTAACTGAAGTACGAATAAAAAATTCATCGTATATTAATGCGAGAGGTACCATACGATACGTCTTAAAAACTAATATCAAGGTTTCAAACAATTTTTTTTATTTAAGTCAACAGCTGTTGAGATATGCACTCCTAAAGTCCTAATTTTTATTAGAGTCATGTGTCCCGTCCCCCCCTACCAGCTGAACCGTTTTTAGATATGTGGAAAAAATTTATGACAGGAGAAACATGCTTGTTGAAGCGCCCCCTGGTGGCTATTATCCGTAAAACATATTTAAGTACAAAACGTAGTTAACAGGAAAACTATCACAGCTAACTAGACTGTATGTATTATTTAACGAGTAATAGATTAAGTTATAAAATGTACTTTTATTAGTAAAAATTTTGTAAAAATTCCATAGAAAATGACAGATAGTGTTTAGCCAATAAGCGAAAACTAGATGCAATTTATGTTTGTGATGTTATTGTAAAAGATAATAAAAAAATAATATTAACTAAGTACTCTAAATTTACGCTTTCCTGTGCAGAACTTATTCTCTTCACAACCGATACTAAAAGTCAAAGGTTCACTGTAATAAAATAAGTAATAAAAATTGTCTCTAACTATCAGTGCACTCATGTTATTACATTTCGGATTAGCCAGAGAGGATCGAGCGCCTTCTAAACAACTAACAAAATAAAAATGAAATATTTTTATACAATAATTCTTAAATTATACAATAATAACGATTTTTTATGTCATGTTTAAAAACAGCTAGTCAGTCTGTCAGTCAGTCAGTCAGTCGTCAGTCGCCGTCGCCGCGACATGTAGGGTGGTGCAGAACCCTTCGTGTGCAAGTCCGATTCGCACTTGGCCGGTTTTTTTTTATTCTGTAGTTCCACTAAACACAAATATGGCATAAGGAAAAGCGCTATATTTTATCTGATACCGCCTTTTGTGGCTGGTCGTTTCAAATTGTGCTCATTGTGCGTTTGTGGCTATAAATAGCAGGCTTTTATAGCAGTATAACATAAACTCATGTTCATAATAGCATTCCGTTATGTACTTAAGCGAATTTTCACCGATATTTGTTATCTAACCTATTGTGTAGCGACGTATTTGTGACTGGTTTGTGAAATAGCTTCACTAACATACTGGCGACATGGGCGGACAATGCGTAATAGATGTCGAGTTGTAGAGATACGATCAATATCATATTAAGACTAAAAAAATTACTTGTTCTACATGAAGAAATTATTCTCTACATTAAAAAACCTCCGATTTCATCCGCGTGGTTAAAATTACCGCATATTTCATACGTCATATTCATACTAATATTATAAAGAGGAAAAATTTGTGTTTTTGTTTGTTTGTTACAGATAAACTCAAAAACTACTTAATTGATTTTAAAATTCTTGCACTTATAGAAAGCTACATTATCGACGAGTTACATGGGCTATATTTTGTTTTTAAACTAGCTTTCCGTCTACGACTTCGATCGAGTGATTACACAGTTGTAACGTGTTACGGGATCGCTATAATTTTTTGTATATAGTTTATAGGCTGGAGAGTGACATGGGCTACGTTTCATCTCGGAAAAAGGAATCCCGGTACAACTGTGTAGTCCTCGCGAGCGGATCCGCGGGCGGAAAACTAGTAAGGTATAAAATTGTAGGATTTTCGATGTACATAATAGGTGCGAAAGTTTAAATTTTCATACAGTAGTAATAATATTCATTTTAAATTCGTTCGATTCAAATGATATCTCGTATATAGGGTCGAATAGGATAACATGTATCATGCCACTTCTATGTAAAATTATTTGAAATAAATAAAAAACCCGACTGCAAAAACAGTGACTTTTTATCCCAGAAAAAGGGGCTTGATACAACTGTAGTACACGCGAACGGAGCCGGGGGCGAAAAGCTAATATAATATAATATCTATAATATAAAAATAGTAAACTGACTTTTGCGCATCTCGTCTGTTTTGTGTACTATTTATTCATTTTACAGTTTTGTTCCTAAAAATAGTAGCTTAATAGTACACTTACAAGTGTGTCAAATAATAATTTCAACTATTTTAATATAAAATTTTTAATAGAATATGTTGCATAAACCACGTGTTCCGCTGAACGTAGTCCAAACTTATAAAGCGTGTAGAGCTTATCGAACTAAACTAAAAGTTTCAAGTGAGCAGATGGCGCAAACTAACGGTTACCGAAAAAAAACATGTATAAGTTCTCATTTTTTATCGCTTTGATTCTTTTCAGCAACCAATAAAAACATCGATACAGAATTACAATAATAAGTAAATTTTTATTCAATCAGATTTACTTCCAAACTTAATAAAATACCGCGAGAATTATTTGCGAATCGAAAAATTGGAGAAATCCCACTCATGAAACAGCTGATTAGGTATTTCAGTGACCAACTATTCTTTGAATTAAACTGCTAGTGGATTTTTTGTTGTTATGTAATCATTTTTAAAAAGGCGGTTAGCGGTCGACCAGCTCTCTCGAAATAGTATTAAATATCTTAACAGTAGGGTGACCAAGTATTTGGGTTGTCCGTGTTGATTTTTTTTTCGGTGACCGTTAGTTTGCGCCACCTGCTTACTAGAAACTTTTTGTTTAGTTCGTAAAGCTGTATGTGTTCTTTAAATTTAGACTACGTTCAGGCGAACACGGTGTATTAATTTCATAAGCGTTCAAATAACAAAATATGAACAAACACACGGAGAATAAAAACGCTAAACTATTAACAAAGAACAATAAAAAGTAAACTCACCCAACTGTAACGTCGAAAATATTGCTCCCGACGGAACTCGAAACAGCCATGTCTCCAAAACCTTTTCTGGCGACGATGACCGACGTTATAAGATCTGGTACTGAAGTCCCCGCAGCCAGGAGTGTAAGACCCATGACTTCAGGTGGCACGTAGGCTGTGGCACCCGCTATATTGGCCCACCACACCATCAGGTACGAAAAGAAGGCTATCCACACTATAGATCCGATGAAAGTTACTGGAAATAGGTTTTTACCTGAAAAATTAAAAATCAATCGTTTAAGAATCAATTTATGTCTAATTTAATACTTCTTTTTTGTTTCTTTCTATTTACCTAATATCGTGGTTATATAAAGCTGAAGAGTTTGTTTGTTTGAACGCGCTTATCTCTGGAACTACCAATCGGATGTAAAAAATAATTTTTGTACTCGATAGCCTAATTCTTGAGCAAGGTTAAAGATATATTTATAATTGTAGTGTTTGTCTGTCTATCTGTTCTAGCTAATCTCCAAAACAGCTCGACCGATTTTAATGAAACTTTCTATACATAAAAATAATGTTTTCAAAAGCGACAAAGGCTACTTGTTCTGTACGTCTGTACGTCTATCTGTCTGTTCGAGCTAATCTCTAAAACGGCTCTACAGATTTTAATGAAACTTTAGAGATATGAAAACGAGGTGGTCAAAAATTACATACGCTACTTTTTCTCTGTCTGTCTGTATAAATGTCCTTTTATAACTTAAGAACGGCCTGACCGATTTTAATGAAAATTGGTATATAGCAAGAATATAAAATGTGATTGCGCGAATGATAGACTATACATGATTTTAAATGGGGTAATGAAGTGGGGAACTTAGTATAAAGTATTTGTTTTTTGAAGTCAGAAACATGAAAATTTGAATTTAAAATTTGATTACCGATTGTCATGGATTCTGATGAAAAAATCATCCAAATTTTTTTTAGTTTTAGTTTTTATCTGAAAACTCCGTATTAAAAAAAAATAGTAGTTCAAATTTGTACATTCAAATAATTTTCCCGAAAGAATTGTCGATATAGCGTGGTGACCAAATTAAAACATAAATAATACGTACGATAAAGGGACAACGGCGCGTATAGCGGGGAAAAATTCCCCGCGAGTTGTCAGTCGCCCGGGCATCGCCACGTTAATACGATAACTATGTGTCGCTATATCTCAACATTTTCATGTTAAGTGTTTCAACAAAAACATTACGCTTTTTATTATTTCCATCAAAGATTACATTATCAAAATTTGGAACGTAAATAAAAATTCACCTGTCAGTATAATAAAATATGTTGATCCATCAAAATGAAAATAATTAATAACTTTATTTTTTATTAGTACATGAAAGAAAGAGAAGCAGACCCCAGAAGAGAAGGGATGACGATATAACCCAAGTTGCCGGGAAAACATGGCATTAGAGTCGCAAGAGATAGACGAGAGTGGAAAAGGCTGGAGGAGGCTTTTGCCAAAGGGCGATCAGACTTGCAGAGGAAGAGTAAGACACAAATACTGCAAGACTACTGATTTCCAACAAAGTCTGATTAAAATTAAGGCAAAACTAAAATAAAAACATTTAAGCTTACGGTCGTGCATAATATTCACGTTTACTTGTCTTTATAATTTTTTTTTACAAATATATTAAACTTTGATAATTATTGGATTGCGCAGTGTAAATAGGGGTCGTGGAGCTTGTTGATTCCCTCAGTTTACACAGCTATATTAAACAAACTGTGGTAAGTGTTGAAAATAAACACTTGTTTGAGATAAATTATATGAAAGTATTGAAATTATTTCAGTATTATTTTTTCTGTCCGTCCAGCTAGGCTGCTTAGATATTATAATTTATGTCCTGTTGTGATACGAACCACAAAGCTCCGGATATTAAAAAAATATTTATAAATATTTTGATAAGAAATACGTACAAAATATGAATAAATACAATGCAAATGCATAGCGTGCAATTATACCCAAAAAAAGTCATCCTCGTTTTTGGCCACAAACCCACGGTTATTATGACCATCAACGTAGAGTAAAACTCTCGAGTGGCAATTGACCATTCTCAAATTTTTGGACTAAAGTCCGTTATATTTTTTTTTTCGAAAGAATGGGCATTTTAAAGACACTGAATTTAAAAAAAAATGTTTTTAGATCGGTATTTACGTAGATATTATTGTATTATTGGAAATGTAATTATTGATTATTTTTTTGAACTTGAAACTAATTCTTTTTCGGACTTTTGCCGTTTTTTTGTGCGGGTAGTGTATAGTATAGGCTAGTGTAGGATAGTGTAGATGGTAATATCGCAGGATTCCGAAGAAAAGAGTTATGTAAAAAATTCAGAAAAAATCAATAATTACCTACATTTCCTTACGTACTAGAAACTCACAAAAACTTTATGTGGACTAGTGAATTTTATGTAACTATAATTTTGTTAAAGAAGTTTTGACAAAAAATTACTTACTTTAAAATATTTTTTTTACTTATACTAAACAAAATTAACACTCGGAATGATTACTTTTACATGTATAATCAAAACCGTTAGCTTGTGATCAAAAACGAGGATGTAATTTTGTGGGTACCTACCTATTATTACACACTGTGTAGCGTCCGTTCGCAAGTACTGGGAAAATCACTTTAAAAAGGAATTAAAAGTTATGGGTCATAGCTTTCAATTGATCCAAAGTTATACTTACCGTAAACGCGATCTAACTGACCTAACGTAATAACACTCAAATTATCTTTACCCTTAATTGCATCTAGTCCGTTTAGTCAGAGTTAGTGCTATTAGTTCTACTAATAGAAATAACAGGAAAAAAATTTCAAGTATAAGCAATGATCTCACAACTACCAATCACCAAAAACGTAGAAAAAAACACCTTTCTTGCTAGGGACCCCTTTCAGTTTTTATTTTGATTCAATTTTTACTACTTGCTGTTATAGCGGCCATAATAGTACATAATTCATAAAAAAATCAAGTGTTGGCAATGATCTCATCATCATCATCAGCCCATTTTACCCCACTGCAGGGGCTTAGGCCTCCCCCAGGGTGAGGAAGGGGTGAGGAGGACCCCGTGCCTCGGAGAACACGTTAAGCAGTCGGTCCCGGACGCTGTCAATAGATGGCGGTCGTTACAATCCCCAACCCGCAGTAGAGTAGCGAGGTGGATTTAAGCTCCAATGTTCTCACAACCACTGATAATTAAAAACGCCCAAAAACCACGTCTCTTGTATGGTGACCATATTTGATTTTTAATTTAATTTAATTTTTATTATTTGTTGTTATAGCGACCATAGTAATTAATACACACTGTGAAAATTCCAAGTGTCTACCTATAACGGTTCAGCTGAAATAGCCCTGTGACAGAGGAACGGACGGACGGACAGCGGAGCTTTAGTAATAGAGTTCCCGTTGGTTTGGTACCTTGTGGATACAGAACCCTGAAAAGTTCGTTTAGTGTTCTACTAATAGAACCATAAATCTGGATAGTTCCACTAGGATTTCAATTGAAACTAAATGGGCGAAACTTACCGATAAGTTCTAGTGATTTATCAAACATTGAGTGAATTGGCACAGTTTTGGGATGATTTTACTGAAGTTTTGCAATGCTTTTAAGAACATTTAAGACGGTTTTTTTAGAGATAGTTTTGAAAAGGTTTTTCAAATAAAAAAATTTATTTGAGTACTTTTGTTATTTATAAATAACTAGCTATCCACCCGCGGCTCCGTTGGCGTAGACTACACAGTGGTACCGGGACCGCCATAATTTTTTGGATAGATATAGTTTATAAGCTGAAGAGTGACATAGGCTACTTTTTATCACGGAAAAACGGGTCCCGGTACAACTGTGTAAGTCCACACGAGCGGAGCCGCGAACGGAAAGCTAGTATTCTTAATAAAGATATATTTACCTAAAATATGGTATGCTATGCATGTGCGTATCCGTATCCCACACAGCGTCATTTATTCCCAAACTAAGCAAAGCTTGTATTATGGGTGTTAAACAACTGATATACATATTTACATAATTTTTATAATATACACATATATAATAATAATAATAACACCTGGGACATCCCACACAGCGCCATTTAATCTCAAACTAAGCAAGCTTGTGTCATGGGTAACAGACCACTGTTATATATACTTAAATATTCTTTATAATGTATGCATACATAGATATTTTACATACAAACACGGAACAAATAGACATGTTCGTGCACACGAATATTCGTCCCGGGCGGAAATCGAATCCGCGACCCTTGGCTCTGCGGTTAGGGTCTCTAACCACTCGACTCGGCCAATCGGTCAGTCATATAGATATTTTACAACCAAGCATCGAACAAATAAACATGCTCATGCCCCGGGATCGAACCCGTGACCTTTGACAGTTAGGGTCTGTAACCACTCGGCCATTCGGTCAGTCAAGAATAGCGGTTAATATATTTACCCTTTGGCGTCCTTGTGTCTGGTAATGTGATCCACAGCGGGAATATGATTGGGGCGACCAACAAGTAAGTCAGTCGTTTCCGGAAGCCACTTGGCCACGACATGTCTAAGGGCGTCGTATCTTCTTCTAAATCACCTATCTGTAATAAAAGGTTTTATCAAGTTATGGCGAATCGTTGTGATGCCAGCTCTTCATAGTTCATCAGTTCTTCTCTACAGAAATCAAAATAAGTGAGAAATGTCATGTACGAGTAGGTGCGGCAGGCTTAATAATAATAATAACACCTGGGACATCCCACGCAACGCTGTCTAGTCCTAAGGTATGCAAGTATTATGCTTGTATTATGGGGTACTAGATATTACTAGACAACTGATGACTTAAATATTCTTTATAATACATACATATATAGATTTTTACACCCAGACATGAAACAAATAGACATGTTCTTGCATACAAATATTTGTCCCGGGCTAGAATCGAATCCGCAACCGTTGGCTAGTCAGTTAGGGTCTCTAAACACTCGGTCAAGCGGTCAGTCATGGTGGTGCTTCAATGCGATCGTGGCTTTGGCCAAATCATATCTCGAAACAAAATTCTAAAGATGGTCGTCACCTAATTCATCATCGTGAGGCTTTCAAGCCTGATGATAATGGCGGGAATCAAACCCAAGACCTTTGTACCAAAAGTGGGATGCTTGGCCACTCAGCTCCTATAGCTTACACAATCGTATTCTTTAAGTCTCTCCAAATGTTCTAAGTCGATTCACTGGCTTTTTGATTAAGAGGGAAGTGTACCGCCTACCAGTATTCCACATGAAATGCCATCACGTTTCTACCATCCTATACCTTAACTGACTCCTAAGATTTTTGGAATATAACTTTATTTTTTATAAAGCTAAGAAGGCACGTTTATAATTTTTTGATTATATCAATATGAAGAAATATATTGGGCATTTGGAAATCTAATTTTGAACCAATAATTTTGGTCGCGTTTGTACGGCACAAAAGAAAAACATAGCAAATAATTTTATAAAATTCACATGTACAAGATTACTTTATTTATCGCTTAAAAAGTAAGGACAAAATTATTGGAATCGTCTAAAGTTTAAAAGGCGTAAAACTTTATAAGGCAAAACATGAATTTAAGTCTGAATTATTGGCACCTAGCCGTTAGGGCTACAACTGTCCTTCTCGCACAAATAAAGTTCCCACTGCGCCAAAAGAGACAGCGAGCATATGGCCAAATACTACTTACAGAACTACGAACAAATTGTTTTATACATTAGTAATAGATTAGATGTGTCCACTTGTGTGAATGTCGGAAGTCCGACCTAAGCGAAGTGGAATAAATAGAAAATATATAACAAACTACTGCCCGTGACAGTTGTGAGTTAATATCTGCCCTGTACTTCTTTTTCACCAGATTTGTTGAAAGTTTTTATTAACTGCTGCGAACCCTTCGGCGGTGCTGGGATAATTTAGATTGTACTATGGGGTGGAAATAAAAGATGGCCGTTGGAAGGAAAGTACCCTAATTATTTGATGATAACAAATTTAAGTGAGAGAAATGTTTCCTTTAAATTCAAAAGTAAGTAAACCTGCATTCAAATATTAAAAAAAAAAATGATCTACTTACGTATGGAATTGAACATGTAAAATATGAAAAAAATTACACTTTGTACTTTTATAGCACCAATAGATAGGGTCAATCATAGACAAGTCAATCATTTTTTCTAAATGACGTAGTACCTTAAATTAATAATAATAATAACAATAATAATAATAATAATCATTACAAACACTAACTTGCAATAACATCTTATATTATTAACTAGCTTTCCGCCCGCGGGCTTCGCTCGCGTTGACCACAGTTGTATCGGGACAGTTACAGGAATGTGACGCGCCAAAACATTGTAGCACTTTCTGGAACATTCTGAAACTTAACTACCTAAGAAATCTCTATATCTAACTTTATAAAAATCCATATAGCTATTTTAGCATGAAGAATAGCATCCCCAAAGTTGGTGCCAAAAACAGTCAGCCGTTTGGAGATTAACCGGAACAGACAGACATACTAACAGACATTACAATTTTTTATATGTATATAAAAAAATGCTTTTCACTTCTGACAACGCCCTTTTTATATTTGCAGAATTTCAGTAAAATCTGATCAGCCATTTCGACGATTAGCCCTAACAAACAGACAGACAAACACACAGACAAAAATCAACTTATATCACTCCTAATAACCTCCTTTTTATGTCTGCGAAGATTCATAGAAATGGTTTAGTTGTTTTGGAGATAAGCCGGAACAAAAAGACAGGCAGACAACCACACAGACAAAAAGTTACCTATATATCACTCTTGACAACCTATTTTTATTGTCTGCATAGTTTCATTAAAATCTTCAAAAGTTTAGCATGAACTAATAGACAGACAGACAGATGGACGGACGGACGGACAGACAGACAGACAAATAAACAAACAAAAAGTAGCGTATGTCACTTCTCACACCCGTCTTTTAACGTCTGCGAAGTTTCTTTAAAATTGATTTTAATGTTTTAGAGTTCAGCTCAAACAGACAGAGAGATGGCCAGACAGACAAACAAAAAGTATTGTATGTCACTCCTGACAATCTTATAATCACATCTTTGAAAGTTTCATTAAAATAAGTTGAGCCCTTTCGGATATCAGTTCGAACAAACAGACAGACAGAAATATTAACGAAAAGTGTTGTATGTCATTCTTGATAATTTTTTTATCATATCTGTGAAGTTTCATTGAAATCGGTTCAACCGTTTCGGAGATTAGCTCGAATAGACGGACAGACAGACAAATAAAAAAATTTGGTCATGTGGCCACATAGATCTCGTCAAAACATCAAGTTTGAGTACAGACACGATAAGTCTGCGATTGATAGTTTCGAAAATATAAGCTTCTAAAAATGTGGTCACGTGGTCACATAGATCTCGTCAAAACATTAAGTTTGAGTACCAACACGACAGGCCTGCGATTGATAGATTCGAAAATATAAGCTTTTAAAAATTTGGTCACGTGGTCACATAGATCTCGTCAAAACATCAAGTTTGAGTACAGACACGATAGGTCTGCGATTGATAGTTTCGAAAATATAAGCTTTTGAAAATTTGATCACATGGTCACATAGATCTCGTCAAAACATTAAGTTTGAGTACCAACACGATAGGTCTGCGATTGATAGTTTCGAAAATATAAGCTTTTAAAAATTTGATTACGTGGTCACATAGATCTCGTCAAAACATCAAGTTTGAGTACCAACACGACAGGCCTGCGATTGATAGATTCGAAAATATAAGCTTTTAAAAATTTGGTCACGTGGTCACATAGATCTCGTCAAAATATCAAGTTTGAGTACAGACACGATAGGTCTGTGATTGACAGTTTTAAAAATATAAGCTTTTGAAAATTTGATCACGTGGTCACATATATCTCGTCAAAACATTAAGTTTGAGTACCAACACGATAGGTCTGCGATTGATAGTTTCGAAAATATAAGCTTTTAATAATTTGGTCACGTAGTCACACGGATCTCATCAAAACATCAAGTTTGAGTACCAACACGACAGGCCTGCGATTGATAGATTCGAAAATATAAGCTTTTAAAAATTTGGTCACGTGGTCACATAGATCTCGTCAAAATATCAATTTTGAGTACAGACACGATAGGTCTGTGATTGACAGTTTCAAAAATATAAGCATTTAAAAATGTGGTCACGTGGTCACATATATCTCGTCAAAACATTAAGTTTGAGTACCAACACGACAGGCCTGCGATTGATAGATTCGAAAATATAAGCTTTTAAAAATTTAGTCACGTGGTCACATAGATCTCGTCAAAATATCAAGTTTGAGTACAGACACGATAGGTCTGTGATTGACAGTTTCAAAAATATAAGCATTTAAAAATGCGGTCACGTGGTCACATAGATCTCGCCAAAACATCAAGTTTGAATACCATCACCATAACCTATGTCATCCCCGGTAATGCCCTCTGTACGTCTGCAAAGTTTCATTGAAATCAGGTTAGCCGTTTCGGAGATTAGCCGGAACAGACAGACAGATTGACAGACAGACATACAAAAAACAGCTTATATCACCCATGATAATGCCCTCTGCATGTCTGCAAAGTTTCGTTGAAATCGGTTCAGCCGTTTCGGAGATCAGCTCGAACAGACAGACAGACGGACAGACAGACGGACAGACAGACAAACAAAAAGCAGCCTATGTCACACCTGAGAATACCCTCTGCACGTCTGCCAAGTTTCATCGAAATCGGTTAAGCCGTTTCTGAGATTAGCTCAAACAGACAGACAGATGGACAGACAGACAGACAAAAAATAGCCTATGTCACCCACGGTAATGCCCTCTGCACGTCTGCAAAGTTTCATTGAATTCGGTTCAGCCATTTCGGAGATTAGCCGGAACAGACAGACAGACAGACAGACAGACAGACAGACACTTCAATTTTATTAATATAGAAGATAGATAATGATTTAACATTTACATTTATATAGACATATATACCATGAGATGAATAATCGTACGCCACTTAAAAACAAAATAAAAAAATTGCATTTTATTTACCTACTGGTTGATCAGATCTTACGAATGAAAAGTTTGAAGTTGGAACCAATGCTTCGTTCTTCTTTTGTTATCCCCGTTTTATATTTTATTTAGTAAAATACGTTTTACTCCACTGAACATTTTCGTAAAATGGCTTATCAATAAGGAACAATTTGATTTACTGGAAGAAAAGTATAACATGATCCTTAAGGTATGAAGAAAGGTATCTAGCAACAAATACCGAGTGCAAAGGTCTTCACAAAAATGGTGGGAAATTTAAAAAGTGAAGGAAGTTACAAGAAACTGCAGTAGAACAATTTGGACTTATTTCAAAGAATTTTGAGTTATTTTGAGCTTTTCCCTGACACGTCAAGTAGGAAAGTTGCCGATGAAGTAGGCGCTTCGCATACTCGTGTCCTAAAAGTGATGCATAAGTAGAGTATAAATAAACGTACTGTTGTATTAATACAGACATTCCATCCACTCGATCCTGGGAGAAGGCTAGAATTCTGTTACAAATAGTCCAAAATCCGAATTTTTCGGATCGGATTATTTGGTCTGGTGAGACCAACTTTAGTAATAACGGGATGTACAATTGCTGGAACAATCATTACTGGTCCACCGAGAATCCGGAATGTGTTCGTGCTACGAATAATCAAGTAAAATTTTCGTTCCACTCGTTCAAATAATGAAAAATAAAGTTATATTGGTACACGTTTATGAAGGACACCACAATACGGAAAACATCTTGAAATACTGCAGCTTTTACAGAACAATTTGATGTTACGTTCTCTTTAAGAAGAACTACGCGATGCGATTTCTCAACGAGACGGTACTCCAGCCCATAATAGAAAAATTTCCACTGAAAAATTGATTAACTTTTACAAAGGTGGATAGGTATCAAAGAGCCCATTATACGGCCTGCAAGATTTCCGTATTTAACACCATTAGATTATTTTGTGTGGGCTTATGTAAAGGATTTGGTTTATGAAAGCCATTACCGACCAGTGGGTTAAAAACCGAAGTTCAAAATATTATTTTAACAATGCACCATAACTCAATACAAAAGGCGAAACAAAACTATTTCCATGGTAGAATTAACCTACCCACTAATGTAAATGGGTCTGACTTTGAAAAATCCATAAGTTAAATAGGTGAACTATTTATTTTAATTTGTAAATAGTTACAATAAAATTTTAAAATCAATATACTTTTATTTTCTTTAGTCTTCCTTTTATTTAAGTCACTATGTAATATAGAAGAAATATTGGTGCTATAAAAGTATAGGTTGTTATTTTTTTCATTTCTTGCTACGTTGTTCAGAGACACTACTTGTTACGTAGACTGTCCGACGTAAGACGTATCCATCGTATCCATACGGCAGGCCGTAATAAGTAAGTACTTAGCGTAAGCTCGGTGCCCAAGTTTCGCTTCTATACCACGCGAGCTTCGGTATTATTACTTATTTTATGATTGAGGTAAACTACTTCTATTCTATGACATTGACATCTTTGGGTACTCTCTAAAAAAAGGTAACATCCACTGCGAAAATAGGCTGCTGAACGTCAGGTATAGCTATTCAGTGCGTCAAGTTCATAAAGATAGGAATCACGTTCTGTACCTTTACTATACTATGGAGAGGCCACGATAGTTACGACAAATGTAATGGTTTTTTTTCGCTTAGTCTCAAATAGCGAATTATACCTTTATCCCCAACACCTTACTCCAGTACAAGCTAAATTGTTTACAATGAAAAATACAAATAATGTGTGAACACTAATTTCACTGGCTACTCTACTTAGATAATAAAATTAGGATGTAGATAGGTTACGTTACAACGAAATTGCACTTGGACCGCGAATCTTGTGTCCGATTGACACAAAATTCTCAAAGACTTATCGAGTGTGACGGAAACCGAATAACACGCTCCGGTAATAGAATAGTCACAGAATAGAACTATATATTTGTGTGATTGTTTCGTATTTTGTCGGTACAGAATTTGGTTCGCTCCACTATGGTGATATCGCACATCTATCAGGCTAGTAAGTCATGAATCTGAGTTTTGAATTTTAAAAGTCAATCCATTCTTTATGTTTAGCTTATATTAAAAAGTAAATCTCGATATTTCTATAGATTTTATACTCCATTATTATTTTTTTATGCGTGGGGCAAATATAAAGCTGTCTTGGGTGGATCCAATATTAATAATTCTTTAATAGATTTGAAAAAAATATTCAGACAGGATCAGTTACCTCCTCAATAGCGTCAAGCTGTATTTCAGCGACGCCTCCATTGGGTAGATCAGGCGGTGGATCCTTTGACGTTACAGTCGCTGATGCAGCAGAATGCCGCGCAGAAGTCGCACCAGCTCTCCCTGCTGCAGGCCTTGTGGCTTCTAATAATACTTTTAGGGAAGCTATCGCGTGTAATTGTGTCGCTTTTTCGTCCACTTTGCCTGAAAAAGATGTATAAAATTAGCGATTTTTTTTCAGTACGCGATTAAATACATTTGTTTTCAGCTTGTAACTAAATGTTGAAATGTTTCGGTTGCTGAAAACATGATTTAAGATTATTCAACCCATGACTGATTTAAGATTTGAAATCAGTTGTATAATAGGCCTAATAATTATTACGTAACGAATGTCTCTGGATATGTCACTGAATAAGTTGAATCATTTGGTCGTCACATAGATTTAATCCTTAAAAGATATTTTGCAATAAAATCAATAAGTAATTAAAATTTTCAATGTAGGTGATATAATTAATATAAATATTATTTTTTATACATTTTAAAACCGACTGTTGATGGGTTTTATAATGATCTGTGGGTTTTAATAATATAACTCTGGATAACATACATAAAACGCCTTATTCCTTGAAAATAATTTTGTGATTATGCTTGACAGTAATTCCACTCAGCTTAGAGGGAAAAATGAACATGACTTTCCAATTTTTTACCATAGAGGGGATTTCCAGGGTTATTGTATGCAATGATTGATACCTAAGTGCTGCTGTATTTGAAAGAAGCCAGAGACGCCTGCTGCCAGACTTGCCCACACCAACATTTATCATTAATCCCTAAATTCCTATAGGCAAGGGAATTAACCTCTCTACAAACTTATGCAAATAAAATTTACTACCGTCGCAAGTACTACTGCAGAGTTTGCAAAGCATATTCGTCTCTTAACTGTTACTGAAAAAGTATCGAATTTGGCTACAGCACTTTCATTTATCAATTTAGCTACAATGATGTTTTGCCTGTCGCGTCATGCCTGCAATAACGACATCATCCTTTGGGCCCCTGTCTCAATCAGCTGCTGGCTTTACTCAAGCCGAACCGCATTGTACGTGACGATGGCAAGAAGCATGACAGCACGGCTCTCGTTCCTTGAAACTAGGAGAGGTTGCTGGTGTGGGAAGTTACTTTTGTTGATACGTTCCCAACGTCCCAAATCCAAGTGATCTCAGCGGTCGCTGGCATTGCAGCGAAAGCTGCTGAATATCTGAAACGATGCAAATACGCTGCCTTGGGGAGAAACTATGTATTTATTGCCGTTGGGGTCAAGACATTTGAGGCGCGTCGGTTTTCCTATGATTTATCTGCACCCAGTCGACGCTATGGGTGATCGGTAGTCTGACGCTATTACTTCGCGCTTCGGACTTCGGGCAAAGCGTTGCTATACAGCGAGGCAAGGACGTCGCCACCGCTAGGCTTTTAAGCAGAATGTCTCACAGCACTGATTTAGACAGTATACTTTATTTGTAGTTATTTTTAGTTTTCAATTAGATTTTAATTTAATATGACCTTTTATTTTTTCTTAATTTGGATTTATGATTTATTCTTATCTTTATACACGTACCACCTGAACTAAAAATAAACCTTTTAAAATAAAATAACTAGGTACTCCTGACCAATAAAAATTGTTCTTTTTTTTCAGTATAATTACTGGCGATTAGCGTAATCAACAGGATCACGGTCCCCACCCTAAGTGCGAGCGAGAGAGGTATATTTTCACTGGCATTCCCATATTTTATGATCACTTTTGTCACGAGAGATGGTCCATAGGAACAAAACCCAACAGGGCACTAATTTCACGAAAAGTACCATTTTGTCAAAATTTTCCCAAAGTTTAAGATTAAGCTTTTAGTTAATCAATAAATTATGCACTAGGTAAAGAGCAGTTTATTATTCAAAGGCACTGTACCAATGGGAAGTGCCTGCTATAAGAAAAGAAAGCTGTTGAACATTTTTCCTACAAACTTGGTTTTTAATTATAAATTGGGTATGTATACAGTTAGTTCCTTTGAACCGAAATATATTTCGATGTAAATATCCGAATCTGTTATATTGGGTGTAAACTAAAATGTGAATGCATTACTAATACATATTTTTTATGAAGATGCGAAATAGTAGCTGTATTGTATTCAATCATACAATCTCATTTTGAATTCAAGTTTAACATAACTTCAAAATTTTACAATTAGCCTAAAGCCACATTTTTCCAAAATGTCTACCTACTTTCAAATCAGTTTTACAGCAATTAAATTTGGTACAAAAAGTAAGTATTAAAATGTGTTTATTATCAATACTTATTCTAATAAATTATTATATAACGAAAAATTTACTTCTGGATAGATTATTAAATAAGTCAAATCCAAAACCAAATTTTCGTTGTGAAACAAAAACTACGAAATGTGGATGTCGCGCTTCACTCGCCCTTATCTCGGTTCATACCGGATGTGAGCATTGGATGTGAGTGGGAATCGGCCGAGAGACCTGGTCTGAACAAAGACACTGGAGAGGCTCGTATGGTACTTTGTTGCCTTGCCACCAATTGGATATCTAGATAGTCTCCGTTTATCTCTCAAAGGTAACATGGTAAGCTTTTGTAATACATACAATGTCTCAAAAGAAAGATACGTTCACTTTAAAAAATCCGCGGCAAAATTTTTTTTCTAAACCCTGATTTTTTATGCTTGAAATAGGAAAAGTATCGCAATCGTTACCTTTGCCCTCTTCAGTTTCCGGTTAAAAACTTTGAAGGTCAAAGCTTTGGCATTTAAGCATAATCAAAATTAACCCGGAAGGTCGCCATCGGTTGACAAGTTGATTTCACCGATAATGATCTTTTTCAAATTTGCTATTAATACTGTCTTTATGACATCGAAACTTGTACCGTAATCATAGGCGTAATGTTGTATTTTGACGCATGCGCAAACCGCGATAAAAACAGCCCGCTCCCGCCATTATTACATTTGAAGTATCTACCTAATTTTATTCACAAATGTATTGAAAAACGTCGTATGACGCTCGTATTCAGTAAGCTGGCTATTATAGTCATCGGTTTAGCCTCGCGCCTATAAACACCTCGACTATAGTATGCAGCTTACCGTGCTTAAATCATAATGTACTAATGCAGTTTCGACCTGAAAATATTAGTAGCTTAAATGTGACGCAGTATGTTAAACCATATTTACATATAAAAGGTATTTAATACTTGGAGGGCATATTTTCAACCGTAAAAAATTGTCTCCTCTTTTGTCGATTACACACCTATGAAATTAATTAGGGGAAAAACACTTATACAGATTGCGAAAACGGAATAGAAAAGCTACTAAATATTAGTAAGTAGTAAAATCTACTCGAAACTCGAAATAGGTTCGCTGCGCTCGGGCTATCATGACAAGGGAGGTCTAAGCCCCTGCAATGGGCCATAATGGGTTAGTGTAATGGATGGAATGGAAAATCTACTATTATTAGTATTACATAAGTTTAATTTTCAAAGCGTAAATATATAAAAAAAGTCATAGTACGTACCTACAATGTTGTTCTGCACCTACATTTTTTTTTGCGTGAAATAAAAATACATTGAAGCTTTTTCCGCCCAGACAATGACGTACCTTCCCGACCCCAGTCGCGTTTCTCCCCTTGTTCCCTGAATTATGTAATATGTTTATTTTGTCGACACGTTGAATGCAATTTTCATAGAATATTCAGAAAGATTAAAAAGCACGACAGGTAATCTTAATTCTTAAACAGTTTACAGAGAAAATTAAAGAAATTAATAATTGAAGATATCACAATTCCGCATTATTGAACTTTTAACGCGTTTTTTAGGGCTCCGTACCCTAAGTGGTACCCTATTATAAAGCCTCCGCTGTACGTCGGTCCGTCTGTCACAAGGATCTGTGGTCTGAACCGAAATATGTAGACACTTGAAATTTTCATAGTGTGTAAAACTATGACTGCTATAATAGCAAATAATGAAAATAAAATAAAGTTGAAAATGAAAGTTGGTCCCATCCAATACAAGAGACTTGTTTTTTCGACGTTTTTTGAAATTGGTAATTGTGAGATCGTTGTTTACACGTGAAATTTTTATGGAGTGTGTATTGATGACCGCTATAACAACAAATTAATAAATATAATTTTCAAAAACAAAATTAAAACCGACTTCAAAAACATAAACTAAACAGTTAAAAATAAAATTTTCACTTTAAAAAAAGGAACATTAACAAGTGGCATATAGTTAATGAAGTCGGTGCCAACTCAGACACTTTAAATGGGTGCTTACCAGGTAATAACAATTATATATTTATAACTATAACGAATATAGGACACAATACCCATTTAAAGTATCTGAGTAGGCATCGACTTCATTAACTATATGCCGCTTGTTAATGCTCCTTTTTTAAAGTGAAAATTTTATTTTTTAATTATTACTTTATGTTTTTGAAGTCGATTTTTTTTTTGATAATTATTTTATTTTTCAATTTTTAGTTGAACGCATCTGTAACTTATTTGTATTTAGTATATATGGGACTTCACCGCGCTACTCAAATGAGACAGCGCCGCGATTACGCAACTTCAATTCAGTGTCAAATTGACGCATCAGCATGCCTAGTAGGTAGTGGAATTCCTATGTAAAACTTCAATCTTAATTAAGTATTATTTTTGTGCAAACTGAACATATGCCAAAAGCATATTGAACCGTATGAAGTAAGCCTAACAAAAGGTAACTGCTGTAAATCGTTGAGGAATTCCCTCGACTGTATATGGTCTCCATCATCAGACCTGTAATGGTACTTATAATCCATATGAGTGCAAAGTCTCATCAATAGAAATGAATCAAGTCCAAACACCAGGTAATTGCTGTAAATCGTTGAGGAGATCCCTTGACTGTCTTTCAACTCCATCATCAGATCGCCTCCTGACCTTCATTAAATAGTACTAGTAGCAGTACTTTATAAAAATACTTAAAATACAATACTTTAAAATACGATTTTCGAAGGTAGCACTTGATTTCTCTGAGATGCCATCATCAGATCCTGGTTTCTTTATCATAGTACTACTCCTGGGATATCTCCTTTCCACAAAAAAAAAATCAACCAATTCGGTTCATAAACAACGAAGTTATCCCTGCACACACATAAAAAAAAAATATATACGATCGAATTGAGGAACCTCCTTCTTTTTTGAAGTCGTTTAAGAATAAAACAAGTTAAAATTCAAGGGAGGTCCCCTTACAAAAAACGTGTTTTTTTTTTAAATTTTTTACATCTGATCTATGTCGTGAAATACTACTCCGATAACATTTTCTGTTTATGTGTGAAATTTTCATCAATTATGCATCCATACCACATGTGTTACAACTTTCTAGATTAACTATTCGGTGTGTTTAGAAATGCTTCTTTGGCCCAACTCTTGTATAGCGTTGTACTGTATAAAGATAATTTGACTGACCGATTTGCTGAGTGGTTAGAGACCCTAACTTCAGAACTTCAGAACGAAAGGTCGCGGGTTCGATTCCCACCTTAGACAAATATTTGTGTCCATAAAGATGTATATTTGTCTCGTGTCTGGGTTATATAGTACATGTATATTGTAAAGAATATTTCAATATGTATATAAGTTATCTAGTACCCACAATACAAGCATAATACTTGCTTACTTTGGGGACTAGATAACGCTGTGTGGTATATAATAAGTATTGTTATTAGTATTATAATTTGAAAACACTTGAAAATCTATTCAAAGGAAACCGCGGTGACATTCGTTTCCAAGTAAAATGGGTCAACTGGGTTACACGAAAATGGTCAAATGGGTTACACTTCAAGGTCCAGTTCATTCGTTCCCGCTATATGTGAAACATTCGACCCTGACCAGTAATAACGGCAAATGAGTTAGTTATTTGCATAAATTACTCATATCACATGCATGACATAGAAATAGTAGATAGAAAAGTAAGAAATAGGTACATATAAAATTGTAAAATATTTCAAAACTATCTTGAATTCGTAGATCATAATAATAATAATAATAATAATAATTATAGTAACAATAATAACATCAGGGACATACCACCCGGCGCCATCTAGTCCCAAATTAAGCAAGTATTATGCTTGTATTATGAGGTACTAGACAATTTATCACAGATATTTAAATATTCTTTTTATAATATATATATAGATACTTTTTACACTCAGTAACGGAACAAATAGACATGTTCATGCACACAAATATTTGTCCCGAGCGGGAATCGAACGCGCCGCTTGCCTCCACAGTTAGCGTCTCTAACCATTCGGCCGATCGGTCAGGTTATGTCCATAGAGTAAATAAAGACAGCAGCCAGATTATATCTATACGTTCAAATACATATTAATTTCCTACGATTGTACTATATCATAAGAACACAATATTGGATTACAAGAAGTCATGCACAGAATCCTAAACAAACATATGTTAATAGTTGGAGAGTTTACAACTAACTTTCGTGTATGTTTGCCAACCTCGTGTAATGAATGGCATATGTCAACGGGACAGGTCGAGTACACGTTGTGTGGAAATATCGTTGATATTAAAGTGGAATTTTTCTCAGTTATGGTGGTGTATATTTTGTTCATAATCAAACAAAATAATTTTATTTGGAACACAACATATATTCTAAATTGATTTATTTACTGAGCAGATTATAAAAGCGTGCACCATTACGTTTCAGTGGTTTTAGGAGAGAGAGTTGCCAGCGCACAGACGGGTATTTTTGCGATCTGAGCGGTCAAAATTATATTTTCACTTCCGAATGCTTTCTACACCTGAACTATGACTTTGCATGAGAAAAATGAGTTTATTTTATTTAAAAAAGTTATTTATAAAAAAAATAGGATACACTGTTAACGCGAAGAAGAAGGATTCCAAGGTCCTTCATCTGACACATTTTCTTCTTCCTCCTCTGATAACTCCGCGTTGTCAGATAAAGGGGTTAAATTGGGATCAGCTGCACTTGCAAGTCCGTGTTTCTACGTGATTCCTCGGTTTTCTTTATTTTACTAAGACCATCAAAGAAAGCTATTTAGCGATTTAGGTGACAGGCACCTAAATCGCTAAATAGCTTTGATGGTCTTCCTCGTCGGTTCGTCATTTTTTAAAAGGTTGTCGTACCTGCTAGCCACTCTTGGTTTTGTAACAGAAAAGTTTCCTCTTTTCTACGCGATTTACTCCAACGCTATTTCATTTTATGTTTCAAATGTGAAAAATTATGTTTGATGCTTTTTAAAATATCGTCAGAAAACTCATCCATTTTTAGTAAACATACTTTTCCAAAAAATATAATTTATCGTTAATGGTCTTTAAATGTTGTTGTTGCATAATACAAAACAATTGTTTCCGAGTCACAACTGTCACGTTTGATAATCCTAAAACCAAAAACATAATTGATTTGCAACAAAGATGTAATTGTAGGTCATTTAATTAGTTACTATCTTCACTTTAAAAAAAATCGATATATTGTAAAACGGCACTATTCTGCATTCAATTTTATCAATATCGTAAAGAGTAAAGTCCAAACATTATACTAAATCTAAATTCAATACCGGGAAATGCCCGGAAGTACAACTTTTGGACCTAAAATATTTAACAAATCAGGATGATTTTGTTGAAAAATAGAATTTATTTGAAGCACTCACTATGAGATGAATATGACACTCAATACAGCAAAAAAAGTATATAAGTATACATCTTTACCTGGTTCATCACAATCCATTGTTTGCAATTTTCAACGGGACAATAAAAACAAAAAATTTACTAATAAATTAGTCGTGACGGTAAATGAACGCCGAAAAATTGTTCATACACCCAAGTTGACAAACAATTTGGGACTGATTACGCGAGCGCTAAAGTAGTACAGGAAGGGGAAGACGCATTGTTTCGTTTTCGTAGAACACTTGGCTATAATTAGCTACATCTTTCCCCTAGCTTTTTTGAAAAAAAATTAACTACTTTTGACCGCCCAGATCGCCCGATTACCCGTTCGAGCGTGTAAACTTCCTATTAGCATAATAAAACAGTGTTACCAGCAACATTATTCGTTTACTTAAATTTAATTTTTGTAGTGAATACTATAATTATTATTTGGTTGATTTTTTAAATAATGTTATATATATATTATTAGTTATGTAATAAAAATAATTTATAATAATTTAAAATAAAATCAAAATATTTTTTTTAATAAAACTTTTTTATTAGTTTTTTATTTTTATTTTTCTTTAATTAATTAATTATTAATAATAAATAATAATAATAAATAATTAAATAATTAATTAATCCTAAGCGTTGACAACGGACTGACAGAGCAGATCTACCTCGCGCCGCACACATACCTAAGGCGCGGTACAGCGGTTTCGGTCAAACTATGTCTAATATTATTTAAGTAAACTAATTAATTATTTTTTGGATGATTTTGAGGCGTTGACGACGGACTGACAGAACAGATATGTCTCCCTTCGCGCCGCGCATATACCTAAGGCCATGCCTAAAGCGCGGTACAGCGGTTTAGGTCAAACTATTTTATGTCTTGTTTGTGACATTTTTTAAATATTCTGGCACAGACAGTCATTTACAATTATAATGTATAACATAAAAGTCTATATGCAGTGCCGAAAACAATTACAATTTTCTTTTATGAAAAATCGATAAGACAGCTGACAGGGATATAAAACTAAACGAAAAGGCCCACGATTCATAGGTATGGTTAAAGTTTATGACACTTCAGGTTGTAAATAAACAATAACATAACTGATTAAGACTTCTTTAATTAGTATTTTTTTTTGTTATCAATTACCATTGTTACAAGAAGATACAAACAGCGCCTCTTGTGGCATCAAAGCAAAACTAATCATATTTTTAAATCTATGACTTAGGCAAGGCAAATAGTTACATAGTTAAATCCTATCATAAATATTTATCATCTAACAAACTTAATATTGACAAAAGAATTTCGAACTTTAACTACGTAATGCGGAGATAACCTAACGTAGAGTAAACTTTAACTATCCCGAATCTCACACTTCTACGTACCCGCAATATGCTTTGAAAGGGGTACAAATTTTTCTTCACGGATTAATATATATATTATCAAATCAAGTGGTTTGATTCCCTATTAAAGTAACAGATTTTTCATAAATGTGAATATACAGTTTTCACAAAATTCGAACTTTAAAATTTGGCCATACTGACCATAAAGAGGTCACAAGTTTTTTCTTCACACACACATTCATATATCATCATCATCATCATCATCAGCCCATTTTACCCCACTGCAGGGGCTTAGGCCTCCCCCGGGGTGAGGGGGATTTGGAGTTTAAATCCACCACGCAACTCCACTGCGGGTTGGGAACTGTAACGACCGCCATCTATTGACAGCGTTCGGGACCGACTGCTTAACGTGCTCTCCAAGGCACGGAGTCAGTGACAGTTAATGAACTTAAGTCAGAAAAACTCATTGGTACACGCCCGGATTCGAACCATGGCCCTATGGCCTTATAAATTTGAGACAGGTTCGTTGCGCTCTGGGCTATCACGACTTATATTCATTCATTCATAAATAGATAGAAGATATAGGTTCTAAATTATAATAAATCAATACAAATCTGATAAACTTGTTCAATACCTGAACCTTGAGGCAGTAACAAACTGCCGTGGCCATAGTAAATAACGTCTAACCACAGAATAGGTTTAACTTTAGAACACCTAAATACTTCTTGAAGTTTAACTAAACTGCAGTAGAATTTCTGGAGATAAGGCGGTTTATACCTGGTAGGGGCACATTGTAACCTTTGTTGAAGTCTTATCTAACCAATAGTTTTGACTGGAGATAATCTGTCAAATATATTTGAACATACAGGTCGTTTTAAATACACTGCCAGCTTGATGTATTTTGAAAAATCAGTTACAAAGACAAAATAAAAATAAAAAAAATTGCGAAAATAAAATAAAGTTAAGTTTATTTTTGTAAAATAAATGCATTTTCACCACTATTCAAAGTGAGCAATTCTGTGAGCGCTTAGGTTATAATTTCCGAAATTAGGGCGATCAGTTTAATAAATTAAAAAAAAAAACGCAACACCACGTGACCTTTTTAAAAGTATATTTCACTTCATTGGCTTGTGTTATTTTCAATAAAATTAATTTCAGTAATTAATTAATAAAAATAAACATACATAATTAACAATAGTGAAAATAGTATAGTTTTGGTGTTATATACATGAAGTATATAGGTATATATTAGTATTTTTATTATTTTATTAGTAATTAGTATTTAGCTATTAATATAGTTGATTCTTAAAAATCTATATATAAATACGTGAAGGAAAAGCTTTAGACCCCTTTTTAAGCATACTGCGCGTACCGAGAAGTGTGAGCTTTGGCATAGTTAAAGTCGTTAAAGTTTATGTGGAGTAAGAGTGCAGAAAGCTAAAATGTATACGTGTTTGGAGTAACGATGTAAAGTTTTAAACCTGAGATAGGTAAGGTCATTGGGTATCATATGAATCACATTTACCTTGGTACAAAGTTTAACGGATTTCGAGATAATCAAAATTTTAGTAAATTTTTTGTTTTCACCGAAATTTGATCATTAAACATAAATAACTTTCTTTAATATTGTGTTATCACTCTACAAATTACTTTTTATGAAAGATTAATGTATATTTTTCTGAAATCAGGCAATAAATTAGACTCATAAGTTATTTAAAAAAAAATATGGATGCACATATCTCACTCAAGGACATTTAAAAATTATAATTCTGAAGTTCTCGTTATTTTTTTTATTTTTAGTTCATAATATTTCAACCTTCAAATTGTTTAAAAAACTTCCTCATTTAATGTCCTTTTGGATGGTACTTTGGATGAAACTCGAACTTTTAACTACGCCTAAAAAACTAGCGTTAACAATGAAAAATGAAATAAATCAGAATTTTTGAATGATGAACAAACTTGACAATTTTGATAATGTAAACAATAAAACTGCCAATAAGAGTAATTTTAATGAATAAAATAACATTGTTTACTTAAATATCTTGCTCGGAGTGTCTTCCTTGGTGTCTTATACAAGATCTTAATCTTTTCCTGATTTCTACTGTCGTAGTTTTTAACTTCATTTCCTCCTTAATTTTTTGGAACACCATATTAATTTTCCGAATCAAGTGGTACCGGTTTTGAATTTCCTCGTCGTATACAAGGCTCTTAGCTCGTCACCAAACGTAAAAGTCCATAGGTGTCAAATCTGGTGAGCGTGCTGGCCATGGTATAGGACCACCTTTTCCAATCCAGGTATTAGGGAAAATGGAATCTAAATATTCTTTCACGTTGCCACCATTTTTAGATGAAAGAAGCACAATTATTTTTCAAAATGATGGTTGTCCTGCCCACTATCGTTTAAACGTAAAAGAATATTTAGATTCCATTTTCCCTAATACCTGGATTGGAAGAGGTGGTTCTATACCATGGCCAGCACGCTCACCAGATTTGACACCCATGGACTTTTACGTTTGGGGACGAGCTAAGAGCCTTGTATACGACGAGGAAATTCAAAACCGGTACCACTTGATTCGGAAAATTAATATGGCATTCCAAAAAATTAAGGAGGAAATGAAGTTAAAAACTACGACAGTAGAAATCAGGAAAAGATTAAGATCTTGTATAAGACACCAAGGAAGACACTCCGAGCAAGATATTTAAGTAAACAATGTTATTTTATTCATTAAAATTACTCTTATTGGCAGTTTTATTGTTTACATTATCAAAATTGTCAAGTTTGTTCATCATTAAAAAATTCTGATTTATTTAATTTTTCATTGTTAACGTTAGTTTTTAGGCGTAGTTAAAAGTTCGAGTTTCATCCAAAGTACCATCCAAAAGGACATTAAATGAGGAAGTTTTTTAAACAATTTGAAGGTTGAAATAGTATGAACTAAAAATAATAAAAATAACGAGAACTTCAGAATTATAATTTTTAAATGTCCTTGAGTGAGATATGTGCATCCATATTTTTTTTTAAATAACTTATGAGTCTAATTTATTGCCTGATTTCAGAAAAATATACATTAATCTTTCATAAAAAGTAATTTGTAGAGTGATAACACAATATTAAAGAAAGTTATTTATGTTTAATGGTCAAATTTCGGTGAAAACAAAAAATTTACTAAAATTTTGATTATCTCGAAATCCGTTAAACTTTGTACTAAGGTAAATGTGATTCATATGATACCCAATGACCTTACCTATCTCAGGTTTAAAACTTTACATCGTTACTCCAAACGCGTTGTATACAGGTGAATTTTTGAAATGGGACTGGCCAAATCATAAACTATGAGCAATAGTGAAAAGTGTTTTCAAAGGGGTCGGAAGCTCGTTTTTTGAGGAAACAAAACTGTATATTTACATTTTAGATAAATCTGTTACTTTAATTATAATTTTTTTTAAGTGTTCACATCTCGTTCGTTATAGGCGTGTAGAGTTTCCTAAACTAAATAAAAACTTTCAAGTGAGAAGATGGCGTAAACTAACGGTCACCGAGAAAAACATGTTTATTTTTTTAACGTTTATCTGATTTGTTTATAGCAACAAATAAAAACACTAATACATAATTACAATATGAAAATAATACGTTTTCATTTATTCAGGTTTACTTCCAAACTTAATAAAATATCAAGGGACTGTCTCGTGAATGGCAAAATTGGAGAAACACTACTCGTAAAGCAGCTGATAAGGTCAATAGCCGACTATTCGTCAAAGTAAAATGTTATAGGAATTTCTGTTATTCCATCATTGCTTAAATTGGAGGTTGGCGGTTTACAAGTTGTCTTGGAATAGTTATTATACATCTGAACAGTAGGTGCATTCCGATAGCTGTACGCGTTCTTTAAGTTCAATGTCGTGATAGCCGCGTGGTGGCGAGTCCACATCTTGTAGAAGGTCGTGGTTCAAATCTCAGATACGGGCATATACCAATAAGTTTTTTCTGACTTAAGTACAGAAGTAACACTGACTCAGTGCCTCGGAGAGCAAGTTAAGCCGTCGATCCCGGTCACGATCAACAGATGGTAGTCATTTAAGTTCATCTACTCGCACTGGAGCAGCGTGGTGGATTAAGCTTCAAGCACTTTCATCCCGAGAGGCGGCCTAAGCCCCTGAAGTGAGGCATGATGGGCTGATATGGTATATGGTTCTTTAGGTTGGGACTACGTAAGACCGAAAATAGTGTATACCCCAAATGTTGAACCGCAAGTAAGTTTAATCAAAACCCTTTTAGTAGTTTTTAAGTTACAAGATTTTTAACAAACAAACAAATAAAAAATTGAAGAAGGGTTTTTAGTTTTAATGGACGACAATTTTCTCAACAAAATTTTCCAAGTACACATTTCACTACAACAATAGCAGAAACAGTTAGTTGCTTTGCAAACAAGGAAAAATTTTTGGCAAATTTTTAATAACTCAAATATTTTCGAAAATATTCATATTTTTGTAAAAAAAAACGACACCCAAAAATCCCTTCTTTTTAAAACATTTTGTTCAATTTTCATAAAAATTTACCAACCGATTTAGAAAATTCTAAGGGATATAGGTGTCTCGTTAAATTTAGCAACTTTTGATACCCCTAGGACCCCCAAATCCCTCCGTTATCCTCGAAGGTATAGCCAAATTTACGTCTCACAGGAAAAGGATCTGATAACCTTTTTCAATGGTAAAATTATATTCTGTTCAAGAATATGGAAATTATAAGCTATTGAAATTTTAACTCTGTCTCTTTCTTGCAAAACGAAATTTAACATTATTTTAAATGACCTGAAGTCACAGGCCGTGCGTGATTGCCCTCCCTGTCCAACAGGACATTTTAAACATTCACCACTTTGTTAATAATGATTTATTTTATTAAATATTTTTATAATGATATACTTAGAAAAATCTTTCAAAAAAAAAAAATAGTCAACTACTGTATTATATTGAATGTGTAGTTGTAAGACGCAGTTTATGTGGCAGATATATGTTACTACATTTGTATGGAAAACGACGAGCATAACATAAAACTAAACTAGGATAATCTTGTACGATGGGTGTGAAAACGAAAATCATGAATACAGAACAACCAGACCTGGTACGAATACTTATGTTAATATTATCTTCGGGCTTATTACATATAAAATCGGCTGAGAGCCGTGTCGAGTCATGCAAAAAGCACAAACCTATGGTATTGCAAAAACAAAAATTTATTAAAAAACAGTAAATAGCAAACCAGTTGACCCTAGATTGACGTATTGTTTTTCACCCGACTGCGTAGTGTATTCGAGAGTATGTATGTATGTAATAATACAATACTTAAGACATCACACACAGCGCCATCTAGTCCCAGAGTAAGTATTATGCTTGTATTATGAGTTACTTACTAGACAACTGATATACATACTTAAATATTATTAGGGAAAATGGAATCTAAATATTCTTTCACGTTGCCACCATTTTTAGATGAAAGAAGCACAATTATTTTTCAAAATGATGGTTGTCCTGCCCACTATCGTTTAAACGTAAAAGAATATTTAGATTCCATTTTCCCTAATACCTGGATTGGAAGAGGTGGTTCTATACCATGGCCAGCACGCTCACCAGATTTGACACCCATGGACTTTTACGTTTGGGGACGAGCTAAGAGCCTTGTATACGACGAGGAAATTCAAAACCGGTACCACTTGATTCGGAAAATTAATATGGCATTCCAAAAAATTAAGGAGGAAATGAAGTTAAAAACTACGACAGTAGAAATCAGGAAAAGATTAAGATCTTGTATAAGACACCAAGGAAGACACTCCGAGCAAGATATTTAAGTAAACAATGTTATTTTATTCATTAAAATTACTCTTATTGGCAGTTTTATTGTTTACATTATCAAAATTGTCAAGTTTGTTCATCATTAAAAAATTCTGATTTATTTAATTTTTCATTGTTAACGTTAGTTTTTAGGCGTAGTTAAAAGTTCGAGTTTCATCCAAAGTACCATCCAAAAGGACATTAAATGAGGAAGTTTTTTAAACAATTTGAAGGTTGAAATAGTATGAACTAAAAATAATAAAAATAACGAGAACTTCAGAATTATAATTTTTAAATGTCCTTGAGTGAGATATGTGCATCCATATTTTTTTTTAAATAACTTATGAGTCTAATTTATTGCCTGATTTCAGAAAAATATACATTAATCTTTCATAAAAAGTAATTTGTAGAGTGATAACACAATATTAAAGAAAGTTATTTATGTTTAATGGTCAAATTTCGGTGAAAACAAAAAATTTACTAAAATTTTGATTATCTCGAAATCCGTTAAACTTTGTACTAAGGTAAATGTGATTCATATGATACCCAATGACCTTACCTATCTCAGGTTTAAAACTTTACATCGTTACTCCAAACGCGTTGTATACAGGTGAATTTTTGAAATGGGACTGGCCAAATCATAAACTATGAGCAATAGTGAAAAGTGTTTTCAAAGGGGTCGGAAGCTCGTTTTTTGAGGAAACAAAACTGTATATTTACATTTTAGATAAATCTGTTACTTTAATTATAATTTTTTTTAAGTGTTCACATCTCGTTCGTTATAGGCGTGTAGAGTTTCCTAAACTAAATAAAAACTTTCAAGTGAGAAGATGGCGTAAACTAACGGTCACCGAGAAAAACATGTTTATTTTTTTAACGTTTATCTGATTTGTTTATAGCAACAAATAAAAACACTAATACATAATTACAATATGAAAATAATACGTTTTCATTTATTCAGGTTTACTTCCAAACTTAATAAAATATCAAGGGACTGTCTCGTGAATGGCAAAATTGGAGAAACACTACTCGTAAAGCAGCTGATAAGGTCAATAGCCGACTATTCGTCAAAGTAAAATGTTATAGGAATTTCTGTTATTCCATCATTGCTTAAATTGGAGGTTGGCGGTTTACAAGTTGTCTTGGAATAGTTATTATACATCTGAACAGTAGGTGCATTCCGATAGCTGTACGCGTTCTTTAAGTTCAATGTCGTGATAGCCGCGTGGTGGCGAGTCCACATCTTGTAGAAGGTCGTGGTTCAAATCTCAGATACGGGCATATACCAATAAGTTTTTTCTGACTTAAGTACAGAAGTAACACTGACTCAGTGCCTCGGAGAGCAAGTTAAGCCGTCGATCCCGGTCACGATCAACAGATGGTAGTCATTTAAGTTCATCTACTCGCACTGGAGCAGCGTGGTGGATTAAGCTTCAAGCACTTTCATCCCGAGAGGCGGCCTAAGCCCCTGAAGTGAGGCATGATGGGCTGATATGGTATATGGTTCTTTAGGTTGGGACTACGTAAGACCGAAAATAGTGTATACCCCAAATGTTGAACCGCAAGTAAGTTTAATCAAAACCCTTTTAGTAGTTTTTAAGTTACAAGATTTTTAACAAACAAACAAATAAAAAATTGAAGAAGGGTTTTTAGTTTTAATGGACGACAATTTTCTCAACAAAATTTTCCAAGTACACATTTCACTACAACAATAGCAGAAACAGTTAGTTGCTTTGCAAACAAGGAAAAATTTTTGGCAAATTTTTAATAACTCAAATATTTTCGAAAATATTCATATTTTTGTAAAAAAAAACGACACCCAAAAATCCCTTCTTTTTAAAACATTTTGTTCAATTTTCATAAAAATTTACCAACCGATTTAGAAAATTCTAAGGGATATAGGTGTCTCGTTAAATTTAGCAACTTTTGATACCCCTAGGACCCCCAAATCCCTCCGTTATCCTCGAAGGTATAGCCAAATTTACGTCTCACAGGAAAAGGATCTGATAACCTTTTTCAATGGTAAAATTATATTCTGTTCAAGAATATGGAAATTATAAGCTATTGAAATTTTAACTCTGTCTCTTTCTTGCAAAACGAAATTTAACATTATTTTAAATGACCTGAAGTCACAGGCCGTGCGTGATTGCCCTCCCTGTCCAACAGGACATTTTAAACATTCACCACTTTGTTAATAATGATTTATTTTATTAAATATTTTTATAATGATATACTTAGAAAAATCTTTCAAAAAAAAAAATAGTCAACTACTGTATTATATTGAATGTGTAGTTGTAAGACGCAGTTTATGTGGCAGATATATGTTACTACATTTGTATGGAAAACGACGAGCATAACATAAAACTAAACTAGGATAATCTTGTACGATGGGTGTGAAAACGAAAATCATGAATACAGAACAACCAGACCTGGTACGAATACTTATGTTAATATTATCTTCGGGCTTATTACATATAAAATCGGCTGAGAGCCGTGTCGAGTCATGCAAAAAGCACAAACCTATGGTATTGCAAAAACAAAAATTTATTAAAAAACAGTAAATAGCAAACCAGTTGACCCTAGATTGACGTATTGTTTTTCACCCGACTGCGTAGTGTATTCGAGAGTATGTATGTATGTAATAATACAATACTTAAGACATCACACACAGCGCCATCTAGTCCCAGAGTAAGTATTATGCTTGTATTATGAGTTACTTACTAGACAACTGATATACATACTTAAATATTCTTAAGATATTTTTACACCCAGACACGGAACAAATAGACAATTGTTCATGTACACAAATATTTGTCCTGAGCGGGAATCGAATCCACGACCCTTCGCTCCGCAGTTAGGGTCTCTAACCACTCGGCCAATCGATCAATATGAATGTATTCTAGGTATTCCTTTGGTTATACGCACTGTAAACACATAAGAACCCAAAGAAGGAGGACGCCTAAGTAGAAGAATGGCATAAAAGGATACCAACTGGAAGATAGTTGGCGAATTAGCTCAATTTTGAAGGAATAGTGTTGAGTGCCTGCCGCTTATGATTAACGTATTTTGAAAATTTTACTTCTTAATCGGTGAAAGAAGCTGTTATTTGTATAGAATAAATAAGTAACAGGTATATTAACAAATAGGCCAGTATAAATAAATCAAACCAAGAACGTCTCGAAAAAGGTATCAGCTGAGTGCGTGTTTTTAAGTATGTTTCGATCTTAAACTCTGACGACGGCAGACGATGCCCATTCTGAATCGCTCTCAATCGTCCACTGAAAAAGCGTTAATTATGTGCAAACATGGCTACTATGAGTTTGAATAGGTGAAGGGGAATGTGTAGTGGCAAATACTGTACGAACGGCGTTAACGGTTGTACCCCATTAAACCTCAACCGATTGGCGCAAAAAAAAAATGGTATTCAGATGAGCAAAAACTAGGTTATACGTTTTTAATTTTTTAAATGTTTTGATACATAAGATGGAATTTTTAATTTTTCGCATGTGAAAATTTAATTAGTTTTCATTAGTTTAATTAGTTTATTATAATATAGTTTTCTTAATTATTATTAGTTTTCTTATAATATATCAAAACACTTAAAAAATTGAAACGTATTAACCCAGGTTTTGCTCATCACCATATAATTTTTTCGCGCCAATCGATTAAGGTTTAATGTGGTGCAACCAATACAGTTTGTATGGAAATTTACCAGTACACACCTCTTAATGTGTGACATTCGCTAGGGACTCGTAATTTTTTTTATGAATTTCAATTCTTCTTGGTTCCGCTAAAGGCGCTGTCCATACAAATCTCGTAAACTGTCGCTAGCGAATATCGACACGTTAGACCACTTCGAACTCATGGTAGCCGTGTTGAGATCATCTTCAAAACTACACAATCATCGCCTGTTTATCACGCAGGCGAAGTTGCTTGCTGAAAAATATCAGCTTTTCTACTAAATTATATACACCGTGTTCAGCTCAACGTAGCCCAAACGTATACAAACTAAACGGAAAATTTCAAGTGAGCATATGGCACAAATTAATGGTTACCGAGAAAAACATGTTTAAAATTTCAGTTTTTTATCACCTATCTTGTTAATTTTTTAAAACTTTTTGTTTAATTCGGTAAGTTGTACACGCAGTTTGGATTACGTTCAGCCCAACATCCGGTATTTTCAATTAGGTATCGGAAAATGAAGTTAAAATTAATTGGTCCTTGATTTGCTGTTGAGAGATTATTAACCAGATTTTCTTAGCGAAAATTTCTCATTTTCATCCTTTAGCGCTTTCATAGGCTCTTTTTGTGCTCAGCGAAAATTCCCTTTCATTAGGCTATATAGTTAATTATTCGAAACATTAATAAATCATCATTCACCGCAAGGGGGAGCGGCGTTAGGTATTAATCTTGGGCAGGTGTAATCGCTTTTAAAATTTCAAGTGGCATTAAATCGTGTGAAACGGGATAATCATGTTAATTTACTGTACATATATTAAAAGAATCCTTTGGAAATAAGAGGCATAAAAACACATTATTAATTTTTTTTTTTATTTTATTAAATAGGGAGTTTGATTAGTGTGACATCTACATACCATAGTCAAGACATCCGTATCAATGAATTGTGTATGGCGGTATAGATGTCGTTGTCTGTGCCTCCCCTATGAAGCGAAAAAAAGTTTGGTGAGATTTGAGTGTGAACAATCTCTTTTTTTGTTACACACAAACGTATACTTCTTTGCATAGTTCGTGTGTGACTCAACATATCACGAACTCTCGCTACGCCACTAACCATGTACTAACTTTCTTTATGTGCCTCAATTATAACCGAACTATTAGGTGACATTTTTATTCACTGTTTTACTTAGGCTTTATTCAGACATTTTATAATCAAAAGTTGGTCAAAGGTGGTCATTCATTTCGAATCTTGAAAATTGTTCAATCTCTATTTAAAAAAGTAATAAAAAATAATATATAGCCTATTGACATCGATTTCCTTCAACTGTTCCCATTATGCTCTGTCAGTTTTAATCCTTGTCCTTGTTCTTATTGGCCGTCCTCATCTTCTGGTACCGTCTCTTGGGTACCATAGAGTGACTTGTTCACTCCATTTATTTATTTTGCAACGTAAAATGTGTATTGTCCAACCCCATTTCTAATTGATAATTAGTAACTACACTAACCTATTTCAGATTATAAATATTTTTTTTAACTCAAAAATCTTTATTTTATAGCCTATGTATCTAAGAAGAACCTTTAAAGGACTTTAAAAAATTAAACTTTTTCTTACTATCCATAATTAATATCTTTAGAACTCAGGACTGTCTGCGTGGCGTGATGTGATTGGCTGATCTAATTGAAAAGCCGCTGATGAGGCGTTATTGTAGCCAAAGCCTAACACATGTCGATAAATAAGTCGAAAATTATAACATGCCAGAATTATATTTTTGGTAATTTATCTTGAACGTATCTATCAGACAGTAGGTATTGGTAATGGACTTACAAGTTGACACTGTTCGCCAAGATTTGCAAAATCAATTGGTGGAAACTGTATTGGAAACTGTATTGGCTAATGTGAAAATTATATGTTCTATTAATAAGTTAAATAAAAACGCAGTTTGTTGCCCAATAAACTAAAAATATTATAAAAAATAAAATAAAAATTATTAACTAACCCGAGACGTATTGTTTGACGGTTAACTTTTTCATCACCTGTTAAATAATTTTATGATCTACGGTGAAAATAATAAAATACGAGTTTGTTCCTTTAGTATCACTCATGTCTAAATAATTTGGTTATGGTGCCACAAAATTATCGTTTTTATGTGGGTACACGCGGGCGGCTAACGACAACATCGGTCGGCGGTCGCCGGCAGGATACTTCTACACCCGCAGCAGCCCCTTTCTCGTGCGTAGTATTAATGTTTCATTCAGTAACAAAGCTGTACCGGTAAATTTTTCGGGAAGAACATTTCAATATGAAAATTGGACTTACCAATCCAAAAAAATTGATTCTTTGGATAATATTTAATGCCTAGAAAAAATCTGAACAGAGATAAGAGAATCACCTGTAGAGTTTGTCAATGCACATCACGCCCTCATCGCTTTAAAAGTATGTTGGGTGAAGGTCAGAACTCATCGCGTGATTTTCCCCCGCGTCCACCTCGGTCGCGGGATCGCGATACCCATACATTATTAAAACATGGCAAAGAACTTTAATGAATTTCACATCACGTTTTGAAATCTGCGAACTTTGCGGCTTCGTGAATATTTTTCGGTTACGACCGCGGGGCCGAAAGAAAAATTAAGTTCTTAGCTTAAAGGCATGACCCAAAAAAAAGTTCGAAGAGGTTGTTGCATCCCTTATTCCAGGCAATCAATCGAATCAATCAACACCGGGAAGCGAAGCGTTGGACGCCCCTCGGCCACGTAAATTGATGACCTAAAGCACCATACCGCGGGTGTAACTGGATGCGAAAAGTGGTGGGTCGTGTGTGGTGGTAAGCCTTGGGAGAAGCCTATATCCTGCAGTGGAGAGACACGGACTGATGAGGATGATGATGATAATGAATTGAATCAATAAAAACATATATTTTAGAGCAGCAAGCGCGATATAAATTTCATGCCAGAATGACCTAGCTGCAAGGAACAAACTGAATTTCTAAACGCTTGTGAAAGAAAATGCTTATTTTAGGTAATGTTTTTCGAGTGTATGTATGCATGCTTGTATGTCATTGATTTAACAATTTAATAATAAGGATTTGTAGTTAGTGTCGTTAAACAAAAGCGAAATAAAAGCTTCCGCAACATGCGTGGGCTGATGTGTGCGTCAGTGTATGCAAAAACTTATTACGGGTTGAACGTTGAACTGTTTACGGGAATGTGGCGAGAATTAAATCGTGATAATGTTCAAATTAAATTAAAAAATAATCAAATAACCGTCTGCAGGCATAAACTAATGTAAAATATTTATTTACCGCAAATACGATATTCAGTTCTTTTTTGCGTCTTTAACTAGTAGTTTTACAAATTTTTACGACGCAAGTCGCCATCGCGCACGTTTATTCGGGGCTAAGCCATTGCACTGACTAAAAGCCGGTTGGTAGACTTATTGTATTTTGGATGACTTCCTGCGCGGATTAAATAAAATAAAATATTCAATCTTTCATAAGTATAACAATTTCATTTGACATAGTGACCAATCTCAATATTTTAATTTAACTTTTTTGGTTTTGTGGATTTAACTGAAAACGGCGGGATAAATTTAACGATCCAGATGCCGTCACAAGGATAACTTAAACATCGAATGAATTTTCGTAAACTTAGTGAAAAAAAATTGTTTGTTGTTGTTGTTCCTAGAAACATTAGCATAACTTTAAGACTTGGTTTTAGCCCATTGATTCGATATGTAAAGTAAAAAATAGATTAGCCTAAAGACAAAAACGACACCTCATATATGTTCAAATCCACCGAGCCGTTTAGTCTACAGGCCAAAGAAATATCTAGGATACAAACATACTCTCGAAAAATCCCCCCGCAGTCGGGTAAAAACTTAAAAAAAAAACAAGATTACACCAGAGTGCCGCTAGTAAAGAAACGAAAATGTTAGACGTTATAGCTCGGGACAATGAGGAAGTGGCGATAAGCGGTAACGCAGCTCGTAGCGGCCTACGAGTGTTAGATCAATAGCGTAGCGAAGCTGCTACGAGAATGAGCGAGGTCACGTCGAATTTTCGTGAAGGCTTTTTATATTTGCGTGCATCTGCGATACCAAAGCTCACGTGTTCGATTCCCAGAGAGACATTCCAGTGCGTCAGCATCTGCGTTATTTCGTGGCTGGATTTAAAGTATCTATACGTCTACGTTTTATAAAAATATTTTTATTTTATCTTATTTTTCTTCTTCACTTCATCAGCCCATTTTTACCCCACTGCAGGGGCTTCGGCCTCTCCCGAGGTGAGCTTGGAGCTTAAATCCACCACGCTCCTCCATTGCGGGTTGGGGATTGTAACTACCGCCATCTATTGACAGCCCCCGGGATCGACTGCTTAACGTGCTCTCCGAGGCACGGAGTCAGTGATAGTTATGTGCTTAAATCAGAAAAAATCATTGGTACACTCCCGGATTCGAACCATGGCCATATGGCCTTATAAATTTGAGACAGGTTCGTTGCGCTTTGGGCTATCACGACACTATTACCTTATTAGACCAACTAGAACAAACACAAATTAAGATATATTGTGTAATTATAGCTAACAAAATAAGTTTCCACTAACAGTCAATTGTGTGTATTATAATTGAGTGACTGCCTAATATTGACCGATATATTGACTGACCGATGGGCCGACTGATTATAGACCCTAACTGCGGACCCAAGAGTCGCGGGTACAATTCCCGCCCGGGACAAATATTTGTGTGAATAAACATGTTTATTTGTTCCGTATCTGGGTGTAAAATATTTATATATGTCTATATTATAAAGAATATATAAACCCATCAAAAACAATACTTGTCAAAAAAACCAAGTCTCGCAACTCAGTTGTTCTGCGGTAAAAAGTTGTGAGATCCATGTAATACCAAGTCGGTTATTAATTTATTCGGTTATAAATATATTGAGACTTGGCCATCGCCTGAAAACACGTGTAAATTCAATCGCCTGAAAACACATGTAAATTCAATTATTTAGTGCGATGGCCAAGTCTCAATATATTTATAACCGAATAAATTAATAACCGACTTGGTATTACATGGATCTCACAACTTTTTACCGCAGAACAACTGAGTTGCGAGACTTGGTTTTTTTGACAAGTATTGTTTTTGATGGGATCTCATTTCTTTTTGTATTTTGTAGACAGTTCTATTTTTTTCCTTTTCGGTACCTTCTACTTATTGTATATATGTATATCTATATGTATATAGTTTTTCTAAGATATATTATACAACCTTACGCACTCGTAATAAGTACGAATACGCACGTAGGTACGTTTTTTGCATTAATAAATAATTTAATACACGTGTTTTCATGACGGGAATACCCATTTTTTGCTCGATTTGGCAGGGGCACTACCATGCGCCTATATTTATATGGGACTAGCTTAAACCCGCGGCTTCGCACGCAATATAATAATAACTGCCGTAATAAAACATCGTTACGAATAAAGCCAACAATATTGAAAAATTTAACTGAAGACTTGGCTGTATGGGCTTAATTTTCTTTGCGGTCTTTTCTAGATTTTTTAATTTTTCCTTGATTCATACACCAAACACTACTTATATTCCAAATTTGAAGCTTCTAGGTCTGCTAGAAGTGCCTTAGAATTTTGATGATCGGTGAGTCAGTGAGTGACAAAATTAAGAAATTTGACCCGTTATAATTTCTTAAAAATACTGGTTCCAATTGAATGAAATTTGAAAATATGCTTATATAATATGCCTGCATGGTTACTGAAAATTTCAGTCTTCTAGTTTTATCCACAACGAAGTTACAGGGGGTCGAAAATGGTCTGAATTGCTTCGAGAAAAGGATGGTACGGCCGTGACGCTTTTTCGCTCGACTTGGTGGGGGCACGGCCGTGCCCCCAGATATGTATATCAGTTGTTTAGTACCCGTAATACAAGCTTTGCTTAGTTTAGGACTAGATATTAAAGAAATCCACATCGGCAGCTGTATTGTACATTTTCAATGACACCTCATTAAATTGTTTACTAGTCCTCAAGATAATATTTAAGTATGTATATATCAGTTGTCTGGTACAGCCAGCGCGAATCTCCTTGTTCACTCTGAAGTCGAAGCGAGTAGCATCGCGAGCATAGGGTAGTGAGCAGGTCCCGCACGTGCGCAAAACAATCCCGCGTTAAATTCAGAGCGAGCAAGAAGTTTGGCGCGAGCTATACCCATTACCCATTGCAGTGTGTGAAATGTCCTAGCCCAGATATTATTATTTTGAAACGAAATTGAAAAGAATTTAATATTAAATATTTGATTTAATTCAAGTTTATGTTTCACATCCAAGGATTGTTTTTTGTCCCAATTGTGTCGGAGGTGATGGGGCAGAAAAATAGTTTAGGGTACACTGGGGAAGGCTCGGGTTAAAGTATGCGCAATGTTGGTAAATGCTAATGCCACAACTTTTGAAAAGTTAAAAAACAAAAAAAATTGAACGATTTTTATTGGGATTCCGACTTTAAATTTGAAAATAATAAAGTCGACTTTTGTTTTGAAAAACTACTTAAGGGTAAGAATAAAAATAACAAATAATTATACCACAAGAGGTAAATAATGTTTTTAATACTTCGACGACTTACACAATAGAATCACGAATCTGTTTGAAACGGCGTGCTGTGAAATTCGTCTGTTATGTTCTTAGGAATGTATTTGAATTTTTTTCAATGCATTTCTTATATTAGAAGCTCGTAGGGGCTTAAATGACTCCTATGATTGAAATCTACTACTATTATGTTTTCCTGGTACATAAGAAGTATAGCGTGCGTTTCTAGATTTGAATTTCGAAGCGAATAAACGCGTGGTTTGATTTGATTGATTGACACTATTAAACTATTTGATGTGTCTATTTGATTATGGATTCCTAGTACCTAATGTATATATAGAGATCGAATGTGGGTTTTATGATTTGTATTTTTGACAAAAATGTCGTTTGATGCGTTCGTTCAACATTATGATTTTTGACAAAATATAATTAAATAAAATATGCAACGACATAAGTGACTAAACTTATAATTATATCCGGTGCTGTCACGCTATAAGAATATTTAATACTGATGTAAAAGAAAAAATATTTTCAAATCAATTTCTTAAAATTGCCTACTGTTTCGAAAAATAAATAAATATTGACTTCAGTTAAAAAAAATTGGGAATGATCAAAATTACGCGAGAGTAGACTCAACAGTCATTCAAATTGCAAACAAGTGACTGAAAATTTTGACATTATAATTGAATATTTTTTTATAAAATATAGACTTTTAAATTAACACGTTTCTCGTATTACGACTCCCTTTAATTTTTAACTATTTAATTTATTTTTATTATTGTTGTTATAGCACCCATATTAGTTAGTACATACCTCATGAAAATTTTAAATCTCACAACCACTAATCGCCAAAAACGTCGAAAAAGACACGTTCCTTCTATGAGGACCCCTTCCCATTTTTAATTTTTATTACTTGTTGTTATAGCAGCCACAGTAATACACACTGAAAATTTCAAGTGTCTACTTATTACGGTTCAGACGATGCAGCCCTGTGACGGACAGACGGACGGAAGCTTAGTAATAGAGTTTCCGTTGATACCCTTTGGGTATGGATCCCTAAAAAAGGAAATCGGTGGACATACAGAGGAGGAAAAGATACTGAACTGTTAATTTATGTATAGATGGTTCAAATATATGTATTGCTTCAAAAGTATAATAATTAAACTTTCGAATATGAAATACTCACAGAGGCAAACGGTATCATATCCCATGGCTGGCTTATAGGCGTCAGATCAATAATGTAGCGTCTACGAGAATCAGCAAGGTCATATAAAAGTTCTTTGGATTAGGCACGTGGAGTATTCACAATGTAGTGCTAATTCAAAAACCTACACCAAGCCAATTAGTAAATATATTAATATTAGTAGGTACGCATCGGAAACTCAAAGTCGTGTACTTTAGGGCTTTAAAAGATCTTTTGAATTTGATTCCAACCTTAGATTATAAACAATGTCTGGATAGAGTAGGCATTAAAAAAGTAGATAAGAATATTAACCCAACCATTCGGTTACAATATTCACATGCAATTCACACACTCAGATACGCTTTGTATTCGGTTAGTAAGCGTAGCGAGAGTATGTGGTCTATTGAGTCACACACACTAGTATACAAAAGTTGGCCTGTCATTTTAATAATAAAAAAATCCAATTTAATCCTTCAATCGATAAAAAACTTTATTTATTTTAACAAAAAACGTTTCGTATTGCCTAACATAAATTGTTTTTGATTTTAATAGTTCAATGACGTTAAGAATAACATTTGCAGTTCAACTTTTTTGTAGGCAAAAGAATTAAACACTAAGTAATAAAAACCGGTCAAGTACGAGTCGAACCGAGAGTTCCGTAGGTACTGTTACATAACGTATTACAGCTAGTATTCGCCAGATGACACGAAAACGCATGTCGATTTAAATATATTTTAAAAGAATAATAAAGTTGTTTGAAATAATAACAAATTGACATTTTTCATTATTTTATTTGAGCTGCGAGATCTTTCTTCTTGCTTTTCAGGACTCTAGATCAACGAGATATCCTATAGCTTTTTATTTATTTGCGAGTGTCAAAATACGTGGCATAAATGGCCGTATTTTTGGATTGCATTTTGAAGCTTGTTTTTTTACAGCTCGGGACCATAGATCTAAGTATATGATATTAATTTCAACTTGATACGCGTTTGACCATAAAACTACGAATTGACTATAAGCCACTAGTAAAATAATCTCTATCAAACTCATTCTACTAAAACTAAACGCTGCTGTGAAATTAATTTACTCTATGCGTTTGACAGACAGACAAACAGACAACGAAGTGATTCTATAGAAGGTCCCTTTTTCTTTTGAGATACAGATTCCTAGAAATTAAAAATTTAATTCAGATTCTTCTAATAATTACTCACGGTTTTAGAATAAACTATAACACATACTTTAAAAATACTTCGCAATTCTAATTCTTTTCGTTATATGTATTAAATTTCAACGAAATTTTAAGGCAAATTTAAATTTTTCGTAGGTTCATAACTTAGCATGATAATCAGGATAAAGCGTGTCACATTTCGAAACTATCGAAAACGTGACCAAAATGTCAGACTGAGAGATTAGACAAACCATTTTTCAACAAACATATTGTTAAATCACACATGAAATGTAATTTCAATACCTTCATTTTCTTTTAATGTACAAATTTTACATGTGGATTATTAATATTTCAAAATATCGACTGGTGTATATTTGGTCTTCATGGTTTTTTTTTTGTAAGTACAACGCGGTACCTTTACGAACATCTATGGTTCATAAGTATGTCGAGCGGAACTTCACAAAATATCGCAGAACAGATATAGAAATGCTTTCTGCTTTCGTCTACTTCGAGAACGGAAGTCCGTAACACGAAACACTCTCCCTTATTTATGATATACGATTTTTGTGGCGCGATATTCGACAACTGGTCAAATTCAAATAAGACTCGGTCTAACACGCTGGTTACTTACTCGTCAACATCGTGTCAAGCATGTGCCATTTATAGTATTCCAATAGATTTGTTTTTGTATCTCTAGTGACTAGAGATGCATAATTCCACAATAAAAATTAATGAAATAGTTTTATTTAGATTTTATGAGTAAATGCGGTTAGTTGGGTTTCCTCAAAAAATGAAAGGGCTACTTGTTAGGGTTACATTTTTAACTTTTTAACATTGAAAATGTTTATCAGATCGTTTTCGTGGGGAAGTGTAGGTAATTCGGCTATATTTCTGAAATATATAATTATAAACAAAATGCAGTGTTTTCAAAAGATGCAGGAGCTCGCGGGGCATCGTATGGTACCAAAGTTTCGAAAATTCATCCATAACTTTTTTCGAAAAATATAATAAAATTGTTTGACAAAAAAGAAGTTATAAGTTTTCATTTTTGATGTTCATTTTCAATGTCCTCTGATAGTTGCGAGAAGCCGCGAAATCTGTAGATTTTTTAAATGGCTAAGTGGTTTTAGTTATTACGTACATCAATATGTACGAAAAAAGACCTTACTCTATTTTCAGAGTTAGTAAATATTAAATCGGTTACAAGAAAACTGCTTCTTTTTCTGTGACTCTTCTAGTTACTTACTGAAAAAAATATATGTAAAATACATTTAAATATTCTTTAATAAAATGAAGTGGTGACTGGCGGTACGAGATCTTATATGCGCAAGCTCGACTTTGTCTTAACAGGTTTTTTTACTGCTCAAAAGTGGATCCCAAATGCAATTTCTCACACATGCATGCAACTTCTAACCTATGTTGTATTATACCTACATTATTTACAATTTATTATTTAGTAACCAACACAGGTGTCTACATTTAATTTACCTGCTTTACTGTTTTCAAAGAATATCATGTAAAGTCTGCAACAGTCCACACCTGTCCACAAGGTCCGTTTTCCTTCCAGACTGAATTGCATTGCACCCCTTCTTTGTAATTCAGTTTTCAAATGCTTTCAATTAAAGACTAAAAAAAATTTCAACAAAAAACTCTAACGGAATCATTGACAGTTATTCGCTTGGCATGACAGCAGTCGGGTCGCCACTGTCGCCATCTATTTACGTTTGGAACCCCATTCAATACAACTGACGGACCGTCGGGTCGGTTATCTTTATAAAAATTTGGTCAACACTTTAGTGAGATCGACCACAGCGTCACTCTACCTCAAAGACATTAAATTCTTTAAGGTTAGGTACAATATAATATATAACAGATAGAAGCAAATCCTTTTGTCATGCGAGTTTGTATCAATTGCCATAAAATGTTTTAGTAGCTTTTGTTCTGTCCAGACAGTTAGACGTCAGTGCACTTGATCGAATGTATTGTTTTCTAAATGAACCATGCCAATTAGCGTTCCTTGCTCTCGCTAATCACCTCCCTATACATAAATGGAAACCGACGTCAAATTCTTTTCGCAACTAAATTCTTCTTCTTCTTAATTTTGGCGTAACTAAACTAACTTCTACTAACTAACTAATCTAAACTAAACTAAATTCTATTATATTGCAAAACTATATTTTTTAAGGTTCAGACATAGAGTCTATAAGGTTCTAGAATAAAATATTTCATATTGTAAAGCGCCATCTGTTATTGTAGAAATGCTTCACTGTTGTATTATTATATAATGAATAAAAAAAATACTTACATTCATTGTTTATATGTTTATAAAGTAATTCCATTACCTCCTGATCGGTCGGATTTTGTAAAATCTATTTGATGCCCGCTCTTGTAATTCAAAACTCTTTGTTGTACCTCTTATTTTGATACCTCTATGCTATGCTATTAATGCAAATTTCTGTAAGTAGGTACCGCACTCGTAACCGTAAGTAACATTGGGCTCTCTCTTTCCTTCCATTGCCCTTTATTTGCATTAGCATTTTTATCGCGTACGCGGATCATCTTATTACAAAACAGATTTGTGTACGTTTTTTATGGTTCATGTTATAATTATATGTTTTAAGTTTAAGAGTAAGCGCACACTAAAGGTTTAAGTTAATGCAGACTATTACTTTGTAAGAGTCCGCATTAACTATTATTATACAAAGTATATTACTTACTTTGTAATAGGTAGTTATGGGTAAATTGTATTACTTCTAACAATCTACACATATATAAAATCGTTTGTCCTCACTAATCTACCAACGCACAGCTGAAACTACTAAATTGAATTAATTAAAGTTGAAATTTGGAATATAGGTTTATTTTATGACGTCTAAATCTGCTGAAAAAGGTTTCGAAAATTTCAACGTTAAGTATGAAATGGGGGGAGAGATTTTTATGAAAGTCTTTGTTCTTTGAAGTTAGAAGCAGCAAATTGAAGTACAGCTACTGAGCATAAATAAATTATAAGGAATTTCAGGGTTTTTAGATTTTTACAGTTTAAAGGAGATAAACAGAGGGTGAAATCTTGTATAGGAATAACCAGAAGTGGTTCCAGTAAAATTAAATTAAATTAATAGTTCCTTTAACAGGAACGTGTAGTCTAGCATTTACGGATTTCGGTTAACTTCTACGACATTTGCTCGCACACTGTGTTGGTCTATGTACAATGTTATGTCTATGTTTCCTACAAAACGTGTACGCCACACGCTCTATTCCTCCCTTAGGGTTGCCAACTTTTTTTTAATGAAAACACTGTATAATTAAGCCGCAGAAAAAAAAAACAGTATTTAGAAGAAACAAATATATATTATTTGTTTCTTCTAAATACTGTTTTTTTTATACCGTGCGAAGCCGGGGCGGGTCGCTAGTAATATATATTTTGTAAATTGTTTTAAATACATTTTATATTTATTTTTGAAAAATACGTACTAGTCTCTATTTCTATTGTCCAGCCACTTTGTTTTCATCACGGAAAACACTTTCTCAGTAAATGCGGTAGCTGGAATAGACAGTAAATATAACACAATTAGCAAGCTATAAGCTATAGTTTTAAGATATAGGGCAAATGATGAAAATATGGATGAGGTAAGACTGGAGACGTAAGCATGTCAAAGGGCCCGGCCAGAGAAAAGCCGGGGGGTTTATTTAAAACAAAAAAAATATAACACAATTTAATTATTGTTAATTAAATGTCATCTGCAGTATTTGCTAAAAGATGTTTCTACTTTTCACGCGTATTTATTTCAAGAAAGTCTTCAGCTTCAATGCAAAAAAAATATAGGGCCAGAAGAAGAAGAAGAGATGAGGTTATTTATAGGAGCTAAAAGACCACAAGTCACAGAATACCAAGTTCACAAGTTACGATCTAGGTTACGCCATGAGGTTACAATAGTGTGGTCAATATTGCAACTGCATTGCGTTGTAACTTACTCTGCAATTTGCATGATTTTAGTTTTGGACCCTAGTATTTTAAAGTTTGTTTCTAAAAACAGTATTTTGGATATGTAATTTTAGTGAACAGTAAACAGTATTGAAGGTCAACAACAAGTGTAATACTGTTTTTAACAGTACGGTTGGCAACCCTGTCCACCACACGCTCGACTTGAGCGGGCGTCCATAGACCATTACACAGTACCTAGCCTAGTGTATTCGTCAAACGAAAATTCTATCCCTAATGGTGCGGAGAAAGGTTACATACAAGTTCACATTACCCGCTAATGTATACGAGATGAGCTTTTCATACTAAATGTTCCATTCCTATATATATACTTGTTTATTTTCTTTGCAGATGTTGAACCTATCAAATCAAATCTCTTCATTTCGTAGTTATGTAAAATAATCTTGAAATACGTCACAACGTGAATTTATTATTTTGTAAGAAAACGTTCCTACAAAGTCACATTCAAAGAAATACTGGCTCCTTTCTGAAGAATAAGCAAGAAACTGAATGACGCTCTTTTTTAGATTGTATTAAAGACACCTTAAAAATTTTGTTTAGAATAGTAATACTGCTGTCCAGTTATGCACTCATTATGGTTTGTTTGCATTATGAGTGTTGCATGTTGAGAAATACCTAAAGATGTGTTTGTCTAAATTTCACCCTTTACATTAAATAGTGGGTAGGTGACAAATTAACTGTATATCTAAGGAAGCAGTATGATTTTGATTTAGAAGTAATCCCCAGTAAACATGTTATAAATACTGAACATTACGAGATTTTTCTAAAATCAAATAAAAGTTAAACATACAAAATCGCATTTTTGGTGACTTTCTGTTTTTATACTCTAAATGTAAGCCATAACATATTAATAAATTTTCACCTATGTGACTTCTTAACGACCATTAAAAAAAGTCCTTTTTGTAAATTTTCATGACGCGCGTTAAAGACACTCTAAATATTTTACTTAATACGAGTCAGTATTAATATTCTTCATCATAAATTAATATAATAACTTATTTATGTCATAAGCGTTAGTGATGAAAACGAATAATATTCTAAATTACCCAATAGGATAGGTAACGTACTTTTAAGTCCACAGACCAGTCAACCTATAGACCACGCTTTAATAAACGTCAGTATGAAAACGAAATCGCCAAAAAGTGGCGGGGTGCGGGGAGATGTCGGCTAGTTTTCATTGGTTCGTTCAAAATTGACAATTTAATGGCTTCCGACGTGCTTACAACTGACGGCTCACTAGTGATGTAGTTATGTAGTGTCACTACATAGCCTTGGCGAATGCTACTCCCTGTTAAAGCGTGGTCTATAAGGTTGACTTGTCTGTGTTTTAAGTCTGACTATTTACGCATGACCTTGGTCGTCTGCCGCATCTCGCTAACATTGCGAAAAAGGGACGGCAATATCTCATATGAAGAGCTAAAATTTAAGTTAGAGGCATGTCGATCTCTAGTTAAAAGTATTATTTGTATTGCGTTATTTGTAATTTGGCTGATAATTTGAAATATTATAGCACAATATTTGTGAAATACTAAATAAAGTACCTATATAGGATTATTATTAGGGTTCCGTACCAGCAATTTATCAACAATTAGAAGTTACATAACATTAAGATTATTTTGTATGTTATTTTTTTTTAAAGCCAATGACAAAATTATGCATTGAGCAAGTCTAAGTTCAGAGTCTGACCCAACGGTCAGACCTTCCTTTGTTGACTAGGACAGAAATTGTCCGTCCGTTCGTTCGTCTGTCTATCTGTCAAGACCCCATATCTCGGGAATGGAGGTATCGAGTAGAAGAAACCATATACTCCGGTATACAGTCCCTTGAAGCTGTGAAAGAATCAAACTTATAAGTTAACGTAAAAAAGATACAACCGTTTATGTCGCAAAAAACATATATTATATTATATATATATATATATATATAACATATAAAGTGCACGAAATAATGTTGAATAAGAATGTGAAAACTATCTTAGAATGAATTTCCAATTGTAATGTTTTTTTTATACATCACAACAACGTCTTGACCCCAAACTAAGCATTAGCTTGTGTTTTGGGTGCCAAGCGAAGACACCACATACATAAAACAACAAAGACCCGGTACCAGTATCAATATTCATCATATAAATATTGACCCAACCTGGGATTCGAATCCGATACTTCCAGCTTCGTAGGTACGGTCTCTACTCACTAGGCTAAGCGGTCATCATTTATTACATAATTTGCTAAATTTGGAACTAGATGGCGCTGTGTGGAATGTCTCAGGTATTATTTTTATTATATTATTATTAATTAGTGAACGATAAACGTATTAACCCTCCGACGACCGCTTAGCCTAGTGGGCAGCGACCCTGCCTGCGAAGCTGGAGGTCCCGGGTTCGAATCCCAGGTCGGGTCAGTATTTATATGATGAATATTAATACTGGCACCGGGTCTTGGTTGTTATATGTATGTGGTGTCTTCGCTTGGTACCCAAAATACAAGCTAATGCTTAGTTTGGGACCTAGACGTTGTTGTGATTGTGTGTGTTATTATTATTATTATTATTTGTAAGTAAACAAGAAAAATACCTAAAAAGTGGGCAGTTAGTTTTGCGAGTGAGTATATATACATGGATACAGATTGTAAAATCGTGAAAATCATGCCCGAGTCTGTCATTAGGATTTGAGCGATTTGTTCAAAAAGTGAAATACATTCATAATTACATAGAATTACAAAGACCGCCACGCCCGCCTTTTCACTGGACGTAGCGTAATCGAACAGTTGAAAAGCGCCCTTAATACCCTATCAAAGGTATGCATGTTGGTTTACATTCAACCGGCTTCAAAAAGGAGAAGTTTATATGTTCGTCTGTATGTATATTTTTTAAAAATGTATGTTCACAATATCATCGTCAATCGTGAACTGATTTAGAAAATTCATTTTTCATTTGAAAGGGTATACTCCCGAGGTGGTCGCATTATTACCATGTGAATATTTGATGATGAGATCTCAGGAAAAACGCGGAATACGCTCAAGTCTTATACGCAGCGTGTTTAACCACAATTTTTTTAGATATTCGGGTGTTTGCGTCTGCAAGGCATCATCTCGTGCTGGTAAGCTGATGATAGACGCTACAGCATTCCTTAACATTTAGGAGTTAGGGGATTACACTGTGATTTGTTGGCAGTTTCATCCAAACAGCACTGTCTCATTTGAGCAGCGCTTTTAGAAGCCTTATTCATATTAAATGCAAATACAGTTAAATAAAAAATGAAAAATAAATTTAATTGTTACCCAAAAAATTAAAACCGAATTCAACAACGTAGACTATAACGTGAGAAATGATATTTTTAATTTAGAGAAAAGAGTAATTTCTTTCATTATAAACTCACCACGTTTAGAAATAAAGAAAATATCGAAGAATACCTAAATAGAAATAAATAATAGTCAACCTATCCATATAGTCACATCGAAAATGCGACCACGGCACGATAGTTTACTATTTTCTGCAGTAATTTGTGAGTTTAGGATAAATCGGGTTATCCAAAAGCGGCCCGCACATTATCAGTATGATTTTTCTCACAAATAACGTCATTACTATTTATCGTGTGTGGCAAAGAATGATGGAATGGACTTCATAATGAAGAATGATACTGACGAGATCCACATATTTTGATATTTCATGATCTGTATTGATGAATGGTGGGGAAAGCTTCAGTATCATGTCAATATTTTTGTATTGTGCGAAAACGTTCCTCATTACGTCAGAGTCGCATCAACCGCGCCGAGATTGATGGTTTTTTATTCGGAGTATTATCGCCTGCGGCGACCGACAACACAGACGACATAAATACCTTATTTACACTATGTACCTAAATACTTTAGCCTAGTGGGCAGCGACCCGGCCTGCGAAGCTGGAGGTCCCGAGTTCGAATCCCAGGTTGGGTCAGTATTTATATGATGAGTATTAATACTGGCACCGGGTCTTGGTTGTTATATGTATGTGCTGTCTTCGCTTGGTACCCAAAATACAAGCTAATGCTTAGTTTGCGGTCAAGATGTTGTTGTGATTGTGTGTGTTATTATTATTATTATTACTTTTCAAATGTTACAAGAATTTATAACAACATGCGAGACGCTAGGTGCCTGAACTATGGGATATACCCGTAGTATATAAAGAAACCTAAAACCACGACGTTTGAAGGCTTTACATATAGGTATTATTATGACCGATCGATTGGCTGAGTGGTTAGAGACCCGAACTGCGAAGCCAAAGGTCGCGGTTTCGATTCCCGCCCGGGACAAATATTTGTGTGCGTGAACATGTCTATTTGAAATGTCTATATACGTATATATTATTATTTGAAGTGTCTATATATATATATTATGAAGAATATTTAAGTATGAATTTTCGAATTTTCGGAAACAAGTCAAGAAATCATACCTATATCATCTAAAAGGTCTGAATGTGGTATGATGTATAAAAACCATCTTCGTGGGTTTTTTATGAACTTAAGTTCTTGAAGAAAACTGAGTGTAATCTGAGTGAACAGTCTCTTTTGTTTTATGACTTCGATTTCTTGCAAAATTCATTATTGTAATGACACGAAAAATGATGAGCATGAGCGGACACAAAAATAATGACCGAGATTACCGTGGTATTGACTCATTATTATGATGATTGGAAATTATCATTGATACTGATAATGTGAGGGCAGCTAAACTGTGACGAAGAGAGGACGATGGACTAGTGGACATTATAAGCAATACCCTGAGAAATGTCACTAAAACCAAAAAAAATTAAAAAAACTCATTCCTACCTCAATATTTGCTTCGGATAGATATACTTTTCTGTCTATCATTTGACTAAGCGTATCGCCTGTTAATCTTATTTATTTATTTGTTGCATTGTCACATGTCAATCTTTAGGTGGTCTGACAAAATCATCTTATACACTATGTGACGCCCCGTGAGAGCACAGCAATATAAGAGGGCTATTTTCTTAATAATTTTTAAGCAATTTCAATGTAAACATAATAATAATGCAATCACAACAACAATAATCAAAACAATAATAATATCACCACAATAATATTAAAATAATGTCATCTAAATAATAACCAAAATAATAACAATGTCATCACAATAATATTGTCACCACGATAATAACTAATAATAATAATGTCATCTCAATAATAACTAAAATAATAATAATGTCACCACGATAATAACTAAAAATAGTAATGTCATATCATCGTCAATAATTAGGCAATACATTTTTTAAGACGTTAGCTCAATATTAATATTATATAGATTTGTCGTTCAGGTATTCATTCAAATTATAATAACATTTCTTTAATAATAATTTTTTTAATTCTCTGATAAATTTATCATCACTTGGTTCCTCTTTTAATGACGATGGAAGCTTATTGTATATTTTTATGGACATAACAAACTGGATGAACGAACACAACCTAGAGGTAAATTTTACAAAGACCAAAATAATGACATAATGACATCTCTAAAATAATTGATTTAAAAGTAACAAATTCGTCTCACGTAATATATAAAAGCTCTTTATCTTATATTATAAAGAGGATTTGATTTTTCGTTTGTTACGGTTAAACTCAAAAACTAATTACCTGATTTTGAAAATTCTTTCACCTATAGAATACTACATTATCAGTGAGTCACATAGGCTATATTTTATTTTCAAACTAGCTTTCGCCCGTAGCTCCGCTGGCGTGAACTACACAGTTGTACCGAGACCGCAAAATTTTTTCCAGAGACATAGTTTATAAACTGAATAGTAACATAGGTTACTGTTTGTCTCGAAAAAAGGGGTCTCGGTACAACTGTGTAGTCCACGCAAACGAAGCCGCGGGCATAAAGCTAAAGCTAGTTATACATATAGACAGTGTTTAGAGACATCATCGTATTACAATGAAATTTAGGACTCTTTGTGTATAATACAAGGACCGTGTGAAACCAACTACAGAGCTGCATGTGTGTGAACCAAGCACCCATACCTAACTCACCGTCGTGCATCGGGTCTATGGTGTGTATCATTAGTTGTAGTAATCCGTGCCGGAATTTCGCCGTCGGAACCGGTTTCTCCCGGCTCGGACCGGCCACTGTACCGGTGCCTACCGACGTCTCACTCGACGTCGTTGCGTTGCCATGCTGCGGACAAGGACGAAAATATATAATTGCAGTTCGAGGATCTTGATTAGTAAATTTTAAACTAATATAAATAAAAAGCGTGACATATACACCGTGTTAGGCTAAACGAAGTCCAAACTTATAGAGCGTGTAGAATTTACCGAACTAAATAAAAAGTTTCAAGTGAGCAGATGACACAAACTAACGGTTACCGAGAAAAAAAGATTTATAATTTTTTCATATCATTTAGGTATCTTATTTTTTCAAACTTTTTGTTTAGTTCGGTATAAGATCTACGCCATCTATATGTATGGACTACGTTCAGGTGAACACGTCGTATATATATATAGGTATATGATATACAGGGTGAGATGTTAGTCAACAGCCAAAATTTTTCTAGATGTGAAATCTAGGTATCATCAATAGACCTCATTACGTAAATAAAATATAGGTCAAATATTTATAATCAATAATTATATCCTAAATATTTTTCAACAAAATTTGGCTACCTTCTACTTACATACGAAAGGGCGAGGCATGGGGCATGTGGATGGGGCGCGTGCGCGTGCACTGGCGCCCTCGTGAACGGTGACTAGTAATATTGGTATTTTTGGGAAAGGTTTACGTAGTCTTAACTAAATATTTTCCTATTAAACGATATTAAAAAGGAACAAGACGGCCAACGGATTTTTATCAAAGGTCATTAAACAACCTGTATATAATACGAACCAGTTAATATGTAGGACAATCCAACAATATTCATATTTAATCAGTACGTGATTCGACCTATCTAAATATATTTTCCAAAAAAAACACCATTTAAAAATAAATCCAAGCAAAGCTCGGTCGCCTGATTTTAATTAATTAACTCTGTCGGCGTTGCAGTAGCAGCACGTACGTAGTAGCTGCGGCAGTTGTATCCGCCCAACTAGTAAAATAGTCGTGGAAATCGGACTTTGAAAAGCTCTAAATCTTGTACAAATTACATAAGCGCTTTATTGTTACAATGCTTGTAGACGCACTGTAATATATCATTGTAAGAAAGCATGTTACAAACAGTTACAAAGTTAAATTATTACAAGACACATTCAGGTTTAAAGATCTTGGAGTTTGTGCTCAAATCGGGACTCGTTAGACACTACAAAAACATTGTTTAATGGATAATGTTTGATTAATGTGATAATTTTCGTTTAGTCTATATTTTCTGAAAAAAAAAGTTAAGTGATGCCCGTTGTTCCGTGTTCTTTTTTTAAATGCTGATTAAAACGGTTCGTTTCACGTTTTTATAAACGGAGGGTAGACATATAAATGGGCGTACATTAGCCGCGCCATTTTGTGTGATGTCCGAACGTTTAACCCAGTTAGGAACTCGCCATTTGTCAAAATGCCTTAAACCGGCATATCGAATACCTTGCTGTCTTCGATTGGCCGAAAGATAGTTTAATTTAGGGCCGATATGCAAGCAAGATAAAAATACAAGTGATCTGCTTGTGTGTGAATTGCAGATGGACTTTATATACTATATATAATATAAGTGTGCATGGTTGATTTTAAGTTTTCTCACGTGGACCCTACAGTCATTATTAAAGTATTCAAATCATTAGAAATGAAAAATACTGCGGACCTTCATGGCCTTTCAGTTAAAATTATAAACTCAATTATTGATTGCATCTCGCCCCATCTTGCTTATTTATTTAATAAGTGTATAGACCATGGCGTTTTTCCCGACCTAATGAAACACAGTAAAGTCATTCCATTATTTAAAGCCGGTAGCACATCTGACCATACTAATTTCCGGCCTATTTCAATACTACCAACGTTAAGTAAAATTTTCGAAAAAATATTAATGGGTCAGTTACTTTCACATTTTAACTTGAATAATTTAATGCATCGCAAACAGTTTGGTTTCACCCGGGGCCGTTCAACAACCGATGCTGGTGTTGAACTGATTCAGCATATCTTTGAGGCCTGGGAAGGCTCTGGAGATGCTATAGATATCTTCTGTGATCTTTCCAAGGCTTTTGATTGTGTCCAACATGATACATTGGTCGGGAAATTGTGTCATTATGGTGTTAAATACCGTGCGCTCGACCTTCTGAGGTCATACTTAAGTAACAGAGTTCAGAGGGTTGATGTAAGCGGAGAGAGGTCATCAGGATCCCCAATGTCGATGGACGTCCCACAGGGTTCAATTCTTGGTCCATTCCTAATTTTAGTTTATGTTAACGACTTGCCTTACCTTGTAAAAAATAATCACGAGATAGTAATGTTTGCTGATGATACTTCTTTAGTATTCAAAGTTAATAGAAAGAAATTTACCTACGACGATGTAAACAATGCTATCTCCAAAATAGTCGAATGGTTCACGGCTAATAATTTATTACTAAATGAAAAAAAAACCAAATGCATAAGATTCTCTCTACCGAACGTCAAACAGGCACCTACCAATATTGTTATTAAAAGCGAGAAATTGGACCTTGTGGATTCTACTGTATTCTTAGGAATCACATTGGACGCGAAATTGCAATGGGATCCTCATATCACTAACTTGGCGAGAAGGCTCGGTTCTGCAGCTTACGCTGTAAAAAGGATTCGTTTCCTTTCGGACATAGAAACCGCGAGGTTGGTGTATTTCAGTGCGTTCCATAGTTTAATGACTTATGGCATTCTGCTGTGGGGACACGCTGCTAATGTTAATACAATCTTCGTGTTGCAGAAGCGAGCTGTTCGAGCAATTTATAAACTGGGATCTAAAGTATCACTTAGAGAAAAGTTTAAGGAAATTAATATAATGACATTGCCATCTCAATACATATTTGAAAACATTATGTAGGTACGTAAAAAAAAATATTACATTATTTAAAAAAAATAGTGATCGGCATAATGTTAATACAAGAAACAAAGATAAACTTGCTAATCATGTCAGCCGCCTCAATAAAATCACGAAATCTTTTAAAGGGCAATGTATACGCTTTTACAATAAGATCCCAACTGACATTCAAGATCTACCCCTTAATAAGTTTAAAACTACAATAAAACGAAAGCTTTATGCAAAAGCTTATTATAAAGTATCAGACTACTTAGATGATAAAAATCCATGGGTGTAAGCCGCTCGCCTATCAGTTTGTTTCAATAATATTATTTTAAGCACTTATTGTTAAAAATTTTTTTTTATAATTTTGTTAAAAAGAGCGTCCTTCAGTTTCTTGCGTATTCTTCTGAGAGGTACCAGCATTTTTGAATGCGCCTTTGTGGTGACGTTTTTTCACAAAGTAATAAAATTCATTCTTAAGACGTATTTCAAGATTATGTTACATAACTACGAAATAAAGATATTTTGATTTGATTTGATTTGATTTGAGTGTAAACTGTAATATAGCCGAAAGGTAGGGAGCCAGCTTTTTGTTTAGAAGGCTGGGATTCGAATCCCAAGGCATGTAGATACCAATGAATTTGTTTGTGAGTGGAGCAGCATGGTAGATTAAGCTCCAAGCCCCTTCATCCCGAGGGTAGGCCTAAGTCCCTGCCGTGGGATATTAAAGGGCTGATGGTATAGTATGGTAATATATATAATATGGTAATATAAATATGTATAATATATGTATCATATATTATACAGTGTGCATTATTTAAACGGGACTCTATGCAACATGTTAATCCGTAAGTGTTACATCAAAACTTTCTTTTGGAGCTTCCCTCTTTTTTGATAAAAAATATAATATATATAGGCATAAGTAATTTTTTGGTCAAGTGCTATTTTAACCCAAAAATAAATTATTTTAAATTTTTTTTGCATGTTTCACTCTAGTTTTCTATGAGACAAATCATTGTATGTAATCAAAAAATCGGAGGAGCAGAAGTTAGTACTTAATATTTTGGAATATCAAATATTTGAAAAATTCTACTAAATAGTAGAAATTTTTTTTAAAATTCTATTGTTTATAATTGCGCACCAGCAATTGAAAGACAAACGAATGTGATTGTGCGTCTCCATGGTTATCATGGGATTTGTCTATGACCAATAATGATTATTCTTCTTATTGTACATCCCATTATCAGAAAAGTTACTTTCATCTGTCCATATCACTGTTTTTAGGAAATTTGGATTAGCCATTGCTCGTGCTCTTATCCAACGATAAAACTTTAATCTTCCATTTTCGTCCCCTAGATGTAGCGCTTGTAGTGGTCCCCCTTTAATGTAACATTTGTATGTAAGTTTTTTAAGTACTCTTAATGGTCGAATTATGTACGTCTGTACTTTCAGCAGCGTCGATTGTATTGAAATATGATTGTAATGAAATTTATGAATACTGGCCATTTATTTTTTGTAATTGCAAAATAATAAATTTTTCAAAATGTGAGTATAGAAGTTATTTATAACTTCTGCTGTTCAGATTGATTTGATTCCATACATTGATTTACTTGTTATAGAAAACTAGAGTGAAAGATGGAAAAAGAAAATCTATTTTTGGGTTAGAATCTCACTTTACCAAAAAACTCATTATGCCAATTTAATGTTTATCAAAAATGAGTAAGTTCTAAAAGAAAGTTTTGTAGTATCACTATACGATTACTATACGATTTAACATGTTGCCATAGAGTCCTGTTTATGTAATCCACTCTGTATATAGATAAATATAATATTTATACAAATAAAATACAAACTAAATTTAATCAACATAGTATAGAACTAACGTTAAATATATTATATTTATTAAAAAATGTAAAAATAGGCTTTATACAATAACAAATTAAAGAAAAATGATTTATTAAGAATTTGGAAATGATAAGCTATTACAATTTAGCGGTATTGCCCTCTTTGTCTAACAGGACATTTTAAACATTCATCTCTCTTCCCTTAATTCTTGGTCATTTCCTCAAGGTTGAAGATCATCCCCCCGACCCCACCCCACCCACGTATTCTGTGCACTTGTTTCGGTCTACCGCACCGCGTAGTGGAGGGCTGTGCTAACAGGAACATCCAGATGTTCGGTCACCTGATCCGACAACCGTTTCGGATTGCGCCCTCTCGGCCTTTTTCCCTCCATTCTTCCGGTTACAACATTCATAAGTTTGTTAATAACGACTTATTTTTTTAAATTCTTTCCCTATTATTATATGCTAGCTTTTCGCCCACGGCTTCGCTCGCGTGGACTACATAGTTGTACCGGGACGCCTTTTTCCAGGAAAAAAGTAGAATAGTCGTGGCTGTCCCGGTATAACTGTGTAGTTCACGCAAGCGGAGCCGCAAGCGGAAAGCTAGTTCAAAAAAAATATAACACATGTTACTCGCTGATAATGTAGTTTTCTAAAGGCGAAAGAATTTTTAAACTCTGTGTACAACTGTATACAAAGTTATTTTTATGAATTATACCCTATGTATTATTTTGATATGTATGCTATATTATTACAAAGTTTCATTAAAATCCATTGAGTAGTTTCTGCGTGAAAGAGCAACAAACATACATACAAACTTTCGCGTTTATAATATTAGTAAGGAGTTAGAAAACTCTTTCATATAAAATAACAATTTAAAAAAAATAGTTAAGTAGCTTATTAAGAAACTGAAGAAACCTACAAAATAGAAAATAAAATAACCAAAAAAGGGGTATTGTGTCCACTTCTTTAAATATGTGTGACTTTGTGAATATTACCATCCAATTGAAAATTGCCTTATATAGGCTATACTGCCTTATATTGCCTGTTGTGAATAATGTAGGGAGAGATAAATGACAAATATATACTTTTTATTATGTAAAGATAATTGTAAAGATTATATTATTAAAATCCGAAACTGTTAAAATTTTATTTATTAATATTATTTATTTACTTAGGCAATATTTACTTTTAGTTTGGATGCAGTTATTTAGCGCAAGTCTGATAAAGCGCGTGTAAGTCTGGAAAAGCACACGAAAGTCTAGAAAGGCGCGTGCAAGTCTAAAAAAGCGCGCGAATGTCTGAAAAACCGCGCACAAGTCTGACAAAGCGCAAAATTAGTTAAATCGTACTCTGAATGAGTTCTATCAGATAAAATAAAAACAAACAAAAAAAAACTACAATATGACGTCACTTAGTTATAGTTTTCTTACTCGTGTATGGTGATTCATTAGAAATGGACTTAGTAATAATTTTCATGCGGAATGACGTATTTATTTATAATAATCTGTTTTCACTGTAATTTCTATAGAACTACATTTAATACCTGTTACATTTCCGGATCGCGTGTCTGGGCCAAACTAAAGGCCATTTCCACAAAGGCTTTTTGTTCGGCGAAACTCGACTATTATCGGCGGAACATCGGGCCAGCGGGCATTCAGAGCGGGGGTTGATTCGCACGTTTTCGAAATATGTCGAGATTTCAAAATTAAAAGGGTTCCGAAAAGAGAAGTTGAAAATAGCATTACTTGTACGCTCATCGATGGATCACAACACTAGACCATTTTCTCATAACTAATTTTATGCCACAATATTTAATGGAAGATAAGTATAGTTGTTAATTAAATTTAAAGGAGCTTTTCTTTGATTAAATAATGCCTGGATGGACCCTCGCGATACAATGTGAACAAAAATGACAAACGAACTTTTACATACTTGTGTGTGTGACTCAACACACCACATGCTCTCGCTTGTCATACTAAGCATGTACAAACTGTCTCTGTGTGCGTAAATTATAACCGAATAATAAGGTGATATTTTTATCTACGTTTTCCGACGCCGACTGTCTATCCAGACTTTATATACTCAAAGGGACTTTTCTAAAAAAGTCTGAAATGAGTTAAAGCTTCACTCATATAGACTCAAGTCGAAAACTATAGATCGTTTAACATGTAGCGTTGTGGGGCCTATTTTTCCGTGATTTTGAATTTGCGAAGTATAGACTTATAAACATTTAAATCTTTGTTTATACAAACCTTTTATGTCTTTAATATTAAATAAATTAATTCTACAATTTTTATTTATTCCATTTTCATACATATAAATCATTTACTTGTATCAATTAATTATAAGTTGTTACTAATCATTAAAATATATTGAAAACAATTTACAATTTCATTTGCATGCAAAAAATCATCATAATAAAATATTTAATTGAAATAGTAGATAAATTTTTATTTTGGAATTCATACATGATAAGTATAGGTACTATCTACAGTTTTTGACATGAGCTTAAGTCCTTGACATGGTCCATACTTACGGGACACATAATAAAAAAGCGCATTTAGAACTGTCAGCTGCCTCAACGTCAGTCACTAGTCAAGTCACCACGTAGTGAGTGTTAGAAGTAAAAAAGAAGCATAAAGTGGTGTCAATTATCATAGAAGTCGTCGGTGAAATATTTATGTATAAATTGTTGTATTCCGAGAATCGAACGTGAAGACAGTGTCGTGAGTTTGACTGTCGCACACAGAACCCGAAATATCGCAACAATAGCTATAATTTATATTATAATAATATTAAGCTATCCATATAGTTGATACTTTTAATGTGTACCAATAATTATCTACTATTATTATACAAAAAATATTACTACAGGAAGAAAAACAATCTCTTGTACGTCTCACAAGCTGCTATGGGTAAATCTTTAATTATATTATGTCTGGACTGGATAGAGAGTCGGCGTAATATGTAGTTAAAAATATCACCTAACTTTTCGGTTATAATTAACGCACGCAGAGACGGCTTGTGTGTTAGCATGGCTAAAGTATGTAAGTAGGCCTGTCATATTTGTTGACATTGTATTGCGAGGGTCTATCCAAGACTTTACATAATCAAAGAGGTAAATCTAAATGAAATAGCGTATTTATGCGTTTTCGGAATGAAAATATCGCATGAATGTAATAAATGAAAACTGAATAAAGAAATCCAAAGGATTTAACAAATGAAATTATTTAAGAAAAATGCAATTATTTTTTTCTTTTCAAGAATTTAATCTCTATGACGTCATTATGTCACTGTAAGCAAGAATCGAATACCGAAACGACACTAGCGGAGACGAACTATTCATCTTCGGGTACAAAGGAAATCATTGTATCCACAGACATAATAAAAACTCTAGACTCCCTGTCACTGAAGAACCAATGAAGCACTGCAATGGCGGCCGCGTATGTGTGTGTGAATGGAACTTCAGAGCGTAATGGCGGTCAGAAGACCTACTATGCTTTGAGCGTGTTCAAGTTAACGCATGGTACATAGCTAGCTGTCTTACTAGTGGTGCATCGGTTGTCAGTTCGTGATGCTACGTCCGGGAACTCCCAGGTTCATGATTGTATCATAGACTTTTTGTTTTTCAATGATAGATGAATGTTAAGAATATCGAGTATAGCTTTTGTCCGCAGTTCCATCTGCGTGTCCTATGGGATCCTTTGATCAGAACGAAAACATAGGCATAGATCACTACGTACCTGTAGATGGTTGTCACCACAGAGAATAGAGTAGGTTAGAGAGGCCATGTGAAGGTATACGAGTCTCAGAAATAATTAGCCAACGAATATAAGTAAAAAAAATCCACAGATCTTGCAGTCCCCGCAACCATCGGTTTCCTTGAAAATGAACCTACCCAAACCCGATTTTCACAGATTATTTTATTTTATTGCCACGAAAACGTATCACTATTCTTTTCAACTCTTTCAACTCAGAAATAAATCAACGAAAAAATTCTCTGCTACCCGTGCGAAGCCGGCGCGGGTCGCTAGTTCAACATATTTGAAACATTTAGGTTTTAAACTGCAGTCTCTGATATCCTTAAACGTTCTGAACTCGATGATTAAGCATTCGAACGAATACAGGCCGAAAGGCGATGACCGTAATGTTAACAAGTTCCCGAACGTCCATAAAATCTAACACGTGATGTCAAATTTCCAACCGATTTCCAAAATTTTGCTCTCAAACTTTAACTATTGACGCCCTCTAACCTTTTGTATAACACTTCAAAGCGATCCGACGAATACCCTCTGAAATATAGTAACGTATATCCGCAAACACCAGCGATCGACCAAAAAATCTCATCTTTCGGAAATAATTTCTCTTACAATTACCAACCAATTTCCAAAAACTTGGTCTCAAACCGTAGCTACGTTAATGGTTGAGATACTATTTTTTTTTATTTTTGATATCGGTCTCCGTTCTCGAAATATTTTGGATTTAGTAAAAAAAATCCGAAAAAATTCCGAATTTCTTACATTTTAATTTTTTTTTTCAAAAACTACTAAACCAATTTCCAAAATTTTAGTATCATACGATGCGCAACTAAATTATTGATCTTTTAAAACCTTAAAACATTGGCTAGACCCTATACCCCCGGAGTTATGGCTAAAAATGCGTCTCCCGTGAAATGGGTTTGATAGTCATTTTCAATGACAATATCACGCATACATACATAGTTTTGTATCAGATTCCTATCATATTAGAAAGTGGCTAAGTTCTTCATCCCTTTCACATACTTCTTTGGTATGATTTGATGTTGCATTTTAGAGTTTGGGTTATGAACACAGGTCATTAGTTGTGAGATATGTCTTAAGTATGCATCACATAGCATACTTGAAGGGGACAGCGTGACTACCTACATGCCAACTTTAACCTACTCTTCTTATTCTTCTTCTTCTTAATTATGGCATTCTCTGTTTATATATGCTCAGTGGATGCCACCACTGGCTGTAGTTTGACCGAAACCGCTGTACCGCGCCTTAGGTATGTGCGCGGCGAGGAGGGTAGGCAGCTCCTAAGCGTTGACGACGGACTGACAGAGCAGATCTGTCTCCCTCCGCGCCGCGCACATACCTAAGGCGCGGTTCCGTTCAAACTATAGTTATGGGACAAATTTCATTCAAACCAAAACGAAGAAAAGCTGTGAACGAAACTACTAGAACTATGAAGTTACGTGTATGTGCTAATTCGTCACTTAACTCCAAAAATTAGCGAACCACGAGCGGAGATGGTACATCCATGTAGTAATATATCAATGGATGAAAACTAGATAGATAATAGTCGTGATAGCCGAGCGGTGGCTAGCCCGCTTCTTGCTTAGAAGGTTGTGGTTCGAATCCGAGAAACAGGCATGTACCAATGAGTTTTTTCTAACTTATGTACATAACTATCACTGACTATGTGGCTCAAAGAGCACGTTAAGTTGTCGGTCCGGTTAAAATCCACCAACCCGCACTGGTAGCAGCGTGGTGCATTAAGTTTCAAGCACCCTCATCCAAAGAGGAGCCTTAAGGTCTTGCAGCGAGGCATTAATGGGCTGATGGTCCTATGAAATATAATTTAGTATTACACGTGTAAAATTCGTACTGAAAACATTCTGTAATTTAACAAAATGTTTAAAACAATGATAATGACGTATGTGTCTAAAATCTGAATCATTCATTTTGCTAGGGATCTCGATCGTTCTGAAATATGAGACGATTTATTTTGATCATTCTGTTATCTAAGAATAATGCTTAGAAAAACTTGGCGAGTAGCTTACTTAAATTGACTTAACAAAATCGCCCTGTACCGGAACACCCAGAGCCATATAAATACACGTCGCGGAACAACCACGGCGCACGGGCGCGGTGGGTCGTTAGAGATGTCGATGTATGCAGCACGATAAAAACCGATCATTACCGAGTTGGGCCGAGCTGTGAATGTCCAGGTCAGCGAGGTGCCGTGCCTCATGCTCATGTCTGGAAACAGGCGTGTATAATCCTTGAACGTGAGTAAAACCGTGGAGCAAAACTAGTCCTATTTTTTTAGAACAACAAATAACATTAGAAATAGCTGTTTTGTTATTAAGATGTGAATAACACTACTATAGGGTAATAGACTTTTTTTAAAATTATTGTATATGAAAGATTTTTCTAAATATATGATAATAATGAAATAAATTTAAAAAATAAATAATTGAAAACAAAATTATGTATGTTTAAAATGTCCTGTAAACGGAGAGGATAATACCGTACGGTGTACTACTGTGTACTAGCCTGTGACGTCAGATCATTAAAATAATAAACTTCTTTTTCCAAGAAAGAGACAGAGTAAAACTTTTAATAACCTAAAAGTTTCACACTCTTCAACCGAATATAATTTTGTTTAAAAATTTTGTTATCATATAAATCCTATTTTTATACTTTCTTGATAAATGTAATATTTTTGATATTGGTTTATAAACACCCTATTAGCTGCATAAATTAACAAGAAAAGTGAAGTTATGGCGCTGTAGACAGCTTTTTCTCATTGTCAAAAAATATTTATAATCTAATCTTGTATTCGGAATCCTCTTCTACATGATACGACTGAGGGTAGCGGGTTCGATTCCCACCCAGTGGGCCTAACATGCACGCCGCGACAAAATTTTGTCGACGGCAATTCTCGTCCCGAAACGAGATATCTCTATATGTCTACTAGTGCTAACATGCAACGTTTTTATCTCGTCGCGCTCCGTCACAATTGGTAAAATTATTCGTCTACGGTAGTTTTGTCTACAAACCCTAACATGCGAACCATATTTTATCGAATTTTGTCGTTTTTAAGCGGTATATTTCTCGTCGGCAATTTTTGTTGACGACAACGGTGAGAAAAATATTTTTATATAGAAAGTAATTTTTAAATTTTTTATTTCGTTTGTATTCGCTTGAATCGATTGTATTTTATGCATAAAAAAAAGTTTAGTTACCGATTCAGCTCAGAAAAGATTTTTTTTACTTAATTTATTTTATTTTATTTAAATATTATTTACGTTACAGTAACGCAAAACTCTGGCTGAGTAACCACTAGAGGTTAGAGACCCTAATTGCGGAGCCAGTGGTCACGGGTTCGATTCCCGCCCGGGACAAATATTTGTGCACGTGACTATTTGTTTTAGTTCTGGGTGTAAAATATAAATATATAAGTATATAAATATAATCTAAATCCACCACGCTGCTCCAATGCGGATTAGCGGATTGTAATGACCGCCATCTATTGACAGCAACCGGGACCGACTGCTTAACGTGCTTTCCGAGGCATGGTTTCAGTGATAGTTAACATATTTAAGTCAAAAACTCATTGGAACACGGTCCGGCCCGGATGCTAACCACGGCTACATGGCCTTATAGATTTGAAACAGGTTCGCTACGCCCGGGCTATCACAACACATTATTATTATTATTATGAATACTTATTATTATTACCTATTAATATTATTACTTATTATTATTATTAATATTAATACTTATTATTATTATTAATATTTATTATTATTATTCTTAATATTAATACTTATTATTATTTTTTATATTTTTACTTATTATCATTCTTAATATTAATACTTATTATTATTATTTTTACTTATTATTATTATTTTCATTATTATTATTATTTTCATTATTATTATTATTATTAAAATAATAATAATAATGTGTTGTGATAGCCCGAGCGCAGCGAACCAGTTTCTATATTATTATTATTAATAATATTATTATTTATTATTATTATTATTAATATTCATATTATTATTATTACTATTATTATTACTATTATTATTAATGTAAATAATAATAAAAAAAATAACAGACATTTTTAACCATGGGTAACACAAAAGCTGAAAATTCTAGTTGCAGGAATGGTCGATGGCCAGTTAAAATAAATTATTAAATATATTCTATGGTCAATCACACTATTTAGACTACAAATTACTATAAATTGAACGAATAAAAAAGAACGAATAAAGTGTTGCTATATCAGAATATGGCTTCTTTTCATTATAGGGTAACATTTGTTTGTCACGTCGACAAAGCGAAGTCACGGTGACATATTTTCTCGAGTTACTCGTGCATGTTAGAGAAAACGACAGACAAGTCGAGATCGACAATTTTTCTCGTCTCGTGTGGCAGTTTTGTCGTGCGTCGCATGTTAGCCCAGCAGGACAAATATTTGTGTGCTGATATGAGAACATGTCTATTTTGTTCCGTGCTCGGGTGTAAAAAATTCTACCTAATTGTAGTCAGTTATTGAATTTAATACCAGGATACCAGAAAAGAAAAGAGAAATATGTCTAAGAGAAATACTTGTTTTCTGATTGTTTATCGTCATTGAAAACACTCAATTTAATTTGGTGTCCTAGCCGTGTGTCCTCGTAAGGACCATTTTCAGATATATTTACCAGATAACTTACATAACAACAATATCGGCTATATTAAAAATATATGATTTATTAGGATAATTTCTCCGATTAGCATTCGAGCTAAACTTATAACACAAAAAATTTGGCAGGAAGGGTTAGAATGTGATAAACCGATATCTGACCATATTTTAGGGTTACAATAAGAATTTGTAGATGAATTATATAGTATAAATAATATTTGCATACGACGGTTAATGATTGTTCCTAGGATTAAGAAAATAGATATTCGTGGTATAATATAAACATACTCTTTTTTTATACGTACATAAAAGAAGTAAGTATAAATATCAGTTGTCGAGTATTCATCATCATCATCATCAGCCCGTGTCTCTCCACTGCAGGATATAAGCCTCTCCCAAGGCTCGCCACCACACACGGTCCTCCGCCTTTCGCATCCAATTACCCCCGGTATGGTGCTTCAGGTCATCAGTCCACCTAGCCGGGGGGCGTCCAACGCTTCGCTTCACAATACGTGGCCTCCACTCGAGAACCCGTCTACCCAATCGGTTGTCGGTTTCTTTGGGATTACATGGCGCTGTGTGGATTGTCCCAGATATTATTATTATAAAAGAATAAATGAGGAACCTATAGCGTAAATCCAATTGGCATATTTCCGTGACCTTCTATCTGTTAAGAAGGAGTTGGATGCGTGAACGCCCATACAAACGCTCCTAAACTACTACGACGTTGTGTATTAATGTCGCAATCATTTAATAGTCTTTGTATTGGTGTTCACGCGTACAGCCCGTACTTAAGGATTCTATACTTTACGAGATAAAAAGCAGAAAAAGCGCACAAATTGGCATGCTTTGCCCCTTACGCCTCTCAGCTTAGATTGTTCTAGTTGGCGCTAATGGGTTTCTATATGTAGATAACCAGTGACTAGCAAAATATTGGAGATAACAAAGTTATTATTAGTAGAAATTTAAGCGAACTAAATTTTGAATTTCATTCACAAATTTAATTTGAGTGGTTTGTTAAAAGTAGACGTGACGAGATAACAAAAGATACTCTAATGTATTTTGTACTTTGTATCAACGCTTTAAACATACAGCTAACGATAAACCGTTTAGCGTTGGCTTTTCGTGCGGAACATTGACGGGAAAGGCGAACCATAACCAGTTAGTCTTTCTTTAAACCTAATATTGTTAAAAAAGAGCAAAGAAACCTACAGGTATTTTTTATTATAGCCAAATTAAAGTCCTACTTAGAAAGTATGATAATAAGGACGGAGCGTGTCATATATCGAAACGATCAAAAACTTAAGCAAAATCTCGGACTGAGTGATTACACAGACCATAACGCCATTACCATTGTTTTAAACAAACATTTCGTTATCATGAAATGTAATTTCAGAAACTTTATTTTCTTTTCCAGGACGAATTTTACATGTGTATCACACACAATTCTACTTCATAGCGCATATTTCAAAACATTTACTAGCGTATATTTGGCCTGCGGCGTATATTTTTTGCTCACATTTTTGTTGTCACGACGCGGTACCTATCTCTCTGAATATCTATGACAAAGTTTTACGAGAGCTGCTATTTATGAAACCGGAACTGGCCATACTTACAAAAAAATATTTAAAAAGTAAATAGGTACAACCTAGGGGTTAAAAATGTTACTCTTTGGCTGTAGAATAAATATACTTTGCTTCATATGAGTTTCATAGTGGTTTCATATAATTCTCAATTGTTTTTCCATTGTGACGTCATTTTGAAAATTGCGTGTCTTCATCACCAATTCCTGAAGCACCGCATCGGGGGTAGTTGGATGCGAAAGACGAAGTACCGTGTGTGGTGGCGACACTTGGGAGAGGGCTATATCCTGCAGTGGAGAGACACGAACTGATGAGGATGATGATGACCACCATTGATTTGATTTTCGTGCGATTATTTATTACGATTTTCGACGTGGGCTAACTCAAAACCAGTGCATCAATCAACTGACTTCGCCTTTTGGGTATTTTGTATTTTTTTTACATTTTTTTGCACCTATCGACGCGAGCCTGTTTTTGATCAATTGTCTAGTTGTGCGGAATCCAACGAATTTTTTTTACAGCCAAATGTCCGTGTAATATCTAATGTATGCTCGTCATACTTATGCCCAGAGACGCCTCTGTCTCGTGTTATGTAACATGATTTTGCATTATTAGTAACCTACTTATAGCTCTGATTGAAGATTGATGGCCTTGAGATGTGGTGCTTGAGGCGCTTATTAAGACAAAAATGGACTGCTCAGCGCACTAACGTCTCCATCCTAAAAGAGCTTCGCATCAAAAAAGACTTTCATCGATTGTGCTGATGCAAATCTTTAAGATGTTTGGACATATCATACGCAACGAAAGCTCACTGGAACGATTGGTGGTGCAAGGAACAGTAGAGGGCCAACGTTCCCGTGATCGATCACCTACTACATGAACAGACTGAATCATTAAATCATCTACGAAGTGTTCCCTACCGAGTGTACACGCCATGCCACGAATAGAGAAAGATGGAAAAGTCTCGCAAACTTCGCAACCGATCTATCAGACAATCCATGACCACGACCACTCCGCCAGGAGTGTACGACTGAGAAGAAGAAGACTTATATCTCTATGGTTCCCGCACAGCATCGATATTTTGTGATACAACCACCGATTTAGGGCGACCTTCTTTGAATTCGTCCGTGAGCATAGCCCACCCACTGAAGCAGTGATACGCAGTTGTTTTCGATGGTGCTTCATCCCTAAAAGTCAAAGCACTTTTTTTTTTTTTTTTTTTTAATTTATTGTAAGGGCATTGGAAGCTCCATCAGTCCAAATATTACACAAAAAATAGGTGCTTATATAAATAAATAAATTTTTTTTTTTTTTTGAGTTAGATAGAAAAACAATTAACAGTTGTTATATGAACCAAACTGAATCCTATAGCTTAACAGTTCTATTTTCAAATGTTATAATTACTTTTTCAAATTTTTTTGTAAGTGGCCAGTTCTTGTGTAATCTTTAAATATTTCTTTGTAAGTGGCCAGTTCCAGATTTAAAAATATCAGCCTTGTACAACCAATCAGTGCCTCATGTGTATGCTCGTAAATAGAGCTACGTAGGAAAAAAGAAACGGGTCGAGATGCTTTTGTGTGAAAGCTGAATCCAAAAATATTTTCGTATTTCTCATTCACAATTGCGATGTATTGTCTGTTGATGTATCTCGGCCGCAAAAATACACGCGCCTGTACCTACTTGAGGGTCAGAGATTTTAATCATAGATTAGCCCGATCAGCGGAAACATATATTAGTTAACATCTTTATATGTTAGACACTGATTCAGCCCGCGAATGGGCTTGGACCGAAATATTTAACACATAGTTTATATATAGAACATTCCTCTTAAAGTAAAAAATAATAATTAGGCTTGCAATTTTCTTAGTTATTTAAAAAAAAGTATTACTTAATCAAATAATCCTGTGACGTCATCTGCAAAGATGTTTACTATTTGCATTATCTTATTATATTAAATGAAGATATAATATTTTTATTGATTCATGAGGATTATAATTTCATTTGACATAGTGACCTTACCTCAAAATAACTTTGACCGTGGAAAGCAGCTGAATGAGCACAGTTGTCTAAATGACGTCACAGAGCCAATAGGCATGATGACAGATTTTGAAAAATTGTTCCAAAGTGTTCGGAAACGTATATTACTTACAATGAATAACATATTTCTACTTATAATAAAGATTTAGGAGGAAAAAATTACATTTTAGTTTTTAGATTTAAAATTCGCGCCAAAGCGCTTGTCAGTGTCATGGCATCGCTAATGACGTCACGTTTGAGTAAACTTCGAGTAAACAAAACCAAACAAAACGTATTTGTAAACACTGACGTTCCTTATACCCTCATTGAACATTATTATTCATTATTAAATATGAATTCTAAAGTGTACAGGTGGTGTGCGGTCCCTCAGTGTGATAACATATCAATAAAATCGTCTGATAAGTTATTCGTGTTCATTCCACACAAAAAAACGATACGAGACAAGTGGCTTAAACTGGCAAGGCGAGATCCAACAGCAATGTTGCCTAGTAACTCACCTTCATTTTTGTGAAGATCATTTCGACGTTTCATTTACTTTGAAGATTCTAAAATAGTATATATCTTGTTTGAGGCCTAAAATTAAAATAAAAACAATCTTTTTCGAGGTTAGGTTTAAACTTGCACCACTACTGTTGTCTTAATAGGTATTTTGTTTAAAATTTAAATTATTCGGTATGTTTGTTAAATAATAATGTACATAAAGGTTTTGACGTTTCTAAATTCTGCTGAACAAAAATCTTTATCTGATGCTAAAAATTCTCCCAGCATTAACACATTTATTTTAGGCAAATTATCACTGTTTGCCTTAGTAAATCCTTGTTGGTAATAAGTAGTCTGGAAGAGATTGCTTTTAGTGATAAGACCGCCCATTGTACCAAACTATAGTTATAAGAGATACCTATGTTTTTTATTTTTGTTCTAATTTTTGGTGTACAATAAAGATTATTATTATTATAAATCCTTGTTGATCCTTGACTCGCGTTATTTCATTTTCGTTTGGTTTAAATAATACGGACGGAATAAACAAAATTGAATATTAAATGAAAAAAACACAGCGTTCCTTCGAGTTCGTTTATTTGTTTACTCAAAAGTGACGTCATTCCCTCTGATTGGTGTTCAACATATCATGGCGGACTTTCGTATTTCGTAGTTTTATTTTATCAAAATAATTATTATTCTCGCTATTAATAGAAAAATAAATGCGTGTTTCGTATTCCATGACTCAAGTTTCATTAAATAAATATATAATTTCAGTGATTTTCAATTACTGCCATCATGCCTATTTCAACGTAATGTCAAAAAATCAAATTCAAAATATTTTATTCAAATAGACTGACTGACCGAGTGCTTAGAGACGCTAACTGCGGATCCAAGGGTCGCGAGTTCGGATTTTCGCCCGGGACAAATATTTGTGTGCATGAACATGTCTATTTGTTCCGTGTATGGGTGTAAATTATTTATATACTAACGACCCGCCCCGGCTTTGCACGGGTAGCAATGCATACAAGCCGTAGTATTTTTGCCGTGTTTTTACTGTGGTAGTATCGTATCTGCTTGTTGCGTTGATTGAACATATGGATTAGATTTAATTAGATTTAAATATAACGTAAGTTCTACCTACTTAGAGTGTTTTTAATGTATTTTGTTTCCAATTCCATAAATATTTCAAAAAGTAAAGAATATATACACAGAAACAAACTAAAATATTTCTTTATATACAACATTGATAACTCCTGTCTAACTTTACATCACGCGAGTTGCGTCGGCGGGGGCCCCCGACCGCCCTGTTTTTATTTAGCCATAACTCCGAAGACATTAATTCAAATTGTATGGTGTAAATGGTTCACAATATGAAGAAAAAAAAAAACAGGTTTCTTGTATGAAGACCTCTTTTGAGTTTTAACTTCATTTTATTTTTATTATTTGTTTTTATAGCTGTGACAGTTATACATACTTCATGAAAATTTCAAGTGTAAGCAATGATCTCACAACCACCAAACAGCGACAATGTAAAAAAAATACGTCTCTTGTATAGGCACCCCCTTTGATTTTTAACTTTATTTTATTATTATTATTTTTTTGTTTATTGTTTATAGCGCTCATAGTAATATTTAAAATATACTAGTAATAGTGAAAATTTCATATGTCTACCTTTTACGGTTCAGACGATACAGATGCAGCCCTGTAACAGACGGACGGGTCGGACAGCGGAGTTTTAGAATTTAAGATTCCCGTTTATAACCTTTGGGTATGGAAACTTAATTATGTTAATAAATTAAAAAAATAAATGTTTCCGTTTTTTGAGAACGCTTATTCAGAAGTTCAAGTTTTTGTCAGATAAGTCTCAAAGATAATTCGGCCTAATGACCGCCGAAAAAGTTAATACAGATACGTTTCGAAGCACTTTCCATAACTTTTCTCCAAAATTTCTGACGGTACAATTTTCACTTCTTATTTGATAATCTGAGGTTTTGCTGGTCTGCATACCATATAATTTTTTGTGGAAGCTGTTAAGGTTTAACGGGTTGCAATCGGCAACGCCGTTTGTACGATTTGCAAATCTTCTGAAATCCTCTAAAGGTATTTTCAGGTAACTTTATTTTTGCTATTTATTTTGTTAAGGGGCAGTTTTAAATTAAAAAAAAAAAACAACAGTAGGTCAATACCGAACCATGTTCTTTTACTTCTGTTTTATAGCTGAAAACTAGTTTTCTTCTGTAATAATGTGGATATTGGCAATATTGTGACAGTAAATTACATTTATATCGGTCAATCCCCAAGGACGTACGAGCAATAAATTTCCAAGTCAGTATATAATAATGATGTCATAAAGTCCACATTCGTGTATCGATTTGGGATTTTTATGAGTTATATATCTCTACAGCACAGAATAAATCTACAGTTCTAATATTGGATTGATGGCGTCACGGTTTATGTACCACATAACGATCATACAGAGTAGAATATATAAATAATTTTTAACAATAAGTGCTTAAAGATTAATATTATTGAAACAAACTGATAGGTGAGCGGCTTACATCCATGGATTTTTATCATCTAAATAGTCCGACACTTTATAATAAGCTTTTGCATAAAGCTTTCGTTTTATTGTAGTTTTGAACTTATTAAGGGGTAGATTTTGAATGTCAACTGGCATCTTATTGTAAAAGCATACACATTGCCATTGAGAGGGCTGACATGGTTAGCAAGTTTAGTTTAGTCACAATAATCTTTTTTTAATACATTATATTTTTAAATATATATTGAGACGGCAATGTCATTGTGTTAATTTTTGTAAATTTCTCTTTACGTGATATTTAAGGTTTTATTTTTATATATCGCTTGAATAGCCCGCTTCTAAATTTTATCTACATTAGCAACGTGTGTCACAGCAGAATGCCATAAGTCGTCATTTATTAATGTTTTTTCAGGGTGTGATTGCAAATCGGATATCCATTCGAGATAGCAATTTGGTGAAATGAAATAAAAATAAAGTAAAAGTCTCACATTATATGTATACAAACATACTGAATTATAGAGATACGTTTTTCCTTTTAGGGTCTGTCCATAGCAGACATAGCTTTGTATAAATAAAACAATTAAAAATAGCTGTTGCTTCGTATTTTCGCTTCAGTGAATGTGCATGACTTGGTGAACCAGTTCACTGTTTTTTTTTTTGACAAAATTATTTGTGTTTATATTTTTGTGCTATTGCGCGTTCTAAACCTTTACACTTTGTCCTTAGAACAAAATAAAACGAAATGACGTCCTGGCTGCTGACATTAAATTATGACCAGACCGAAAATTTATTCTCTTCAGTTTAAATTTCAACGTTTACCTACTTATAACACTACCTACCCTAACATTCACAAGCAAGAAAAAAAAAATATCTATTTAAATATATATCAAGTAACCACATATCATTCTCATACATTTACTTATTGTACATTATTATATTTATCTTTTTCCGTGTATTTTGTTTTGTTATAATTATTAATAGCTTAATTTAAGTTTGTAAAATTACTGTAAGTCATGATCTGCAGGAAGAGCGGGTCTCTCCTAATACAGGTTTTAACTTAAAAGGAGAGCCCCACCCCCTGTCCTTATTGTTTATTTTAAATTTTAATAATAAATTTTCTTTTTCTTTTAAATGAATTTTTTCTGCTTAAAATTTGTATGTTCTCAATCAGATGTCTTTATCGAGTTTATACCGTACTATACGTATATATAAGTTTGTATGTTTGACAGTCAATCACGTAGCAACGGAGCACCTGATCGACGTAATTTTTTGCATAGATATAGTATACGAGCTGCAAAGTGACATAGGTTACTTTTATTCCGGGAAAAAGTACGGTTTCTGTGGGATAACTATTTTTCATTCTAAAACAGTTGAACGGATTTTGATGTCTATGGTTAGGAATAATACTTACGACTACATCATTGATTGACAACCGCTTAGCCTAGTGGGTAGCGACCCTGTCTAGGAAGCTGGAGATCCCGGGTTCGAATCCCAGGTCGGGTCAGTATTTATATGATAAATATTGATACTGGTACCGGGTCTTGGTTGTTATATGTATGTGGTGTCTTCGTAAAAATATTTATATATGAATATATTATAAAGAATATTTAAGTACGAGTATCAGTTGTCTAGTAACCTATAACACAAGCATAAAACTTGCTTATTTTGGGACTAGATGGCGCTGTGTGGGAAG